>JAHXMU010000099.1:3866941-3882694 GCA_019455685.1 Philornis downsi | reverse complement strand
GGTACCACGCCCCTTTGTCCAATCCCACCCATATTTGTAGCAGCACTGGAAACATTTACTACAAACATTTAGAAAAAGAATTAGCCAAATCGGTGTAGCCGTTTTACAATTTTAGATAAATCGAAAAAAGTGGGCGTGGTAAATTTTTCTTTCCATAAAAACCTAAGTTGGACTACGACGAACATTTAAAAAAAAATTATTCAATTCGGTCCAGCCGTTCTCAACTAATGTCCTTACCAACGAACGGCATTTGATTTTTATTTATATAGATTATTACCCAAATCTTGCATAAATCGGCCATACTTGTCTGTTTAGTTGGATGATGACTACTGGCACTAGAATGGAATCCTCAAAACACCACAGAACACCCGGAGACGCATGATACTCCAAGAACTAGGACAGTACAATCTTACATGGGAAGACGCGAAAACAACAACAACGTCACTGCATGAGCCAGCCAGTGAATTTATTCACTGTATTTTGAAGTGTTTTATCACATTGATGTAGCTCCGAAAATTGTGGTTCAAATATTTTACAAAAAATTTTTCTCCCGAAGTGGGGGTCACCCCAAAATGCTGCACTAAACAGTAACTCAGGTAGAAATTATGCTGGATGCAATGTATTTTGAACGGAGCTTTTGCTTTAGCTCTGCTTGGCACATAATAAGGTCATTTTGGGTGAAATTTTTATATCATTGACATTAGATCCCAGATATATACATGAACGCTCTCCAAACGCTAACAATCATGCCCCTAAGTGGTTACATGCCCGTCAAAGCTACGCATTATTAATAGGATCCCAAAAAATAAGCAGTTCTTCACTTGAGGCCTTATGATTTTAAGACAGATGTTAGCGAACTAATTTTTCGTGTGAATTGTCCATAAACTGTGGTTATTTAAATATCCGTAAAATCTAAATTCCTTGAAACACTGTCATCAGTCATAATTTCTCTGTCAAGATTAAGGTCTGAATCAAAACCAGCGGTTTTCGTACAAATGTGATAAAAACACATTATTTGGCAATTTCATCTGTTAAAACCACTTAACAAACAAACTCATTGTTATCCCGTTAACGAGGATATTGTGTGAACACGAGAGATCTCTGAAGAACTGATTACTCAAAACTGACGTTTGACATACAAGAGAAGACTTCGCAAGGGCGTTAAATATATACGAGTATGTTAACCTTAATATCTTCTTTAGCATCTCCTAATCATAATTTACTCCCTTTTTTATGAACTGTGTTGCTCGTTATTAAAAGGAGTCAAAAAGGTAACAATGGAAAGGCACTTGAGAAAAGGTGTCACACCACGGGCGGTAACATAACACAGATTTCAGGCACACGTGAGCCAAACGAGATTGCGAAGATAGACTGACTGTTTGTTCAAAATTTGAAATGTGTAGAAAAAAACATTTTGATTGATGTGGTAATAACGAAAAATGCCACGAATTTAATTTAAATTCAATCTATTTCAAATGCTATCGTAGGCGTGCACTTTTTATTTTTGCACAATAATTTTTCAAAATTTTCTTAAATTCAGAATTAAAAAATTCTTATGTTAATTTTCAAATGCTCTAACGTTTGGGGATTATCCGCGTAAACACGGTCTTTGACGTAGCCCCATAAAAAATTCACACGGCGTCAAATTGCGTGATCTGATGATAACGCTGACCGATGTAGCCAAGACATGAAACTACGCTTTCTGGAAACTTCTTGCGCAATAAATCCAAAATCGGTCGTGTTGTGTGGCTCATGGCTCCGCCTTGTTGAAACCATATATCTTCCAGTTCATAATCTTCAATTTCAGGTAAAGGAAATCGGTTATCATACGACTATAGCGCTCTGAATTAAAAATCGGATTATCCGCCACGCTTTCACTAACAGAAGCGATATTTTCGGCAGTGCGTACATTATGATGATGCACAGACCTGACCACATCTGTAGCGCTTCCAGTCTTTTCAAATTTCTTTATAATCTTGCCAATTCCTTGCACAGTAGGATTATGGCGATCATAATCGCCCCTTAATGCACAAAAAGTGTCCACGTTCTTCTTCTTGTTAAATGGCAAACATTTCACTAAATAAATAACACTTTAAATTACAAATATCATAACAGCTGACAGCCTTGCCAGACCGGTGGTTTTGAAACCACTAAATGAATAATCCTGTATTTTGTACGGATTCAATCGAAGTTAATTTTTTAATATGCGCCTTATGCTACAAGCAGACACATTAAATTTGTTCGTCAATTGAATTGCGTTTTGTCGCGAATTACATTGAAATCCGGCCTTCACCTTTCGAAGCATCTTTGACGATGTAGCTGTTTTTGGATATTCATTTCCATGGCGTTTCTTGATGCTATCAGTATCATTGTAATGTGTAATGGTCCGACACACGTAATTGTCGTAGATTATTAACAAGTTCTGGTTGTTTTTTTGCCGTTTGTGATCGCGTTTCGATAATTTTTTTTAGCTGTGACATAAAATAACACGCTTCCATAGGCTGGTAACAAAATAATAATAACAGACTGACGTTTGTTACAAATTGAGAGCGCTGTTCGCAGCCGTTTCATTGCTACAGAAGCGTGAAGTTGGTAACACTTCAAGCGCCAATCCCTGTATATAGAATTACAAAATTTTTGCATAAATAAGAAAAGTTGAAATTTTTTATCGAATTGTTTAAAAAATATTCCAAGTTTACATTTTCTATGCATTTTTTCTTTAAAATTTTAAAACTTACTGTAAAATAATACACAGTGAAAGTTGACAGTTCGTAATGTCAATTAGCGCTTATTTCCAGAGGTAAATTTCGACATTTTCAATTATGAGAGACGGGCACATTGTACAATTATCGACAAATAGTACCGCTTCTGTGTCCAAAAAATAATACTGGCTTCAATTTTTTTTTCAAAAAATCTTCTCAAATCTATTTTATCGCCTCTGAAGTATTGCCCCTTAAATTCAATACACCTACGTCAACTTTTTTTAATCTTCGAAGCATACCAAGTAGTCAGCTACCGGTATGGCCTTCAGAACACTTTGGGGTCCGCATTAAATCTATTCTATTCATTCAAAATGATGTGTTAAAATCTTTGCAGTGCCAAACCTGGTGAACGCGGTGATTGTAACAGGATGTTAGTTTAGTTTTTGGTAAAGAATTCCCCCTTTTCGAATAAATTGGTTTTGAGTACCAAACCCCAGATTTGTTGGACGTGACATTCATGGGTTAATGGCTGACAGGGACGATCTCCATTTACAACTCATTCTCGCCCCATTTATAAACAATTCTTTATAACAAAATCTGTTCACCGAACGGTTTCTGCGACATCCTAAATAGTTTCGCTACAAAAATTCCAAAATTTCATGTAACTTTTTTGCTAAACATTAGCACACATTTTAAAAATCTCAGAAATAACTTATTTTATCGCAGAAAAAGCCGTAGCTCAATCACTAACGACTTAAAAAAAGTATTTCAGAAGTTTGACATAAATTAATAATAATAGGTTTTACTTTATGGACACAGCAGTACACTAATGTTTCGTATTTAGTATTAATCGAATTGTTTTGTTTGCAACTGTGCGATTTGTATTATATTTGTATATGAAATTTTTATTTGTTCGTTCGTTCGAACCACTGGTTCCGTTAACGATATGATGTTTAACTACACTTGAGCTGCAGTTTTGGTTCAGTTCAATGGTTCAAATTAAAATGGGGCATCTAATTAGAGACTCAAATTTCTTTATAAAATAATTGTTTTAATATCACTGAGGAGCTAATAAAGGGTATCTACTGCTTTTCAGGACGCGAACGTAATATTTTAAAGACAAGTTTCGTAGGAAATTTTACTTTTCGACAGTATATTCAGGAAAAAAAGGCAAATGCGAGCCAGTTCCATATAAACCACACCTGGAAATTAAGAAATGGTCTTTGATTTCCCAAATCGACATATATTGTGTCAAAAAGGTACCGGTATGGATATTTCAGTTCATCTCAAAGATGTTTTGCGATTTTTATCATGAATAAATACATCGGCCAAAAAATGTTCATCAAATTCATCTCTTTGGGTGAAGGCATACTAAATATTGTATGCCAAACCAGCTTCTCATATTTCTTTGAAATATAAAGTTATGAAAAAATACGTTAATACCAATACATGTCATGTGGAAAACTAAAACGAAATATCATTAATCACCATAAACAACACAATTTATTCATTTATCCACAATTTCTGACAATCATTTGAAACAACGTTTGGGACATAGCTGTTCATTCACAAAGGATTCGTTAAATATGGAATTTAAAACCTTCTGACGAAGGCAAGAAAATGTCCACTAACCACAAACAGTTGGGTGGTCAACTCTAGGTATGTCATCAATATGTTCTACCACTAACAAATTCTCTGTAAAAATGAATTGCTACGTATCCTATCAAAGTATACGCATGTGTACGTACAGCTGTAACTGCGAACAAACGTAAGAGAGAAACTGAAGACTTGTGAAAGGATTTCATGAAAAGGGATAAAATTAAATAAACAAATACACGAGCTATGTATATGATTTCGAAAATTAATATAATATGAGTTTTGAACAAAAATAATATTTTTCTATGCCACAACAATTCAACACAGAACTATATTGATTTCGTTGGTGCCTTCGCACTTCATGTCGTATGTTAACCACTTTTTCACAATCATTAGTTTTTAGGGGGGCGTTAACACGCATCGCGCGCACGCTTACCCGCTCTTTCTAAATTGAAATGAATGGTCATTATATTGAAATCCCACTCATATGTTTGACAGCAATAATGAACATCAATGAAGCATCTGCATGATCAGTGGAAATCTTTTCACGATACTCAACATATTACCGAAAAATGTATTCTTCGGCTTGACTCCTTATAAAAATATTTTGTTTAAAAGAGCGTCTTGCCTTGAGGAGAGGATGTTGTGAACAAATATTTGTAATGCCAAATAAGGCACGAGTAATCAGAAGGAAGTTAAGGGGGAGTAACCTTAAAATCCAGGGAAATAGTTTATATGTCACAATTAGGATCAGCTTTAGAATTTTTTTTTTTTTTTGCTCTGTATTTAAATAACTGGGCTTGAGAGAAGTAAACATCAAGAAAATGAAATACTTTGATTGTAAACGTTATTTATTCCAAACTTACCAACTTTCTTGCATTTAAATTATGGTCGAATATTTCAACAAGAAGACCATATTAAAAAAAAAAAAAAAAAAAACAATTTTCAAGATCCTTTATGAAAGAAACATTTTCAAAATGGTTTATTGTGTCATTGCCACAAAATCTCATCGGGGATGCAAGACCGTTTACAATTTTTCTCAAAATGAAAATATGATCCTTATTTATTGTTAAAAAAATCAATGAGATGTTGGCGTTTATAACCACAACAGAAGCAAAAATATTTTCAAACAAAATCTAAACAAAAATCTGAAAGTCTTTATTTCTCTTTATAATCCGCGGCTTGAATCCTTGCACGCAAATTGTAGTGGGCAAAGCCCCGGAAGTGGTCCTTAAACAAAGACACATCATCCTTTGTAATAAAGGCTTAAGCAACTACCGACCGCAATAAGATATTTGTGTTGGATATTTTTGTTGCACTAAGAACGGAAAGTATTTTCTTTGATTACAGTCGAAAAGATCCGATATGAAAGGATATGCTATGAGTTACTTTCAATACGGAAAACAAGAACAATACAAAGTAATGTGAGTCTCCATTTAGAGATTATTTTTTAATTTCTCAAACAAATACAAATTAAAACATTCAATACAACACAGAATCAATCATACATATGTATGTACTTATAAATGTCAGTTGTATCACAAAAAATACATTGGAGAAGACACAAGAACGACAGCTTTACGAAAGCTCAGTATTATTTCGGTTTTTATTTAAATTGAGTTAAAAGTACATCGCAAGTTCAATTCTGAATGTTATTCGAAAAAAACTTTCATTTCATATCTCAATTCATTTATTAATTGTAATGTCACGCGAAATTCACATTGATTCAATTTCTCTTCCGAAACATAACAAAATAGAAATTTTTAATTCAAGGAACCGAAATGGAACAACTGATTTGTGCAGATTCGTATCTTTTTCTGGATCAAAACTGACTGGGAGCTGATATAGTTTTCGATTCCTAGCAGAAAAAGGTGCAACGAAATAGTCAAAAGCGAAAATGCTTCAGATATGTCTTTTCTGAATTTTAGATATCAGACGCTCAGATATATTCACAGAAATTTAAACATTTTGTTTCTTTTTTGAACAGATATCTAAAACGAAACACAAACAAACCGTTTCGTAAAGATTTACATTTTTGAAGTGTGTCCATGATTTTTCGATGGTTGAGCTTTGCCATAAAAAATTGGATATTTTGGTTGAAGATAGATAGGAAAAATGCTTTTTAATTGATTTTATTATGATTTTTAGCATGTCCGTTGAGAACGAATATAGTTTGGTATTAATATTTATATTTTTGCAAAATGACTTTATATCTTGCAAAACATTTACTTTTTTTTAAATAAAATGAAATATTTGGAACGTCCGACCAGATGATTATTTTGTGAGCGATGTTTTCCATTTCATTCTCAAACATCCGCAAAAATAACATTTTGGTGTAATTGATACGATGCGGAATTATTCACAATTTTCTGTGAGCATTTTGTAAAATATAAGATTTTCTCAACAGATTATCCGTATTCGTATTGATGTTCTCGTTTTGCTTTTAAGAATATATAATTACCGCGTAATTTACTTTTTCTAATTCATTTAGATTAAATAGTATCTTCAAAAATATTTTAAATTTATTTATTACGAATTATTTGTTCTAAAAATATTTTACGTAAACATTTTTAGTGACTATTAGGGAAAACGGACGCCGTTAACAAACACCACTGTCAGTTTTTTACAGTCCAATAATATGAGCTTAAATTTGTAATATTCATAATGTTCCCTAATTTTCTAATTATAAAATACATTTTTCTTGAAATTTATTTTCGAACCAACAAATGAAATCAATCCTTGGCTATGTGAAGTGAATGACGATGACGAAGCCTTTCTTCTTCTAAATGCATTCTATGTTTGCAGTTTCATAACTTATTTTAAACTGTGAGTAGTACATCCAAAGAAAACATAATATTTCTATTACATATTTTCTTCGTAATAACGTATATAACGACGTACAGCACCAATCGAAATGGATTTTCTATTGTTACAAAAAGGATTAACGAAATCTTCTTCCATTTTGCTATGAACGTTATGGGACGATGCTAACCGAAATCATTTTGACCAAACCAAAATAAATCGGCAAATAATCACAGCTTGAAGCGGATCATCGGTCTGTAGTTTGTCAAAAACGATGATGGCATTGCTACCAGCGTCATTGGCGCTACGTGTCACATACTTGCAAAAATGGACATTCTGAGCGGATAACTGAACGACATTATAATCTCCCACATAAGCCGCGTAAATTGGCTACTGAAATCGCAGGATTTGATTCCGTTAAACTTTTCCCTGTGGGATATCTTTAAGTCGCACGCAGTAAAAAAAAATCTTTTCGCTAAAGTAATCGGAAATGTAGTATTTTTTTCTGTAGAAAGTTGACAGTCTCTTAGAAATGTATAGAAACTGCAGTAAACCCTTACGATAAGCACCTTAAACGATATGCCAACATCGATGGGTCTTACGTAAATATGTGGTAATCATTGGCAGTTCCAATACTAGAATCGGGTGTGGTGGCCTAATGAACTGCTCATCTTAAAAAAAAATATTAAGAAAACACGACAGAAGAGAAAAACGGGAACTCCCAAATGTGGATAACCCCTATAAAAGTTATAAAAATCATTAGTTAATGAGACGAAGCATCTGAACTTTTTACAGAGAACGTGTTCCTATTCAATTGACGGATGTCCTTTACAAATGCAAAGCACCACTATCCATCTACTGTGGTTTAAGAGACTTAGATGCAAGCCTGATGATTTCAATATAAGCGTGCTATGTTCTGTACTCAAAAGTCGTGGTACAAACGAATGCAGCGACCATTGTGATATTAGTCTTTCCTAAGGTCTCTAAGTTTCAACTATGACACGTGAAAGACTAAAACTTATTCTCCATGATTTGGTTGGATCCTATAAGTGCGGCTTTAAACCTGTTAAATTTACACTACCGTAAATGCTGGACAAGAGCCAAGAAAAATTGATCGAATTGATATATGTAAAACTGCCTTTGACGGTACTAACTGACACGAAGTTTTGAGTTAAGTCTAAAAATAATGGGGACAGAACCATTTTACACCAAAATGAGCCTTTAGGCAGAGCGTTGGACATGATTATCAGTAAAGCTGCAGTTAACACGATCGGTACAATCTCTAACAAAAATCGTAAGTTGCTCGGGTACGCTAGTGCCAAATACAGCACACATATTATTGAAAAAACTTTTCAAAAATTGAAAAGGGTAAACGAAAACGAGTCAGGTTTTTTTCGAGATCAAAATTAAAATATTAGTTTTGACGAACAAAGTATCTATCTATTTGCTATACTGCAAACACGTTCGCAAATATAACTTTTGGAATGTTGGATAAATTTATCTATCCCGACTCTGCCGTTAATTACGAGAAGAATATTACTTCGCAAAACCCTCTGTCAACGAACAAAGATTCCGGATGCTAGTTCTACCTTACTGAATAACTGGGAATGCTGGATTTGAGAGAAAAATGCTCCGAAAATATAGGGAACCACCATCCGTATTGCATGAATCATGGGATGTATCAGATGTATACTAACATCGACGTGGTCATACGCATCGAAATGTCGGCTCAAGTTGTGCATATTTACCAAAAGCTACCTTGGGATGGACTAGACTTTTGAAATGCTGTCACCAAACTTTGTTGAGATGTTGAGTATTTAGTTGAAAAAGGAGAGTAAAAGACCGAAGTCCTTTTCAAGTGTTACGTGTAGTAATTAAAAATTATATTTAAGTCGCCGTCTAAGTACAGTGTAAAACGAAAAACAGCAGGTCGTAGCGGAATTGTCCCCTTTCAAGAAAGAATTTAAAAAAAGAACTGCCAATAGTTCTTGTTTTGATTTCCAACACTGAAATCGGACATCGTTGCAATATGTTCGTTAATATATTTGTAAAATTGAGCGAGTGCGACGCGATGCGACTATCATTCACATGATTGCAGGTTCAACCCCGCCTACAGTCACCTATTATTATTATTTTAGCGGCGGTCACCTCGACGTGTCTGACGAACACTTCGAGTAGTCGAGTAATCGACAAGCCTTGTAAATTCTTCTCAAACTGTGACGTTCGGAATCGTCGTTAAACTGTAAGTTCCATTGAGTGATTCTAAAAGTTCATGGAATGTGTAAAGTTTTTCTATGTCTTATTCATGAGCTGTAAGGAAATTTGATTTTTAATATATTTGTAGAACTGTATCTTTTTATATTGCAATTTTAGTATTATTTATAAAAAAACATAAAGTTTAAGACATCTTATGAAAGCGCAGGTGTAATCAATTGTTTATAAATCAACTGTGTACGGATCAGTGTTGGAAACGTTTTCTCGCGAAAAAGCAGCTTATTGTCTGCTGAAACAATTTTTCTTCAAGTTTCACAATCATTAAATGGGGAATCCCGCGAAAAATCAACATATTACCAGTCTTCGTGTAGAATGATAATCCTAATCTATTGCAACGCTGATGCGTTAATCTCTGTTGAAACTATTTCGCAAATTTTGCGTTTTTTTGCCTTCGTTTTGATTAATCCTTCTAAAAATTAAAATAATATATTGCAAGGCCATAACAAATTAAATGTAATATTTTGATTTACCAAAACTTTATAACCTATCACCAACTAAGTAGATATTTCTGAACATTCCTTTTGTATTTTCTCGTATGTATTAAATACATTTAAAGTGTCAATCTTTCGAATAGTGCTAAATTTACCAAAATAGTGACGGAAGAAATTAATTGAACAGCTACTGTTCAAAGGAAATGTGTAGACATAAATTCTGTTCTGTCTGTCAGCAGTGAAAGTTGGTTTCAATTTTCCATACACTGCCTAAATTGCATAAATTCTGAGCTTAAAGTGCTTAAAGTTTCCCATTAAATGTGTCAACATTTCGGAAAACTTATGTATTGCTAAGGAAACGACATAATTCGTTGGTAAAAATTGCAACCACGAATGTTGATAAATGGAGTAAATGAATATATTGACGTGTATATAATAATAATGACCACATATACAACCCTAATTCTTACCACAGTAAAACCACCCTTAACAAAAGGAATACCGAATTTTTTGCATCAAAAATAATCACAAAACATATAACACCGACCACAAAGATGACCACATATACAATCATGAGAAAATGAATTTTCCTACATACGTAGTGCGGAAAACAATTAAACAACCCTTTTAGGATTTGCTTTCTACCCTATAATATTTTGCAATGTACTATGGGTGAATATGTGACCAGTGTTTGCTGGACCCCCTTTCTCTTAAGAAACTCATAAATACATATCAGACATGTCAGTTGTGGGTCACGTCACGTCTGTCCCTTCTTTATTGTGTTGATAAATGGACAGATGGTAAGCAATTTCTACGTCGATTGCTTTCATTGATAAAATTAAATTACTTTTTTTTCAGCAAATCACTGTCTCTTCTTTGTGTCAACTTTTAATGCAACTGTTGACCGCTACACCAAAATTATATTCCCAGAAAATACAAATTTTCCCCCTCAGTTCGGATGTAATTTACGATATCAGACAAAAATCATTCTTACAGATTTTATATAAACTACTAAGTCTTTAAAATTCTCAACCTGAAAGTTGGAAAGGCAACATACTACGTATGTTCCCTGTATTCGCTATAGACTTAAAATCTGTTGGGGCGATTTTGAGGAAACTTTCACATTTTTTTCTTACGAATCTTGAGAGCATTTATATAGTAATATAATTGAAATTCGCAATTTTAGAGTTTTTCTTCTATTAAATTTACTTAGTGTGAAGAAGAAGACAATAATTGCACCTTTGATATCCTGATACCATTGGAATTAGAAGAGTAAAATTTCTACAGATTTATATGTAATTTTGCTCACACATTTTGATTAAACAACTCTTTGACGTTCTTTTTCTTAGACGGCGGGTAAGATAGAAATTTGTGTATATTATGTGCCGCATGAAAAAAAGAATGCAAAGCGCTTCGGCGTCCGTGTTATCACTCTCTAAGTCGTTACACTGAGTTTTGCCAATGTTTGAGAAACCTGATCTTTTCCAGTAGGACGACGAAGAAATGGACGATCGTTGGAAGGGTCCAGTTTCTGAAATTTACAAAAGCCTGTTGCGACGCAGAAGACCGAAGCGACTGCCATTCTTTTTTACATATGACAGATACAAATTACTTTTTTAATTAGTAACAGCTGGGCAGTTAAGTAGTAAGTAGCAGAAATCATGCTTTTAAATACCTCCTATTAGGTATTATTTCAAATAACCTACCTATTCTGGAGACCTTTAGCTATATACAGTAACAGATTTCTTAACAAAAAGGGATAAAGGAAGGAATTAACTCTTTCAAGTATTTTTTCTCATTATTGCTCTTTTCATCATAAGTCGGATGTTATGACTGTGGTAAATTCTCTACAATTTTTTTTATCCAGCGTTTTATAAAGCGGTCAACATTTTTCAAATTAATTCAGAAAGTGATTGATTAAATCATGTATTTGGACGGTAATTCAAATTCTACATATATTCATAGTTTTTTGGGGACAAAGTTTCATAAGTTCTTGTAAATAGTTTTCAAAAATTTAGTTTTTAGTTTTCAAGATGATGTTAGGTGGATTAATATACAATTGTACGAATGTATTTTCTACTTTTCTACATACATACAATGTTCAAATTGCATAATGTATTCCTTCAAAAAAATTCATTGTTCTAGAATATGGGAAGGAGTATTGCCCCCACTAATCTATATTGCCCATTTAAAGAATATCTTTGAACAATACTTTTTGTCTGCTATCGAGTGCGAACTACTTCATGCAATTAGATATCAAATATTTATACACGTATCAAATATCTAATTTAATTAGATATCAAATCAACCATTTATGAATTTTGTACAAAGCACTATATGAATTCGTTTGTTTTATTTCTTTATATCTTTATATATCGTATATAAAATGATTATTTTAAGAAATGCAATCATTCTACATACTGAAGCAAAAGAGGAATATTTGAAATAGTTTTAGAGAGTTCCAATATGTAAATTTATCAACACTGACGGGGTCTGGCATATATAATAGAAATTAATTTTCCGTGGGCGTTTAATTTTTACGATGTCCTAGTCGGTGACCGCTTAATCAATACCCTGAAATAACATCTGAAAACGGTCTTCTAACAGGGCACATGATGCTCTCTTTAAAGAAATAAATATCTTTTGATGGTTTCCACTAGAATAGAATCTACTAGGCCTCCCAAAAGAAAGGACTATTATGGAGTGACAGACGTTGTCCATCCTACGCCTCCTTTTTTTGGAAATTCTTCGTGATTGTTTCTGAATGTAGAAAGTGTGGAATGTATTACAGTTGACGATCGGATTTTATTGGGCGAATAACTTTTCTATTTCCTTCTCCAAAATGTGGTTTATCATGAATGCTACAATCCTGCTCTAATCATTTAGGGAAGTTTAAAAGATTTAATAAAAGACATAGCAGAATTCCTCCCAGGCGGAATATCTCGTTCATTCCTCCACGGATCACATATTTTAGAAACAGCTACCATTGCCTTTAGTGCAGCAGCATGTGTAAAATACAATATAACGAATGTTTGAAGCATTCCTTTCAGCACGACATCGTTGCACTAAAAATAGTATAACTGTCAAACCGAAAAATGTAACATTATTACATTTCGCAGGAATAAACTTTATATACACTCCATGAGTGGAATACTCTTACATTTAGAAACATACATTTTATTATAAAGGCTTATTCATTTTGAATTCATTTTGGTTTTAAAACCGCCGGTCTGGCAAAGCTGTCAGCTGTTAAATACCTGTCATTTGAAGTGTTATTTATTTTGTGAAAGGTTTGCAAGTTACGAATATGGGTCGTTTAACAACCGAAGAACGCGTAAAAATAGGTAAAACTTACAACAAAAGTGATGATTCAAACGTGATTCAACACGACCGATTTTGACTTTATTGCATGAGAAATTTCTATAAAGCGTAACTTCGCGTTTTGGCGATATCAATTGGCCACCAAGATCATGCGATTTGGCGCCGTCAAAGGGCTACATCAAAGACAGTGTTTGCCCAGATAATACAAAAATGTACCGCCCGAAATGTGCAAAGTGGTCGAAAGCTACCTCAAAAGGATCCACTGCTGCAATCAATTCAGAGGCGGTCATTTTAAATGGCACTGTATAGGTATTTCATAATAGCATTTCAGTGAAATACAACTTTCATCGACATCATAACATTGCTTTTGAAACCGACAAATGCATAACCCTAAAACTTCACCCGAAGACTTGGATGTGTATACGAGTATATATATTATTTGGTGCGGCAAAACTGTAACACCCAGAAGGATGCGATTAAAGATCTAAGTGTCTTTCGAATGAATGTTTTTCATAACTTCTTTATTCGATAAACGTTATTCGATAACGTCTGTTTAGTTGGCTAGCGACTGGTGGACACAATACTTGTCGTAACCCTCTTAAAACTTGGCACAGATTTAAAATTTGCGAAATCGTAGCCAGCGATTGTTAATGGGCTACATTCATCCCATAAAAATTAACCTATTTTCCGAAATTCTGGTAACTCCCTTACAAATGTACGTATTCCCAGGATCATATCTTTGTACAATTTAGCGCACATTGGCCGATTTGCCAAAAATCGGTAACACCTCTGTAACTTCTAAGCAAAACACTTCAGAAAGTTATAAGTTGAATCCTCCTATTGTGATTTAATGCAGGGTATACGAGTATTTTAAAAAGCACCTAGGGATACACCATGCCCGTTTTGGCACCCATCACACTTTTGTACCAATGCCAAAGGAGGTTGGGTGAAGGTATATGTAAGTCAATTCACCTGACTGAAATTTCTCTATAGGTTTTTATTTTTACAATTAAATTTTTGTGGTCAAAACTTTAATGAAAACATTTGTTTATTGTAACAACTTCGTTTATGTATGTATGTGTATCCTGCCGTAATTTCATTTATTGTTTATAACTGACAGTTGATGGGTTTATATAGCCTGTATGCGACGAAAAAAAACAAATATTCTTTTATTCATTTATAGATATTTCAATCACTTTCAAATGTTACAAGGAGTACAATCAATCGGCACTAACCGTATGAGGAAACTTCATGAAAAGGGAAAAACTGAAGGTCTTTGTTTCACCCCCAATAAAATGAAGGATCAGAAAATTTCGTAAGATAAAAATTAAGTTTGAAATATTGGTGAACATTAATCATCTCCAGTAATAATCAAATTTGTATACAAATCAAAACAATCTTTATCTACATATATTCGGGGACGTTCCAAAAGCTTTGCCTTTGTCACCGAGAGAGAAAAAAGTGATATCCTAAAAACTTGCTCTTAAGAATAATTAGCTTTATCCGGAAATTTCAAGTGACGATATACGATTCTAGCCTCTGAAAGACTTTTACTTCCGAGCGAATATTGTATACTATATTTCTGCCTGACTGTAGCACGATGGTTAGTACCCGCGATTATCGTTTGCAATATTCCGGGTTGAATCTCGCATACAGCCACCTATCATTATTTCAACGGTAGTCACGTTTATGTACAGACGAACATTTACGACGAACACATGGTTAAACCGTAGGTCTCATTGAATGAGTCTATAAATAAAATGCGTGTAAGCTCACTAAATGTAAAAAGCTCTCCCATGTCTCATTCACGGGATGTAACCAGCCCAGGTTGAAATGATTGCGTCGTTTTTTTTTTTTTGAGGAATTAAGAAGAAAAGTCAGAAGCACTATTTTTTATTTATTTTCTTCAGTTGTGTGAGAACGAAAAACATTTTTGTCCATGAAACATCATATCAGTACAGATTTATGAAAATTGTAACTTCAAATTAAAAGTTTTAGGGTAAAATATTCGATCGATCCACAACGTCACTTCTGGTACCTCCCATATAAATAATCGATTTAAATCATATATTTTTATGTTCAAAATTTTTATTCAGTTGCACTAAATCTAGTCAAATTTTGTATACGTCAGGCGTTTACCAAAAAAGTTCTCAAAATTAATATAGAGCAAACAAAATTCGAATTTTAAATTTAAAGGCATAGCCGAAATGTGCAAGAAATTTACAATCAGAGTAGATAATATAACTAAAAAAACCTTTGAAGGTGGTATATGACTCCAAAGCTAAACTTAAGCAGCTAATAACTGCCAAACCAGATCTTTAGTTAAGAAAGTAATTTAGAATATGATTATGATTCAAATTCGACGTCCCTAAAATCTTCGAGAATGTACAGAAAAGGAATGCAATAGTGCAATAGTCGTTTGCTTTTTCTATATGAGAACAAAAAGGGAGTTTGACAAATTTCTCATGTCTCGATCTGTCTACAGTAGACGTATTTTAAGGGTATTTGAAAAGAGTAAATCTCATTATATGCTTGATCGTTTTTTAAAATATCAACATGGTTTTTGAAGGAGAAGTACAGTGCTTTAATATACCGGCAAGAAATACCTCATGACGTAGCATAACCTC
>JAHXMU010000099.1:3789416-3866931 GCA_019455685.1 Philornis downsi | reverse complement strand
GGTTCTTCTTACAAAATTTTATTGGCCTGTGATATATCTGCAAATATAAATTCTGTTAACCAAATTGATATTAAAAAATCGATGTTTTAGCAAAATAAAACAGGATAACTGATGGAAGCATATAACCTTTGATTTTGAAAGCTAAAAAGTAACATCTTTAATCTTCATGGTACATTTTATGAATATAATTTATATGTAATTGTATCAACTCCCAGCTTTTAAAGTATTTCCTTTTCATCAGCGACCTTCGTAAATGTCCAGTTTCGTTCCGATTTTGGTATTAAAAATATATTTTCGATTCTGGTTCATATTCAGAACAACCATTTACTTCACACATGTCTTCTGACCTGAAGCGAAACTAGGAACCTATATTGATCTGGTTTCTACAAAAAAAAAACATAATGAAACAGACATTTTGATTAGAGAATTTGACACGGAAGTATAATTTCTTAAGCAGAAGTGAAACCTGATGTAGCTAGCTACGTTTCTTAATAGAGAGAAAATGCTGATGCTAAATTACGATAGGTAAAGGTGGTCTCAAGAAATATCTTTTATGCATTTAAGATACAAGGATCTCAATAATTCTCGCGGTTATTTGAAAATTTTGTCAGTTTTTTTAATTGAAAAATTGGAGATGAAATGCGAACAAACGTTTAAAATTGTTTCTAGTTTCGCTTTGGATGTATAAAACAGAAACAAAATTTAATACAATTTGGATTTGGTTTTCGAAATCAGAATCAAAGTTGTGTATATAATTCTGATTCGGGCGCCAGAAACTAAAACATATCAAAACTATTTTTGGCTTACATTTTAAGTAATTGTTTTGTACATAATTCAAAGGGTCTTACAACCAAGCTCTATTAAATTATATTTTCTTAAAGAAAATTCGAAAATTCTCTACAAAATATTTTATCTTATGCGAGTATATAATACTTTTCTCAATCCGCCATTCATCCGAAAATATAGTCTGCATTAAACTCTTTAAGATAGCACACGAATAGGCTTCCACACAATTTCCTTTAAATCCTTACGCCATTTTTACGTGTAGTTTTGTCGTCATATGACTGCTTCTGCGTGACTGTGCGTGTGTGTGCAAATACACTTTCAGTTTCATCCCCTGCACATCAGTTTCTTACCCTTAACAAAGATTCTATTTATATGTACATGTAAACCCTGTAAACGTAAATGGAGATATCACAAAGGTTGCTAAACAAAACGGAAGGGATGAAGCGAAGATGTGGTTGTTTCTTAATGTTGTGTAGAGTTCGAATTTACTCTAAATTCACTTAGGGGTTCGTAAATATTTATATTGTAACAACTTCGTTTATGTATGTATGTGTATCCTGCCGTAATTTCATTTATATACATATATATATATAATATATACACATTCATGTAATATGATGGTATATGTGGAATTGTAAGTAAATAGAGCGAAGCGGAGTGAACCAATAGTGAGCAATTGCGTGTTTGATGATTAATTGAGTTTCGAAACATGATATACGAGTATGTTGAACTTTACTACGATATCTGAATTCTGCATTTTTTTAACGACATTTTTTATAAGGAGAACACAGGCTTTAACAAACTGGAAACTGTACTTTACAGAATATACAATTCCGAAACAAATCTGCGTATTCTGCATAGAAAGTTCTTTAAAAAAATTCTTCAGGAACATTAATTATCAACGCCAACTTTATCCATTTGCAAATAACTTGCTGATACGCTTCTATGAAGAAAAAGATCTTATGCCAAAAGCTTTCTGTATGAAGTATATCAACTTCATTTTTATATGTTATTTTCTACATTTTATCATGAGAAAAATTCTTAAAGATAAGTATTATCAACAAGACAATGATTTTCTTCTAAATATAAAGTTTCTATAAAAGCAGAAAGAAAAGAGAAAAATCTACGATGGAAATTTTAAAGTAATATTTTATAAAATAAACTCATCTATACATAAGAGAGTTCATATGTACAGCGAAATACGGATATATAGCATATCGGTTATAGCGCACTTCCACCTGCAACGAACATTTTTTCGACGCCAATGATTTACGTTTTCCCCCTTTTTAATCGCTTTGTCTTTATATTAACACAATTTTGGTAGTTTATTGGGAAAACTTCGACGAACAAAGTAAAAGTTCGGAACTTGTTGTGCACGTACCGAACGACGATTCGGTATATTATTGAAAAATTTGAAACCCAAGTTTCATTATTGGATAATATCGGACAAAATAGAAAAGGAGGAATACAGCCGCTATAACTGTGAGCGCACCTAATGGCTACATGACGTCTTAACAGCTTGGCGTGTCTTATGCAGCAATGTGGCGCGTTTTACTTAAGGATTTTGTTTTAAAAGGATACAAAATGCAAATCGTGCCAACAATGATATCAGCTGGCGAATCTTCACTTTCTCGGTCTTTGCGGTTTTCAAGCATCGACGACGCCCATTTTTGGCTTAATGACTACTTAAGTGAGTAATTTTTTGGAATAGAAGGCAACCCCAAGAGGTTCAAGAGCGGTTATTTAATCCATTACAACAACAGTTTGGTGTGGTTAAGGAATGGTAAAATCATCGCCAAATGTTTCTTTAAAATTCAGGGCGCCTCGAACGTAACTGTGAACCGCGCCCATTATCGCGCTATGGTAATGAACTATTTGCCGATTGAAATTTAAGCCCATGACTTCGGCGAGTTTGGTATGGCCGCTAAACACACAACCAGCGAGACTACAATACTTCGGACCAGTGAATTAGTCGGTTACATCATATGATATCATAACTGCCATACCTATCATTATCGCTCACGTAATTCGCCAAATACCACTCCAAATGCTTAAATGCACCATCGAAAGCACTTTAGACAGGGATTATAAATAATGATTTTTGTGTTTAATAATAATGATTACCCAATAAAATTGATTTTTCTTGTTTGAAAAGTAGTTCATTTAGTATTATATCTTATTTGCGAAATTTAATCGATTTTAAATCGAAACTATTATATAAGAAGCCATTGTATTTAGGCTGGACAGACCATTTACATGAGGACTATACCCATTTTCTATGGGAGTTTCCTTGGTCTAACTACATTGTATGTATTAACTAGTAAATGTACCTTTTACATAAACATTAAATCGGTAGTTAAATTTAATCAGCGAAATGAGACTTTTTTACATTCATTGCGCCACTTTAGTCTAAGCCTAATTGCCTCCCTCTCCTCTCGAAAGTTCAAATTTCCATAACTTTGATACCCTTTTTTAATTGCGTTATCCTCTGAAAATAAGAATTTTGGAAAATGTTCTTGTATTGTTGGCATATTTTGTAACATTATTTTTGCCGATTCCAATATCAGCTCTATACCTTTGGCTATACTAACATTTTTGTCCCTTTCTTCTTTATTTTACTTTAGTAAAAGCGCTAAAAATCCTTTTTGCGATACACGTGCAACATTTTTTAATTTACATTTCTATTTATTGATTTCGTCATCAGTGGTTTTGTCTTGGCCGACGGTACAATTTATGTTCCCTTTGCTGTTTGTCAACATAAATGTTATATTATGAAAAATCACTTTTGAATGTACACTTAAGGGCCAGTTTTTGGTGATTTCAACTGTTTGTGTGCATTGTTGGTGACAGTTCCAATTTTGTCCCTTTTTGCCTACTTTACGCTTCCGTTCATTATATGCATGATACCGTCCTAATTTCAGTTGTTTGCTCAAAGGGCTATTACTAGTTTTGGTCCAGTTATTCCCTTTTTATCGCTTAAAGTACGTATTAGTAAAGCTCTATTCCATGCATAATCTGCTTACCAGTAGATGTTCATATTAGCCAAAAATGTAAAAACTATTTATTTCTGCGTCTCCTTCAAATACTGCCCTTTTGAGTCCAAAAAGGACGATATTTGGGTACGTGACAAAAAATATCTTTTACATTGGGGCATCGTCTTTAACTAATCTTTAATTGTAAGGGTAACTGACTCAACTTTTTTCGACCCAATCTAACGTACATCCCTAAGTTTATGATTTTAGTTTAGGGTTTTTAGGTTATGGTGCAATTTATGTCGTCCTTCATTCTTTGTAAATCTCGACAACATCATGTACTCGTATCTTGCTTGTCGATGTCGTAAAATAATTTACGTTTATTTTTGGTGATCTCATCTTTAGCCGTTTGTTTTGACAATGGCAACTTTCTTAGCCTAAAGATACGAATTTTTGCAAAGACCTTATTTCTTTAATATGTTCATAGATGAATGCGCATACCTTATTTCATGATTCTAAGTTTACTTTTTTTTCTTACCGAACGTACTTTTTTGTTTTACTTCTTTGTTTTACTCTCTAAAAGCATGAATTTTGAAAAATTCTGTTTTTTTCTCTATAAAGCGGAGCCCACAAGGACAATTTCAAGATTTAGCTTCAGCTATTTATTATGAAAGATGGTACCAATTTTGTACCTTTTTAACTACTTTTACTACTACTTACACCTAAAAGTAAGAATTTCGTTGCATTTTTTCTTATCGGCTATCCATATTTTAGGAAGAATAAACATCATTATGTTGATGATTTTAGATTCAGCATTTTATATTAGATGTCGGTTTCTCCCATCTCTACCAGTTTTGTATTTTTGAATATCAAAAAAGGTGAGTTTTTTTTCGCGCGCCTATACTATAGGTGGTTTGGCTACTCTCAATTATGTAAATCTAGCTCCAACCATTTGTTTTGGATAATGGCATAATTTTTGTACACTCTCACTTTCATTTTACCCAATGAAAGTACTATTGTCGCAAAATTTCATTTGTGTGCCTAATATTTGAGGAATATGAATGTGCCAGTTTTCATGAGTCCGGATTTAGCCATTCAGTATGGCTCACTTTTTAAAGTGCACATTTCTAAAAATCCTTTCTTAATACTGTAGAAAGACATACATATGTATACCAATTCTTGTTCAAGCTGTTGCTGTCTGAGCTGGGCGATGGCACTATATTTTTGTCCGTATTTCCTTATTTTCCCCTCTAAAAATATGGGGTACTTCATTGAGACTGACAAAAATCTCACCGTAACATTACGTTTGGTTCCTCCCACAGCGCCAGTTCTGTCTACCAAAAGTGGCCCACTGGGCACATTATATCACAACTAAAGTTTCATACCAAGATAGGTAATGTTCTTATGCATTTAAAGTTTGAGAATAGATTAAGGTCGTTCCTACCCTAGACCTCTAATCATTCGCTTTACCAGATAAGATTATTTTACATTATTTTTAAGTGTACCAGCCAACCTGAGGGAAACTTCGGATGGTACCAGCTTTTACTGAAACGGTTTGCAAGTGTAACCTGTACCGCGCTTACAATGCTAAAGGGACAAAAAGGCAGACAAAAGCACATTGGTAAAAGGAATCAGAGAGAGAAATACTGTCTATCACCTATATTTTTGAATGTTGCACTCTGCATAACGAAACCAGCATACCAAATAATCTTGAATTGTATGAACAGGATATCATATTTAGTAAGATTATATGCATTTTTGTACCATCACCAAGCATGTAACTTTCAGAAGAAAATGTTAAAATTAGTAACTATTTCTTGACGACATGTATTTCATGACTTTCTAAATCGATTGAGTGATGTCATAAATCTATATGAAACTTTTTAAAATTTTGCTCTGATCAATATTTTTGCAAATTGTAGCTGGACTTTTGGTATCTTTCATACAAATTGACAGATGTTCCGAAATTCACTTTCTTCCCCATAACTCCACATCCGTTGGTAGCAATATTTTTTCATTGTATTGGTTTATAACGCTTATAAAAATCGATTGATTAACCACACCCCTTCTGATATCACCAAATTTAGCCCATACATTCTTAGGTTCGTATTTTTTTTTTTTGTAGTGCATTTACTGTAATAAAATTTGGTACACATCGAACATTTGCAAAGAAGGGCCTCGGAATGAAAACGATTTACGATTTAATCCATAAATGTTATATGTTATACTGCTTTTGTCGAATCAAATTTTGATGACAAAAATGGACGACGTCGCCATGTCCATTCTGCAAATTTAATTTTCCCCAGTGATCCCTAATTCGTAGCTTAAACTCACCAGATTTTTGTCAACTATATTGTGCTATAACACTCGGAAGAATGGTACTACCATACAAATTAACCTTTCTAACCTGTATATTCCTATATTCGTTAATTCCATTCAATTTCATTATATTTAGTGTAATCCTGGCCTAGTACCGTGAATGAAATACTCAGCATTGCCACGCTCACACACATACAAATTGACTGATTTTACAAAAATCAGTAATAACTCTATAATTTCTAATAACTCAGTAATAACGCTATAATTGCTAAAGAAAGATGAATTGTTGTATTGGGGAATAGAATCGTTCGGTCAAATTCTTGGTTATTAAAAAAACCTCATTTCGAACAAACATCATCCGTAATACTCTTTCCTCTTATGATCGCCATAAAATATAATATTGAAAATTACTTCTTGGTTATTTTCATAAGTCTTCTTTGCTCTACGTTAAAAAATATGATCCCAATATTATCCTATATTATTTTCCATGTCCATACAATATTTTATGAGAGGTAAACACTCAAAAAATCATTCTCTGGGTAAAACAGCACAAGCGCAAGGAAAATACGAGTAAGTAGGCAAACAAAAAGAAAAAAACAATCAGGCTTAAATGGCAAACTAATCCCCCAGATTTGGATAAGAAACGGACCATCAAAAGTTCATCATACATAGAGTCATGGGAGACAAAAAGTGGTACAATCTGCGATGGTTAGGTGAAAGGTGTAAAGAAAGGATTCTTCATGCAGTTCATATTACACATTCTCATACCTCTCTAACCGTTATTGTCATACCAGAAAAAGTGAGCATAGTTGGTTACAAGCGAAACTGTTGCAAATCCGCAAAAAGGACATTAGATGTCATCACTGGAAAGTGTGAAAAGGATTAAAGGATCTCCTTTGTGGGAAACTTCCGTTAAATGCGGAAAAGTATTAACGCACTTCGTGTCTGAGTCAAGATAAAACAATCAAAGAAGGCATTTCTCTGAGAAACACCTTTCGCTCACATAACGGTGGTGAAATGCATGCCAATATCCAGTAAAAGACAACGGTATTTAGTTCATTGAAGGTGGGAAAAAGAGTTAGGTTACACTCAATATTGAAAGCAACACAATGGATCACAACACAATAAAATACCACAAATCCTAAACCATCAATTCTATGATAAAAATAGTTTAAAATACGGCAACAGTAGTTGTCATTTAATTATACAGAAATGATGGAGGATTTCATTAAAATTCACCAAAAGTGTCTCATCCAAAATGATGGCGTTTTATCTGTTACCCCAGCAGTTTTAATGAAGTGTGAATTTATTTCATTATTTCGAAATGACAGCTAATGATGTATTCATTGGCATTGACAGACAATATGAACCGTTCAAATTTAGAAATGATTTCTCTTTCACATTTTTCAATAACAGCTAATCGCCCAAAGAGGATAAAAGCAAAAATTTGTTTGTATTTAACTTCAGATACCGTTAATGAACCACAAGAACTGTTAATTTCAGTAACAAAATCTCACATTTGCTGCAAAATTTATTGAGTATATACTGCTGGTATAGCATAATGAATGATCCTTGAAAAATCGAATTTCCGAACGCAAATAGGAAATCAAATAGATCAATTCTCTTTTCTTCATATTGTGGGCGTTTCCTTTCACACGCACACATAATTCTCTATTTTGTAGAACTACTTCTCTTTCTTTCATTTTACTTCTGCTCACAGTGAAAGACAAGAGAGTTCTGTCACAGGCGTAAGGTAGTAGCAAATTTTACTTAAGATCTCTTTGTATACTCATTGTCCGTTTGTTATGGCGATTTATTAGCTGTGGGAATTATTTACATGCCGTTGGAATGCTCTCTTAATGATGTATGCAATTTTGATAGTCACATCCTGTAGTTGGGTGGTATTTAAAGGAAAGATTCCGCATTTGTTCTAATCCTTGAGGTCCTCTGAGAATTCTTCAAAATATTTTTTGGGGAGATTGATAAAGCCATGGATGGCATGTTATGTAAGATCGTCATAGCAAATGTATTCATATGGAATTTGCCAATTTTCCAGTATACCTATACATTTATGATTTGATACGCAAGAAATGTAATACTTGGAAGGAAGACCTTGAAAAGGACATTGCAATCGCTCACTGATCGCTCTCTCAAAAAACGAGCAAAAAACAGGATCTATCCGCGAACCGACGATAAATAAGAAATCCAATACGCGTGCAGGTGCGGAAAACGAAATCAAAGCATCAATACACGGGAACGTGTGCGCGCACTTGTTGGTATGGATTTCTGCTCACTCTTATTCGTCTCACCGAGTACAAAGTGCAACTCACGCACTGCATTCGAAATGAAGATTGCGTTTTGAAAAACGCTGTAGGAAATTGTGTCAAAACAGGATAGTCCACATGTCGTAGATGATATACCGACTCACTCAGAAAATTGGGAGTGTCAAGAGCGGCATCTTCTCATGCATAATATATGGTTATCCAATTTTCGTTTCCAAGTAAAGTTAAATACAACACACACAAAGCTATGATTTCAATGAAACTTTTATTTCATTATAACGCTTGGACCTTGACATTATGTACAAAATACAATGTCATTTAAGTGGCCATCTATGGATTGGTTGCAGCAGTGGATTTTTTGAGGTAGTTTTCGAAAAAATATGACCCAGTAACACCTCCAGACCATAACGCGAACCAAACAGTTGTTTTTTCCGCATGAAATGGCTTTTCCACAATCACATCTACGCGACAATTTTGCCTGTCGACGTAACCACTGGGTGAAAAATGAGTTTTATCGCTGAAGAAAATGTTGTTCAATTGAAAAGCCACATTTGAATCACATCTTTTGTAGTAAAATTTAACTACTAACTACTACTTTAACAATCTATATTCGTAAATGACAAACCGTTTACTAAATAAATAAAACTTCAGATGACAGGTATTTAACAGCTGACAGCCTTGCCAGACCGGCGGTTTTGAAACCATTAAATGGATTACTTTATATTGACTTATCTCATTAACTCAGCATTTTTTAATAATCGCCCCTCCAACTTGGGAGGTTGCTATTTTTTACTGGTCCAATTTGTTCCAATTGCGATACCTGTGGATTATAATGCGATGGATAATGCAATGGCTCATCGTCCAATAAATGGGCGTATCAAAAAAGTCTTTACTAGTGAAAATCGTATTTTTTACAATTTTTCAATAACCATGTCCGTAATTAGGGTGTTTCCATTAATATGTATACACACACCGATATACGCACACACCTCTGCCGTATAGTGTATAACATAGTAGAAAAATAATGAAAAATATCCATTATTCTAAACGTGGGCGAGTTATGTCCTAGTTTACCTATATATATATATATATATATATGTCCCGTTTTTGCGATAACTACGATCTCAGTTAGGTTGACTTCTTATAAAGTACATGAACTAAGCTGGATATTTAACGTAGCAGTCAGTTATTTCCATATGCTTCTGTTAACTAATAAATAAGAGGACTGACTCGGATCCATTGGTGTAGGATATTTTATAGTTGGTTTTGATCAGATATACTACAACGGGTGTCTAACTGTGAGCTCGCTGAACTTTGCTCCTGTCCATTTTCTTAACTATAACAGAAACTAAACTTTCTTCTGATGATCGTTAAATTTTCCTGTTAAGAAAATTGAAATAAGCGAATAACTGGCAGCAGGATGTCTGTGTATATGACTGATTCCAATTTCTATGTTATCCATAATCTGCAAAGCAATCTGTTGCTAATACGAAAAACGTCCTAAAAATGTCCTAAAAAGCAACAACAAATGTCCTAAAAAGCAACAATAAAAGGGCACACGAATCCGAAACCTAACGGCATATGATCCACGGCATTATAATCCATTGTGTGATGATCTTACGGACATCGCCGGCCCAATATTCTAGCGAAAACAAGAGCACCTCATATGGTTCGCATTCCTATATCTGTGGAAGAAATTTATGAATTTCTCACATTTGTCAACCTCTTTTTTGCTGAGTCAATTTTAACAATGATTATCGCCGGCTGGTCAAGGGAATTACCAAAATCATTCATCATTAGAATGTGACTACATGTGAACATGTTTTGTTTGAATATCCTTTGTGGCTTAGGGCTAGCGTATTAAAATAACTACTATTCTCGCATTAACTGGAAAATTATGACATTACATGAAATTGCAATTTGGAAGTCTTTTTAGAAATTTTTATAAAACCAACCATTACCAGCAAAGATAAAATGTCATGTAATTTGTGTTCTGTAAAACAAATTGTTTATAAGTTGCAGATCTTTTATTAACTTTTGCACAATAATAGAAATATGAAGAGTGATGCCTGAAGGTATACTATCAATAGAATGTATAAGTCTTCTGCCAATCGCATATATAATTTTTTTTGAACAAATGTGAAAGATGAAAAGCCTGTCCTATTTCACTAATTTGGAATTATCAATGAGGCTTTGAGTCAAGTAAACAAAAAGAAACAAAAAGATATTCACACATTTTCTTTTGACAGTCCGATGCAGTAAATATTATTTAAAGGCATCAGTGTGATCTCTTTGTAAAGTTAATATGTCTTTGTGGAATGACACTGATCGACATGGTAGGTAAGGATCTCAGTCATTTTACATCAGCAGATTCATGAGAATAGCTGGGTTAGTACCAACATTAGCGAAAGTTATTTTTATTTGTGTACAGAATTTGCAGTTTGTCAATTTTCTTTATATAGGTACGCCTGTTGCTTGATAAAATGTACCACGAAATTACTTAAGTACTCTGTAAAATTGTACAATTTGCAACCATTGTTGTGATCAAAAATCCCAACTCGCAAGCCAGTAGGTTCAAATCCTACCGGCTGCATCATTTTCACCTGGCCCATGGCCGTATGCCTGGCAACGTTCACAATAAGGAGTATTTTTCCTTATCCAGCATACGTCCGTAGTATGCCCCGGCTTATGGCAGAACGAACACGGTGGCCGGCCTCTACTGATTTTCCCATCGTCTTGCCGATGTTCTATAACTCGAAGCTGGGTTTTCTCACCCTCTACCTTCCTCAGTAGACGCTCTACCGTTGCCACCAATCCTGACATAGAGTCCACCTCTCTTACGTCACCCTGATGAGCCTCATGAAACCTGATTCTATCGGTTGGTGGCTCATCACCCCTCCACAGTGTTGCCTGCGCTGTTAATGCTTCTTCCAGCAAATCATCTAACCGGGTGGTTGTGCTTGCCAACAACCTACCCCGCACCATCGGGTCCCGAAGGCCCGATGTGAAGGATGCCTTCAGCTTCTTCTCTAATTCCGTCACTATTATGTCATCTGCCCTACCTTTATATGATTCCGCCAGAATAATCTTCATCGTGCAGGACAGAGATTGAAGTCGTCTGGCGAACTGACGAACGTCTTCGTCAGCTCGCTGATTCGCTTCGTAAATTTCCCTAAGGACGGAATCCAACGATCGTGTCTTGAGGTACGTTGCCTTTATCAGTGATAATAATTCATCGGCTGATACAAACGTTCGGAGTCTCGCCAGTTGGTAGGCGTCTCCGTACAATCGTTGTTTCAGGATGTCGATGAAATCGGCTATCCTTTCGCTTGGCACCCATCTGGCAGCCAACTTACAGCCGTCCACAAATTTGTAGACGTCCGTTTGGAGGGTCGGACCCCTCCAAAAATTGCGCGGCAGAGAAGACAGATAGTAGGGGAAATATCCGCCGAGTGGTTAAGTGTTTTCACTGTGGTGAGCCAAGCCACATTGCCAATGCTGGCAATGGCGGAGATCAAATAGTTCGGGAAATGTTGACTACGAGTCGTTTGCCTGGGGTGCAAGAGGTAAGCACCAGAGATGGAAAAAAGTTGACAGGGGCGACTACGAGTCGTTTGCCTGGGGTGCGGGTATTAAGCACCAGAGATGGGAAAAAGTTGACAGAGACGACTACGAGTCGTTTGCCTGGGGTACGAGAATTAAGCACCAGAGATGGAAAAAAGTTGACAGGGGCGAGTACGAGTCGTTTGCCTGGGGTGCAAAAAGTAAGCACCAGGGAATGCGTAGAGCAAACGGGGAAGTTCTATCCAACTATGACTCACATGCTTCGGACTCCGTTTTTATTAGGCTACCATGCAGGGAAGCCAAAACGGGGAGTATCCTCCTGCTAGTCGATAGTGAAGTGGACACCAGCTTGGTGAGGCGCAGTTGTATATCAGGTGATGTCCAGATTGATAGTTCACTGAAAAAAGATCTGCGGGGAACGTTCGTTCTTTCGTTCTGCGGGAAGAGATAATTTTTGGGGTAGAGCAATTATCGATTCCAGAGACTTGACTCTGAGGTTGTTCTCGGATGAAGGGGAGAGGAGTTTTCCCTTGATTTCATTGCGAGAAGGGTTACAGCAGGGAACATTCTGTGTAGAAGGACAAACACGGGTAGCAAAGGCAAGGGCCGTAACCGTGACCCGGATAAGATTGGGGGTCAAAAACTCCACGGTGGTGGTGGAGAAGCAAGAAATTTCGCCTGGGGTTTATTTGGCGGCGGCCTTAGTTGAAGTAAAAGGGGGTATGATTCACGCTCCCGTGCTGAATTCAAGGGAAACGGATTTTGAAATGCCTCCATCATTTAAACCGCTTCAGTAACTATAAGAATACTCAAAGTCATTCGTAAAGACTCCGACTTGAACCCCGAGGAGGTGGCATCAATCGAACGAATTTGTGCCGCCTATCAAGACGTTTTTTGGATGGAAGGGGACAAGTTGTCCTGCACAAAAGCGATCAGGCATTCGATACTCGTAAGGCCGGAATAGACCCCCGTTAATCAGAAGCAGTATAGGCTACCTCACATACACCGCGAGGAGATCAATCGACAGGTTAGGAATTGGAAAGAGATGGCATAATATCCCCTAGCGTATCGCCCTGGAATTTGCCATTGCTGCTGGTACCAAAGAAAGCATCGGCGGACGGGAAGAAAATCTGGAGGCTTGTGATAGATTTCCGCAAAGTTAACGAAGTCACCATAAAGCAAGTTTCCCATTTCCAAGAATCGATGAAATTTTGGATCAGCTTATTTTGGATAGACTTAGCTAGCGGTTACCACCAAGTGGAAGTGGAGAAAGGAGACCGAGAAAAAACGGCATTCAGTACGGCTTTAGGACATGGGGTTTAACAGAATGCCTTTTGGCCTAACTGGAGCTCCCGCCACTTTCCAAAGATTAATGAACTATGTTCTCACAGGTCTACAAGGAATTGAGTGTTTCGTTTACTTGAATGACATTGTGGTGTATGGTGGAAACCTGGAGGAACATGATAGGAGATTATGCAAGGTTCTCCAACTGCTGAGGGAGAACAACTTAAAAATACGGACGGGCAAATGCAATTTTTTATGAAAAGAGGTTGTGTATTTGGGGCACAAATGCTCGGAAGAGAGAGCTCTTCCAAATCCGGAAAGGGTGGAGTGCGTGGAAAAATATCCCCCTCCTAAAAATCGGAAGGAGGTGCAGTCTTTCCTGGGATTAGTGAACTACTACAGGAAGTTCATTCCGGGGACGGCGGAAATTGCCTTGCCGATCAATAAGTTACTCCGAAAGGACAGTCCTTTCAAATGGACAGAAGAGTGTCAAGAAGCATTTGACATATTGAAGGCGGCAATAATATCTCTTCCGGTTCTGGCCTTCCTTTCCTGGCAAACCTTTCGTGCTCACCACGGATGCCAGTGGTGAAGCCCTCGGAGCAGTGCTGTCCCAAGCGGACAAAGGGGGAAACCGACCAATTGCGTTTGCTAGCCGAGCGTTGAGCGATGCCGAAACGCGATATTCAACTATTGAGAGAGAGTTCTTGGCAGTTGTATGGGCGGTGACAAATTTCCGACCGTATCTCCTGGGTAGGCGTTTCAAGGTATTTACGGACCATCAACCTCTAAGAGGGATAGCCAACCTGAAGGATCAGACTTCCCGTTTGGCCAGATTTCGGCACAAGTTATCTGAATATGACTTCGATATAATATATAAGTCTGGCAAAAAGAATCATGGGAAACCAGGTGTTCGGGGTGCAGACCAGAGCAAGGACTCGAGCGGAACAGGGGAAAATGGCGTTCAGGAAAGTGGGTTCAGCGAAAAACGGAAGGCATGAACCTAAGGAACAGAATCGTTCTGAAATTGAGGACAGAGAATGTGCTCAGAACCGTGATTTAGGGGAAAAGGCACCGGCAGATTATGTTTTGATAGATGATCCACGAGACATTCAACAGGCACTAAAGGACTTCCACGACAGTCCATTAGGGGGTCATTAGGGTTTCAGAAAGACACTTGCGAAACTAAGGAGACAGTTTCGATGGGCCGGTATGTGCAGGGACTTGAGGCGCTATATTGCCACATGTGCAGAGTGCCAGCGCAATAAAAGTACCCTGAAAACGGTAATGCCGATGGTAGTTACTGATACGCCCAGCCGGCCATTCCAAAAGGCCTATATGGATATGGTGGGTCCTCTTCCTGAAACCACGCAGGGGAATAAACTCATACTGACTTACCAAGATGACTTCTCCAAATTCATGGTGTGTGCGGCGATGCCCGATGGGGAGGCAAGTACTGTGGCCCAGATATTCTTTAGAGATATTGTGGCCAACTACGGAGCACCACAAGTACTAATGACAGATAATGGGACAAATTTTATGTCTCGGGTGTTCAGCGATACCTGCACAATGTTGAGGATCAAAAAACTGAATATTACGCCCTATCATCCTCAAGCAAATGGTTCATTGGAGAGAAGTCACCGCGCCCTGGCGGAGTACCTCCGAGCCTTCGCGGACGAAGATGGAGGTAACTGGGACCAATGGTTAGCACCAGCTATGCATGTGCACAACAATACCGTGCACTCGTCAACAGGTCAGACACCCTTCAAAACGTTGTATGGTTTTGATATAGACCTGCCCACTAACTTAAGGGGAAAGTGTGCTCCATTATATAACCCCGATGATCCAAGCAAGGTGTTAAAGCTGCAATTGCAGCGATGTCATGAATTGGTCAGAAAAAACCCGAGAAATCGAAGTTGTTGGCGAAAAGGATTTATGACGAACAAAGTAGGCCAGTTTCGCTGATCCCTGGGGATAAGCCAATGCTCAGAAACCACGGTAAGAAGAATAAACTTTCATCCATTTGGGTTGGACCGTACGAAGTGGTCAGGGTAGAAAGTTCGGTCACAACTACGATACGAGTGAAAGGAAAAAACCGGAAGTGGCATAATAACCACTTGCGGTTGTATCGTGGGAAATGAGTCGTGGTTCGTCCTTCAGAAATAAAGTAAACAGGGGTAGTGCGGCATGGGGTATGTATTTTTCTTTTTTTTTATTAAACGGCAAAGGGACCTTTAGTTTAAAACATGGACAAGAGAATATGAGGAGCGTTCGGTACACGGTAGGGGGAGGTAATTAAGATTTACAAAAATATCTATCAAAATATATACGACAATAAGTACAACTTAGAATTACAATTGTTAAAATAAAAAAAACAAGTAAAAATATATGCTTATGTGTATGTAAACAAAATTATTATTTTTTTTGTTTTATATATACGCCCCTTAATAATAGTATTTTTTCTTTCTTGGGTTTTTCCTTTTTACATTAACAGTTTTATATATACATATATATACTGCTCTTCCCAACAATGTCCTTATTTTTTTGTTTTTTTTTTATTCCCTTTGTTTTTTAGAACGTCTTTCTCTTTCTTTCTTTCTTTTCCTTCTTTCTTTCTTTTTCCCTTTTTTCTCTGTGGGTCTTATGCAATTCCCTTTTTTTAAATAGAGTTCTTCGTTATTTTTTTTTTTACCCTTTTTTCAAAAATGTGCTTATTATTATTTTTTTTTTTTTGATTTCCCCTTTTTTAGAACTTCTTTTTCTGTCTTTTCTTTCTTTCTTTTTTATCTCTGTGGGGTTTATGCAATTCCTTCTTTTTTCATACGGAGTTCTTTGTTATTATGTTTTTCTTTTTCTAATTTTTTTATTTGCCCTCTTTTCAATAATAATTATTATTTTTTTTTATAGGGCCCGATTAAATCGGAGCCCTGGTTGGTCCCATTCTAGACTCCATCACTCGGGAGCCTGCAACATTGGGTTCTCTGAACCAAGTTTTCCTGGTCAATTTTGGTCTTATCTCGAGCCACACTTGTGGGAATTTCTGGGCACAATAGCGGCAGCTCTTATTGTGGCCTTTATTAATATTCGTGTACCTAATCTACTGGGAGACCTTATCAATATTTTAGCTCGTTATGCCAACACATATGTCAAGGATCCTCTGAACAATTCCTTCTTCAAAGATATCAGCAAACCAGCCTCTAATTTGCTAAGTCACACTCCGGGTCAATCTTAAGGGCAGGTATTCTTGGCTCGTGGCATTCTACTATCGGGGGAGCTGATCCATCCCCCCAATCACCTCTACTTCTCGAACAGAGGGTATCTTCCTCTTTTTACTAGCCCATATTGCGCATCCAACAATTCCTGCAATAAAGAAAGTTGACAGGGTAAGATTTGAACCTACTGGTTCGCGAGTTGTGAATAGGTATTACAACATTTTGCGCAGCTGGTAGGATTTTAACCTACTGGTTTGCGAGTTGTGATTTTTGATCACAACACCATTATTCCGGCGCAGGTTTTTGCATCATAAACTTAACATCTAAATTTGTGTTCAAATTAGACGTTATAATTAAAGCGCGTATCTCTGAAGAAAGTTTTTCTAAATCGAATAAAAAATCCTCAAAAACGTATGTTTACTTCCATCCCTATGTATTGATTACAAAAGAAATTTTTATGTATTTAACCCCTCACTTAGAAAGGAATCTCAACCGCTTCGGCCTTCTGCTCTTCTTCCCCAAACCATCACGCCAAGTTTTGACGGTGTTTCAGAAACCTGATCTTTCCAACAGAATTTAGCCCGTCCTCTTCTGTGCTAACCATTGAAATCGTTATTAAAGATTTTTCATGAAGCAGCGTTTTGATCCACCCGCATAACATGATCCAGCTAAATAATCGCTGTACATTGACGTGCTTGACTATATTCATGTCCGTACGCAGTTCATACATTGTTGATGCTCCCAGTTTTTGTCATTAAACCTCTTGAAGATGCCACAGTAGCATCTGTTCGTAGACAACACTCTTCATAATTTCTTGGCTGACTTCATTTATCATATTGACGGCAGATGCAACGTTGTTGAAATCAAACACCACTCCAAAATTATGCGTCCACAGCGAGTAGATTCAATAACTTTGTTTTGCCCATACCGCCAAATCCACTTCTGCTGACTCCTTCTAAATGGTTGAGAAGTCTGCTGTAACATATCATAGTTTTCAGCCAACGATCATTATCAGTGTACGCAAGTCTTCTTCTTCTTCTTCTTCTTAGGTGGAGACTGGAATAGACACATTTATCTATTATACGCCGCCCGCAGAATCTTCGATCTTCTGCGCTTCTCCTCCAATTCGTCACACCAAGCTTCGACATTATTTCAAAAGCCTGGTCTTTTCAACGGAGTTTCGGTCGCCCTCTTCTGCGCCATCCATCGAGTTCGTTGTCGAAAATTTTCCGTGCCGGAGCATTTGGAGCATGACTTTTATTTATGATTGCAACCATCACTAAGAATATGTTGAAGATGTCGAATGATGGCCGTAGCCCCATACAAGGCCTGGTTTGGTATAGAAAGGCTCAGTAAAATTCTTGCCCATTTTTATTGAAGACCTCGGTCAGTATCATCCCACTAAAAGGTATAAGCGTCGCAGAAATACCAAACGCGAATATGGATATGTAATGAGCACGTATCAGCTCATGACCAACAGTCACCAGTCCATTACCAACCTCACATTTGCTTTATACGCCGTGTTACTTACATCCCAAATAGGCGTGATATCTCCACTTGCACTCCCACCTGGAACTAGAATTTATAGAAGTATTCTGTCCATAAAAAAATTCTGCGTATCTTTGACCAGATTTCCATCATTGTCCTTTCTCGTGGAAGCAATTCAGCACATATTTTATTTGTTTCTTTTGGGGCACATTTTCGGCTTCACTTCTATTCACGAAACTTTCGTCCTCCCGCCTTCTCAGAATCATTTCTTACGCTTAAAATGTTATTTGTTGTTATTTCTTTCTTGCTATTTCTTCTTCTTATAGCGTTCTCTCTCAGTATGCGTTACGATTGCCAGCAACGTGTGCAACACAGTCCCATGGTCCATGGATTGTCATACGAGGTGTGTTCAAAAAATAAGGTAAATTTTCATTTTTCTCAAAACATATTCATTTATTCTTCAATTTCTATTTTATCTCCTTCAAAGTAGTCCCTCTCAGACATAATACACTTGTGCCAGCGTTTTTTCCAACCCTCGAACCAGTTCCGATATGCACTTTTTGGTATGTTCGTGAGCTCTCTCAGCGATTCGGGTTTTATCTGCTTAATCGTCGCAAAACGCCGTCCTTTCATGGGTCTCTTCAATCTTGGGAACAGAAAAAAGTCACAGGGGACCAAATCTGCTGAATACGGTGGCTGAGGCATGATAACGATGTTGATTTTGGCCAAATAATCTCTCACAAGCAAAGATGAGTGAGCAGGTACATTATCATGATGCAAAAGCCATGAGTTTTTTCCCCCACAATTCCGGGCGTTTTTTTCATATTGCTTTACGCAAACGAGGCATAACTTCAAAGTAATACTAATTATTTACCGTACGATGATGCACTACACCATGGTAATCGAAGAAAACAGTGAGCAAACCCTTGACATTTGATCAAGCTTGGCGTGCTTTTTTTGGTCTTGACTCTCCTGGACTCTTTCATTGGGACGATTGGGCTTTGGTTTCGATGTCATAACCATATACTCATGTTTTGTCACCAGTTACGACCCTTTTAAGCAAATCTGGATCATCGTTGACGTCATTCAACAATTTCTGAGGATGCTCATGCAACGTTGTTTTTGGTCAAAATTCAGCAATTTTGGAACGAACTTCGCTGCCACACGCTTTATGCCCAAAATTTCCGAAAAGATTGCATGGAATGAGCCAACCGATATTGCGACAACCTCATCAGCTTCTCTAATTGTGATTCGACGATTCTCCATAATAATTTTCTTCACTTTTTCAACATTTTCATGGGTTGTTGATGTGCTGGGGCGTCCAGAGCAAGCGTCGTCATTGTAAACATTTTTTGACTTAGAGTACTCTCACCATATGCCACTGTCAACATTTCAAGTGTTTTTGAGCACTTAATTCCATTTTTGACACAAAATTTGATGCAACTTCTTTGATCCATTTTTTTCGATGGCAGAAAATCGCCGAAAACTTGTGTTATTTATGCTTCTCACAAACAAACTAAACATGCTATATGGATAAAACCGTCAACATATCTTCGAGACGAGTGTACCAACATTAGAAAAAATAATAATCGAAAGACGAATGTACGTAGCCCGAAATTTGAAAATTCACCTTATTTTTTGAACACACCTCGTATACGCAATACGTTCCCACTTTGTGTCAAAAAAGGGCGTTTTGTCGCAGGAAAGCATGTTGAAGAAAACTACGATTTCATGTAAGGAATGCAACTTAACGATTTGCAGCTTTCTTCGTGCATGATTATGTACATTATTTTCGCTCTGTCTAATTTTGTTTATCTCTCAACTGTAACCAGATGTTTATCCGAGTATTTGTTCCCTCTGGTTTCCCATGCTTTAATCGGAGATTGCTTAGCTGACTTACGGTAATCTCTTTGTGTGAATCTGATACTGCTTATTGCTAACATGCTCCGCGCCGCGGTAAAATAAACAATTCTGAATCTATTATCGATGGTGCTGATATGTCGACTGAATTTTCCCTCTTTTCCTATGGTGGCATTAAAACCTCCCAGAACAATTTTAATATCATGGCAAGTATCGTGTGCTTCAAAATGAGTCTTTGCTCTTATCGTCTTACCACTTTGTCCAAAAGCTAAGACCGCTTTTTATTTATTCGTTTTTTTTACAAAATTTTCAAATCTATTTCATCGCTCTCAAATAAAGTTTATCGCAGAAAGAAATTTCGCTTCACAAATAAAAATTAATCCAACTCTTTCGGCTAATTGCAAAAATCGCCGAAATCAATTTTTGATTCATACAAATTCTGTAATGATATTTATGATGTTTTGCACAGACGTCTGTGAGATACCGAGATTTATAATAATTCAAATTGAAAACTGGTCGTACTTTTTCAACATAGTAGTATGTTAAGAAATGGTTATTTCGCACAAATTGTGAATGTAGGCAATTGATATTTTTCAAGTGTAAGATATGTGGTTAATCTATTGTTTTTCAAAATTTGCAAGTGAATAAAAGATTAATCTAGGAATATGTAAACTAAATAAAGTAGTCTGTACTGGGGATATCAGAGAGGGAGGTGACAGAGTGAACATGCTAATTTTAGATCCTAAAACTCAGCTTGCCCAACGCAAGATATGGAAGTAAGAATACGAGTATGTTCGTTAAATCGGTCATTTACATATAAGGCACATACTAGACGAGACGTGGTAACTTGATTGATTTTTCCCAACTTTATAGAGAATTGCAAAAAAATGTTGTGCACAAAAATCTAGATTACTACAATCTACAATCTATCTAGAAATCTACAATCTATGTAGAAAATAAAAAAGAATGCTTGAATTTAAAAAACTCAGTCAATTTGTATAGGAAGTACCAGGATGGGTGTGGCAATGTGATTTGTCTTCGCTCTGAGACACTATCATGCTAGAAGCCAAATATATACCAAACTTAGTGAAACAATGTAATTGGTATGAATTCATGAATATAAGGGGTAAATCGGTCGTTTGCATGGGAGGTACCGGGTGTGGTTAATCGGTTGATTTTTTCCAAATTTTGCCAAACATTATAAAACAATGACATGGACAAAAATGTATGCTACTTTAGGTTACATATAAGCAGTTCCAAGAAGGAAATTGAATTCCAGAAAATAGGTAAATTACCGTGGAAAATACCAGGGATCTACATATATATAGCCCATTTACAATCTACGGTTACGATCTAACAATATATTAGGCAGTGCCAAGTTTCAAGAAGTTCTATAAAGATTTACTATAGTTGTCGTGCCCACCAGACAACCAGCCAGCCAGATAGATGGACATTGATCAATTCACTTAAAAAGTCATGAAGCACATTTGGCCAAAAGACATTTGGTACTTTAAACGGTTCCTTCTGGATGATACATTTTTGGTCATACCATAAATATACATATTCATTCAAATATATAACAAAAAACTTGGTATGTATTTAAATAAAATTTCATCATAATCGGTTTAGGAGCGCCACATTTATATGCCTTTTTTAATCCTCTACATTACTGAGGCTACCCAATCCTAGGATGTCAACTTTACATTTGTCAAAGACACCTGTCAATGCCAACAGCGTTCATAGTGATTAAGTCTTTTCTGTCACTTAAAGCGATCTGGATCCCTTTTTTTCTACGGTTTTGCCAACGCTGACTGGTGGTGTTGTCTGGTTTATATTTGTCGTGGACAAGTGCCGATCAGATAGAGTCACCCTATCTGTAAAATGTCCGACATTCCAGCTACATATCGGAAAATTATGGCTTTTATAAAGTTTAGGACTGCAGTCTTTTTCTTTTCTCTATCGCTTTCATCAAACTGACGGCAGATGGCAAACTCAATCATCACAGTTCCGCCGCTCGCATCAGCCCCTGTCCCTAATGAACTAGTAATCTCATTGCTAAGTGTGTCTGAGAGTCAACTTAAGAACAAATTTCACGTTGCAACCACATGAATACCTATGAACTTTATTTTAGATTCAGGATTATAAAGATGTTTTCTTTAAGATCTCTAAATATTAAACATGCAAACGTCTCAAAATTCCTGTAGTACCGATTGAGAATCTACATCCATATACTCGTAAAGAGCATAAACCGGACACTAATTGCTTTAATTGCTTCTTAACATATTGATTCTCTAATATGTTTTAATTAGAAGTTGCTGTCTGACGTTTTAATTACTCTCGTATGTATTTAGCGATAGTCATCGTACCATAGCCCCTGTTTTTGCTGAGTCAAAACATATAAATCCTCTTTGCCCCGATAACTCCTTTTAAGACATGAAACAAGGCGTAATCAACGGTCGTGAAAAGGAGGCGTAGGGGCGAGACAAAAAAATCCCAAAGCAAAAAAAAAACGGAAGACAAAAACTCATTTACCATTAAATTGGCCGAACAATTCTTGTTCAACGAATACCGAATATACAACAAAAAAAAGACAAGAAACTTAAGACAATAACACATTTGACAAATTAAAGATAAAACCACAAAGGATTTTGTAACGTAAATGTTAAAGCGTAAAAATGCTTATGAAATCCTGTTTGTATTATCATTTCCCTGAAAAACCAAAAATACAAAAAAGGTTGCTCGTCAACAAAAATATTAAGATTTTTCACTTTTCTTGCAAATAGAATGTGCAAATTTATGAAGGACCTTAACCTCAAGTGATGCCTGTTGACTTAAGATTACATAAAAGAGACATCACAACCAACAACAAGCGCAGGATAATCCCCGGTCATTCTTTAAGGTCTATTCAGACAAGTGTACGGCATATAGCAACCAGAGCTGACGCTAGACGTTACAATGGAATCAATCAGGATAATCTGTACAAATAAGCAGAAATCTCTTAAAAGAAAACAATACTGTTTTAAAAGGAGTCTAAATAATTTTGTACAAAGCAAACATGTTTAAAAAAAATCAAAACTGGGAGGAACTCAACTCAACATTCGAAAGAATTTAGGATGCAATATAATGCTAAAGAGCACATTGAACCAGCAAATAGGGATGGGGACAAAAAAATTATCAAACATTTGCTATTTACTTCACATTGCAGATATAGCTATTCCATTTTTCATTCTTTCCACCAACAATAGCGGTGTTAATGCCACAACAATATGTCATCGGTGCGGCATTAGAAATGTAAATCTACAGCTGACTAAATTTATGCCCAGCGGCAGATTCTGGATGTGTTTTAAGAAAAACAAATAAAAGCTTATCATCTTTTCATCGACTATAAATCGGCGCTCAACATATAAATTGGGCAGAAATTTATTGAAGCCCATGGCAGAGTTTGACAATTTTTGCAAAATTGATGCGCCTTTCCAAAATAACACTGATCGACACGATATCTTCATTGAAGGTAGGCAATGATTTTACTGAGCTGTATTGCCCCAAACAAGTTTTTGGTTAAAACTGCGCGATTGATATCATAGGTTGAAAAAGGCAAGATGTGACTACAGCCTTGTCAAACATTGAGATGACGCACCCAAGTTATATGTTTCGATAAACAGAAAATGCGATTGACCACCTTGAAATCGGTATACAGCGCATGCAGCTCATGATACATATGAAACCGAATATTTCCCGAACTGCTTCATACGCTTGTGTAATAACCCAGGATTTAGCGTTGTGCTGCAAGATGAGTAGGAGTAGTGATTGGTAAAGTTGAAAGTAGGTAAAATTACCTATTAAAGCTGAAATCAATCGTTTTATTGATGGCAGAGCCAAGCTAGATGAAGCCATCTGCCATTGCAAAGTTACAGTTTTCAATGCTCACATAACGACCCAAATAAGTAGACCCTTCGTTTGTCGAAACAAAAAATTTTGTCGTACTTCCGGGCACAGGTGGTGACCTAAGTCAGCATGACCTCCAGACTTCGCGCACACGTCCATGACACTACAAACACGCCTTTAATCCATCAATTTGGTTTGTCGTGTGATGTTTAGTAGATAGCCAAGGGGGTTTATGAGAATCTTTATACGCGAATCTGTTCCAACGTACTGCCATGTACCATGGAAGAAACCAGTCTGAGAATACGTATTCAGACGTCTTACAATACAGACTGAATTCTCTGACTGTTGAACTAAGAACATGGCCAAGGTAACACTCTATGCACTCATAAAATGAATCCTTGCCTTTCGCCAAGGCGAGTGCATAAGTCAGAATGATTAAAAAGTACTTCGCCTTTATGCGGATTGTCGTTAGTTCCTTGCGCATGTGGGTCGAATTTGCGAGAAAAAATGTCTTATTCTTTTATCCAATAAAAATGGCGATGATATCAGATTTATATTTGTCAAGGACATCAAATTCTTGGGTAGTGGACCCTTCTCAGCAAAGAGCCCGGATATTCCAGGATCATATCCTTAAATCATGGTCTTTGGTTACTAACTAACAACGACAATGTACTTTTTCCTTAAATACAATAACGTATTTAATAAAAAAAAAAACAAAGTGTTAAAATATGTGACAAAATCAATAAATCTGAATTTTTATTTCAAAAACATTCGCTGTACAACTCACCCTAAACCAAAGTCAGTATTTGCGAAGGCGTCTACCAAAATCGCCTGTATAGGAAACCGCAAAACAACCACCGAAGCAAGGAAGCGTGACAAACGCGTGCAGCCAGTAGAAAATATTTAAAATCAAAGCTGAAATTAAACATGGGGGATGCAGCAAATCAAATACTGTAAACGAAGGTGTTCGATACAGATGTCAAATCGGTAAATAAGGGCAACACTTACTATTTACTTAGATTCATATACTTCTATTTATAAAGGATTAAACAATACCTTTTCCCATATATACAGCAACTGTCATCAGATGAAGGAAAATTTGCTTCTTTTTTCATGCCATAGATGAGCAAGGACAGCCGTCTGTCGGATTTGTCAAAAATTCAAATATGCGAAAAAACACGAAAATTTATTGGAAAACTATGTACAAAAACACATTTCAGGACTTTAATCTGTAGAAATCAATATGGTTTTGCGGCGTTTTCACTTCCTGCTAATCTGTGCGGGAAATCTTTAATCTTTTTGTGGCATGAAAATGATAGTTCAATTGGTGGTGGTCACTTAATGGCTGGTAAAGAAAGGTAGTGATACTTTGATCATTTTTATTTATGCAAGCTGATTTTTCGTTGGCTACTTTTTATTACTCATCTATATGTACGATACATCCACTTAGTTGCAGATCATCATATCCTGCTTTTTTCCAAATACAGTTTGCCAATAGAAAATATTGCAGGTATATCCGAAACAATACCATTGATAATTGTACGTTCTTAATATTTCCATCTATTGCGGTCGTTAATTTTGGTCTTTTGTTCATAGCTTTTTACGCAAATCAAAAATTCTATTATTAGAAGTCTTCTATGTCTTTATCCAATGTTTTGAGCCACAATTTGTTGTTGTTTTCTACACAACATAAATTGAATTTTCGAGAGGATCAAACTGGAAATTTAACATTTGGAATTTTAGTAACACCAAAATTACTTGGAGTACAAGTCGAATTTATAAATTATAAACGAAATTTTAATATTGTATGCGAACTTTTTGGGTCTATTAAAACTGCCGTATAGAATAACAGTTGAAGTCATAATGGCGAATATTGGGATGGATCAGTGTTGCCAATTCCGCAAATTTAACATTTTTCCAACCTGATCAGCGGACAAAAATTGGATTTTGTTTAAAACATTTTTTCTGCCTTGCATATTTTTTTTTTAGATTTTTTGACTTTTTTCGCTAAGTATGTTACTGGAACTTATTTCAGCATGAAGAAAGTCTAAAATAATACTACTAAAAATTACTACAGTAGCATTTAACTTTCAAATTAAAAAATTTAAAATTCTAAACTCTCGTTTTCATTTTACTGTGAAATAGCTTGGAGAAATTTTTACGAAATGGAGAAGTATAAGGTATTCAAACGACAACTTGAAACGTTGAAATGTTTGTGTATATTTCGATGAATTGAATTTTGTTATAAAACAAAGAAAAATATATTTAAAAAAAAAATAAAGGTAAAAGTACCTTATGAGCGCCACTTTACGGTAAAACGTAATTTCTAAAGAAAATCTAGCTAAATAATCGAGTTGTGTTTAAACCTGTTGTGTTTGCGTCTTCCCTCTTAAGTAAAAATAAACGAGAAATTAATACATTCAGTAGTAAAATATCACACATTTCTTATTTGAAGTTTTTTATTTATTGTCCTTTTTACTGCTTGATGATGTGCGTGCGTCCGCATCAAAAGAAACGGTAAAGTTTATAAAATAATCCTAAGAAACCCCATAATTTTTGGAAATTTTAACATTTCCTTAACTCTCTTAAGTAAATACAATTAAAATTTACACTAATGTAAAGGGTGATTTTTCGTCACTTTTTCGAGTGTTTCGGCCAGTGTTCCACGAATAACGCGTGTTATGTTATCCTGTAAGGCTTTAATAGTGTTCGGCTTGTCCACATAGAGTAACGACTTGACATAACCCCACAAGAAATAATTAAGAGGCGTTAAATCGCAAGATCTTGGGGGTCAACTCACAGGGCCAAATCGAGAAATAAGCTGCTCACCAAATTCATCCGTCAACATATCCATTGTTTCACGAGCAGTGTGGCATGTTGCACCGTCCAGCTGAAACCACATGTCAACCAAGTTCAACTCAGCCAAATGAGGCAAAAAAAATTGCGTATCATGGCTCGATATCGTTCGCCGTTGACGGTAACGTTTCTTTCACGGTCGTCTTTGAAGAAAAACAGACCGATGATGCCAGCAGCCCATAAACCACACCAGACTGTTGTTTTTTCGGGATGCATCGGTAGTTCATGTATGGCATGTGGCTGTTCATCACTCCAGATGCAACAAATTTGCTTGTGTACGTATCCGTTCAGCAAGAAATGAGCCTCATCGCTGAACACAATTTTTCAATGAGCTTTTGTAAGACCCATTCACCAAAAATTAGACGTTTTGGTGGGTCATTCGGCTTCAATTCTTGCGTGAGTTGAATTTTATAGGCTTTCAAACCCAAACCGGCATATAACATGTTCCTTGTGGTTGAGTAACACATGCCAAATCGCTGAGAACGGCGATGAATTGACATTTCACGATCGTCATTAACACTGATCGCTACGGCTGCAATATTTTCTTTGCTACGCACTCTACGCATGTGAGTCGATCGTTTTATGTCCAACAAAGTAAATTTGGTGCGAAATTTGGAGATAACAGCACGAATTGTTGATTCAGCAGATCGATTATGACGACCCAAAAATGGTCGTATCAAACTATGCACATCTGTCGCAGAGCACGAATTTTGATAATAAATTTCAACGATTTACAATCGTTGCTCGTTTGTTAGTCTTTGTATGAAATGGCAGAGTATACTGTACACTTTTCACTTTGACAGATAACGTTTGGACGCCATTACCAATCAGTGCTGCGAACCTGAAAAACTTAAATCTTAAAAAATCACCCTATATAAAAAAAAAAACAAAGAAAAAATTGAACTGCCCTGTTGGATATAGCTTTCAAATCAACATTTAAATTCAACGGAATATGACTGTTTGTTGTTCTGGGTAGAAAATATCACATTTTATTTTCACATTTCAACCGAATCAGAGCATAATTCTTGTTATTTTTATAACTTTACAAATAATTACTTCACAAATATTAAAATATTATTCGGACCTTTGAATACATTAATAGAAGTAAATATCCTGTTAATCAAAAATTGCGTTTAAGAAAAGAGATCATACGGTCTTCTGTCATCAAACTATTTTATACGTTTGGATACTCTAATAGTAAATAATAATGTCTAAGATTCTATCTTAAGGTAATTTGATCTAATGACGAAGAAGAAAAAAAACAAGATGTAGACTACATGAAGGTTAAACTTTATTTAATTCTTATAAATCCTTGAATCGAATTCAATTTATAATACATATCTTATCTCGCAAGAACTTTCTTGTAAATAAAAGCCTCATTTTCTAAGTTTCAACTTATAAAACGCAGTACAATTGATATACCTTAGTTAAAATTACATAATTTTTCTTAATTCTCTTTTGGCAACGCTGTTTAAGGTGTCGGAGTATATTCCCTTTACAGTGCATGCACACGATGCAATCGATATTTGTCTATATAAACGTAGAATAAACGTGCGGCATGAAGAGATTTCTCGATATCTTTCATTTAGAAGTAAAAACAGAGTAACCAGTACAGAAATTACAGTCAGGTACAATGACTTATATATACATTCCTCCACAGTCAATTTACGCTGATGCAAAGGTGTAAGCAGCGCCAGAAAGGGCGTGGTAGGTTGCGATAAAAAAATATTCTGAATTAAAACATAGTAAAAGAAGCAAAATAACATTTTGAAGTCCTCCAGTTAGAAATTATAGATAGGTATTGATTTTGCCAAATCGAAAAATTTGCACGTTTGGCGCCCTAAAAGACGTGGCGCCCACTTTCATTTGCCGAAATAGGTTTACTAAACACCTGATGTGTGGTAAACTATACTGAATGAAAAGTAGGTAATTTGTATGGGAGTTGCCAGAAAGGGTACAACTACGCCCTTTCGGGTCGGTTTTCTCAAACTTTACTAAGCATTATAATAAGAGATACCGGAAGAAGTTTGCAAACGCTCAACGTGTCCTAATTTGACTAAATTTGGTGCAACTAAACAAAGGATATATACTTGAGAATATATGAGTTAAATAGGTCCGATTTTTTAAATCCTGCCAAGCATTATAAACCAATACAATGGGCATAACTTTAGGTTACTGCGGTTTATGAATGGAAAGTTACAGGGTATAAATTTATTTCAGAAAATTTGTCAATTTGTATGCGTAGTATTGAAAGGGGAGAATAGATATAGCTCGTACAATCCCCGACTACGGTCTGGCAAAGTACAATGTTAAGCTATGTCAAATTTTAAAGATTTGTAAACTTTTACGGCAGTTATCGTGTCTACCAGTCAGCTAACCAGAGAGAAAACTAATGAAACACATTTGGTTAAAAGATATTTAGTACTTTAAATTTTTCCTTCTAGGTGCTACATCAAATGATATATACCTTCATTATTTTGGATGAAGAAATAACATTTTTTTTAGATGGCAACATCAGTTTTTTTTTGTTTTTTCGTTTCCACCACCGAAATCGCAACAGCTTACATTTTTATGTCATAACAAGTTCAATAATACTTATTTGCTGTAATCCCGACGTCTTAGGTAGCAATATAATGATTATAAATCGATTTGAGATGTTATTTAATTTATTACGACAGTTAAGCTGGTAACTACATTCTTTTTATGAGTAAAAATTTCTCGTCTTTGCCGGCTTTTCTTGTATTCGTTGCCGACACCGAAATCGGAACAGCTTATATTTTTACGTCCTATGTTCGATAATATACTCGTATTTGCAAAATTTTAATTTTTTCAACTAATTTTTTTCATTTCACTAGCTTACAATAGCAATATCGAATATACATACATAATGCAAAAATACACTTTTTCGATACTTTTTCGGTTTCCAACGAAGGAATATTTCCGTCAGCAGTAGAGTTGCTGCTCTAAAACCAGTAAAGAGACATTAATTGTATTGACCTGAAGTTCCCATCTACTCTATAAATCTCTTCCAGCTGTAAAAATTGCTCTTGATTGTTGATGTACGAGTATATGGCAGAGCGGCATTTACAGAACCCTTTTTAGCCTTTACAAATGAACATTTTATTATTGTCAATATTGAATGTGCAAACACACTTTCCCCTGCTTCTTGAAAAGTGTCATATCATTGCTAACCTTTTTTCACACCGTAACTTTTCCACCTCATACGAGTATTATGTGTTTGTGTTGCACGCACTTCAGAAGCACGTTTGGCAGACGCCAATGATATGGAGGGCAAACTTTGATTAAATGACTTCAATACGATTTTTAACCCTTTGACTGGGGGCGAACGTATAACAGCTGAATGCAGGTGTTCTGCACGAAGCCAATGCCTGTTTAGTTTATGGTAAAGAAAACACTTGAATCGATGATGCGACAAATTTGTATTTTTGGAATAGCTGAAGAGATTCAAGTAACGAAAATGAAATTAGTCCCTGATAGAATTACCAAGATTTATTATTAAATTTAAAGTATTTAATTCTCGGTGGAAAAACGAAACTAGAAAAGTTTGCTTTGGAGATATTACTTTTGTGTTAAATTGAATTTGAGTTGGAACCAATAATTTATTTATATCGTAATAAACGTATTTGCATGATGTTTTTTTTACCGTATTTCCAAAAACAAAAATAACAGCCAAGAAATAGAACACTTTTACAAAAAAAAAAACACCAAAAATAAATTCAAAATGACGTATTGAAGTAACAGAAAAATACTTTAGAATTAAATTGCTAAATTAAAATAAACACAATACAGAAATTTCAGTCAAGTGAAAATTCCGCCACCCATTTTTTTAAACGTAATTAATTTGTTCGTTAACACAATACTTGATTTTTAAAATGTAATTTTTGCCCAAGCCTGAGCAAGTACGACACAAATATCGCTTTTAAGATTTAGGGTAAATGGGATATACAATTACTCTAATCCGCACAAGATACTAAAAGTGACCTAATCCTAGGTTACTCTAAATGACAGACAAAAATGTAGTTTTTGTCAAATCCGCCTTATTTTTTTAGAATTACCGGAAAAACTTTTGGTCGTCCAGACCTAGAACAGGATTTATGAGAAATGGTCATTTAAAAAAAATTCAGTAGATTCGTGCAGATATTTAGAAAATGTTTATAAATACAATATTTTGATCTTTAATATCGTTATGATAAATATAATATTTTTGGGTTTAATGTCATTTGCATGGAAGTTACCGGAAGAGATACGGAAATCAGTATCCCATTATCATTAATTGCAGATACAAAGTATTAGGACCTGCTAAATTTTAGAATTGCCAATTCTAAATTATAGGCATGACACAGACATATTTTCACCCATATCCTCTTAAACTATTGCTGTGAGTTAATGCAGTTCATTTTCAGACCTAAAGTAGCAGGTAGCAAACTGTACGCAAAATTTGGACGAAATAAAAAAAATACAAAATCCCATGATTGGGATATCGGACAGGGACAGTCTCTTGCTTTTGCCTGGCCATCCAAACGACTTCCACTCACGCAAATATAAACTTAAATCTACGATCATACAAAACACAAGGGGCGGCGCTTAAGTTTATTGATCTTTGATTTTTTTTTATTTAGAAACTTCAGTATATCATAAAAGCGATTCAAATTTTAAGAAAAATCTGTCTGTCATAACAGCACACTACACGATATTATTCTGTAGCATTCTCGGCGGGTTACCTTTAAGGTATTGACCGTTTCATGTTATTAGTTCATATCCAGAATGGATCATATGAAAAAATCCATTGGGCTTAAGTTTGGAGAATATAATATTTATTATTGTGAAGAAGCTGGGTACTTTTTCTTATAAGATACGTTGGGCTTCGCTGGCTTTATGGAATGGTACCGAGTTTTATTGAAAGGTCCGGTGGCTTACGTGCCTACGGTAACATATTTGTTGATTTATCTTTACCAATACTGACTCAGACGCTTGATTTCGCAGAGTAATTCGTTAGCCTAAATTGTCTTTTGATTTGTTTTATTTGTTTACATATTGCCGAACCGTAACATTTTTTTGATTAGAAAAAGCCACATTTTTAAGCTCGCCGCCAATATGCAAGTGCATTAACACCTTTGTTCTTGCTAGACGAAATATCTTTTGCGCATATTTTAAACGTTGTCCTCTTTGTATTGGTGGACTTCAATCGCAAATTATTTTTAATATGGATCCCATGCTACGGACAGACAGACACATTCAAATTTTTCTCCAATTGGATTGACATTTTTTGATGCTATCATTACCACAACGTGTAAAGGTCCGATACAGATACATTTTGTTCACATAAATATTGTAGCTCATTAACAATGGATGGTTACGATCTTCCAAACAAAGACAAAGCAACAACACTACCGTGTTTGAATTCCATTTCGATAACTTTTTCTAATGCGACGTAAAACGATATGCTTCCGTAGGCTTGACAAAAACATAACAGACTGGCACTTGTCAAAAAAGAAGCGAGTTGTGTTACAACAGCGTAAATTGGTAAAACTTCGAGTGCCTATCTTGTACATATAATAAAGTGGACACACCATCATATTAAGGTTGGTCAACAACTAGGTATTTTTATCAAAAGACGCAAGTCAAGCATTATACGGATGTACAATGAACAAAATTTTAGATTAATGCATCCTACTAATAAGTAATTTCAGAGTGGAGATTGAATTTCGACAAATTTATCACTTTGAGTGGAATGTATTAATAAGTAGAGTGGCAAGTGTTTGTGGGTTCAGTTTACCAAATGCTTTAAACTTTCTAAAATCAAATAAATTTTAGTAAAATTGAATGATTGACAAGAGCCTAAGAATATGTGCGTTAAATTAATTAATTTTTTATGGTATACATCAGAACGTGCGCGATTATCTGTTCGGGTTTTTAAATTTAACGACGCTTTATAAGGCCATGCAGTGCAAAAAATTGGTAATTACTATAGCATACCAACCAGAAATTTCAGAGTACGGTTAAAATTTCAGTAAACAAGTCAAACTGTACGGGAGGGACCACAAGAGGTGTGATAATGCACTTATTTTCATTTTCTGACCGGAACTTTCCGATTTCTTCAGCATTTTGAGAACCGTCACAAAGCTACATGATTGAAGAAAATGCAAGTTACTGCAATCTACCAATTATAAATTACAGAATAATATCAAACTTCAGTAAGTCAAATTGCATGACATTTTCACTATTAGACCTTGGTTTACAAAACGCTTGATATGTGCCAACCACCCTAAACGTATAGTGATTAAACCGATCAGATGTATGGAAAATAGCAGAAAAGACGTGGATAATCATTGGATATTTTAAAGTTTACTACGAATTATAGCACAATAAATGCAAAAGGCAAAACTTAGATTACTGCAGCTTATCAGTTAGAAATTTAAAAACAAAAATAAGTTACATCTCATTAAATCGGTCAATTTACGCGGCATGTACCAGGTGGTTCAAAAAGTTCGTTCAAGTTTTAAATTAAATTTATTTACAAATTTATATACAAGAAAAGAATTATTTTAATCTATTATATAATCTCCCCCCTTTTTTAATAACTTCTTCCCGCCTCTCTGGGAGCTTTTAATTCCTCTCTTATAAAACTCGCGTGGGTTTTCTGAAAAAAAGCATTCAATTCAATTTTTCACTTCTTCGTCGTTATGGAAATTCAAATCATTCAAGTGGTTGCTCAGATTGCAAAATAGGTGATAGTCGAACGGGGCAACGTCTGAGGAGTACGGTGGGTGAGGTAAAACTTTCCACCCAAGCCCTGACAGGCCGAGGCCTCGATGAGGTAGTGTGAGATACCCACACATCGAGGTTGCTCACAAATCCGAGCTCTTTTATAACCCCGTGAACAGTTACGACGCACAGAGGGGCAGAACGACCCTATTGGTGGCAATAAATCGAAAAATGAAACTGCCCGTATGGGGCCATTGTTATTTTATTTTAATAGTCAATACTGTAAAAGTTTTAAACCGTTATCATAAACACATTTTGCATGATAACCATCGGCGCAAGCCATTCTTGTTCACAGATTAGCTTGAGTTTGGTGTGAAGAAATTTGTAAAGCGTTTTTAATTAAATAAAAAAGAAATAGAAATCATAAAATATTAAAGTTTTTGGTATGGAGTCTTCAAGTTCTGGTAAATGTTAATCTATTTAAAATATTTTTTTTTATGAGAAAGTGCTTTAAATTATATAAAACGGTAATTATCATAAAAAAACTTTAAAATTACTTATTTTTTTGCTTCTTTGTGCAAACATTGATCGGTTTAGTTGTGTTCCCAAGCAGTCCCAAGAACAATTTTTGTTGCTATTGATAGCATGTCTTAACTTAATTAAGGAGCTGCAAGAAAATTCTGCGATTTTTTTGCGTTTTGATAAAAAAGCTTCTTTACAAAATGTGCTTTCTGACAAAAAAATGTGCTTTCTGACAAAAAAAAATTGTAAGAATTTCTAATATTTGTTTTATCCTTTAGGCACTAGTTCAAACACAATTTTTATAACCCGGAGGGAGCTTGTCCACATATTGTGGTCAATTCAAAATATTAATTTACAAGGGCGATTTGTGTTTCTGCAAGAAGAGTTAAAAAAACGAACAGGAAACTTCGATAACATAGGTTTAACTAAAAGACTTTCTCGATTTAAATCTGAGTATAAAACTCGTTTTGAAAAGACTTTTCGAAAATTAGAGACGTTTTTTAAAACAAATAATTCATGGCTTGAGACATCTGTTTTTTTTCTTTGTTGCCCTGAAGAAAAGCTTAAGCGTGGTCGACCAAGTGTTTCATTCGATGAAAGTCTACATCGATTTCTATGTTGAGTTTTGCTACTCAAATGAGCTTGAGAGCAGTGGGACAGGTTAGTGCTTCTAAAGTGTTAAAGGATATAACAACAAATACCCCTGACTGAGCAAAAAAATATCGGAAGTCATATAAGGAGTCACTGGAACCCAAAAGTTGTAAAATGTCAGGCCAAGAAGCACTAGGGGTTGCAGTTGAATAGCAACTACCTCGACATCAATACAATGTTATCAGAATGAGTGCACCAGAAAAATTTCCTGCATATAAGGTCCTACAAGCTGCGAAACAAAAATGTTATCCACCCCCCGAATGCATCGAAGTTAACGAACATTTAGTAAAGGTTACCCTTCAGACACTACTAGATTTAACCACAAAGCGTTTGTTGGAATCACAGATGGAAGTAATTGGTGTGTTAACAAAATTTGAAACGGAAAATCTTAGCTTGTTTTGCAAGTGGTGCTTTGATGGAAGTTCGGGACACAGCTCCTACAAACAAGCTTTCCATGGCCTTGATTCTTGACTGATTCTTCGGTCTTCATTACTTGTGTTGTTCCTCTTAGACTTTCTTCCAGTTCTAGGGTTGTATGGCAAAATCCACGTCCAGGTTCTACAAGATACTGTAGGCCATTAAAAATAGAGTTTGTAAGGGAATCTACACAAATGTCTATTGCAGAAAAGAATAGAGTTAAAAATGAGGTGAAAAATTTGCGAAACACAACAATGTTAATTGAAGAAAGAGAAGTACAAGTCAATCATACTCTACTTTTTACAATGATTGACGGCAAAGTCTGTAATGCTATTACGGAAAAGTCATCAACACAAAAGTGTTTCATATGTGGTGCATCATCTAGAAGCTTTAATGATATAGATAGTATGTTGACAAGGGAAGTTAAAACAGAAAACTTGCAGTTTGGACTGTCCGTTCTTCATGGATGGATAAGGTTTTTCGAAAATTTACTTCACTTAGCCTACAAATTGCCTCTTAAGAAATGACAAGCTCGAGGGGATGATGACAAGATAGTTGTTGCTGAAAACAAAAAAAGGATACAAAGAGAGTTTAAAGATCGTTGTGGTTTGATAATAGACAAACCAAAGCCCGGATTCGGAAACTCGAATGATGGCAATACAGCCAGGCGGTTCTTTCAAAATCCTGAAATTTCCGCTGAAATTACAAAAATTGATGTACAACTCATAAAAAAGATGCATATTATTATGATTGTTGTGGGCAGTGGCTATGAAATAGATGTAGAGCAGTTCAACAATTTCGCAATCGATACTGCCAGATATTATGTGGAAAAGTATCCCTGGTATTACATGTCACCTACCCTTCATAAATATTTTATTCATGGACCGGAAATAATAGCCCATGCACTGTTACTGATTGGGCAACTGTCTGAAGAAGCTCAAGAATCAAGGAATAAAGACTTCAAAAATTATTACTAGCATGAGGAAACTACCCGAAAAAAAAGAGCAACACATCCCAATTGAAGCATTGAGTTTGCTTAAAGCTTTCTCTGTTGATAATACAATTTCTGAGGTACAAGAAGATAGCAGTGATGAAGAAAGGGATGATTTTATTCTAAATTAATGAAAAATCAATACATTCATGCAATTCTCAATTATGTTCTATTTTCTGCATTAAAATATATGTTATGTGTACTTATTTTTTGCTAAGAATAAATATATAATTGTTTGTATTTATAGCCAAATTTGACAGCCCTAAATGTTTATATATTAAATACGGTAAGTATCTTCATTTGACAATTTCTTCCGAAATTAAAAAAGTGGGCGTTTTGGTGGGCGTGGTCATTGTTGGGTTTTGAAATATCAATATATTGATCCATTCCCTGATTTATTTGCACCAATAGGGTCGTTCTGCCCCACTGTGCGACGGAATTTTTTTTTGATTATTTCAGCTATTTCCCTAACTGTTGCTCGGAGATTAACAATAATTAAATCTCTCACCTCCTCGGAAACAATTTCTTTTGGTCGTCCTGAACTGGGAGCGTCCGTCACCGAGAAGTCGCCCGTAGAAAATCTTTTAAACCATTTCTGGCAAGTTCTTGCATTTGGTCCGTTTTCTCCATAAAGAGACCTCTTTTTGGCTGGCTTTAGTAGCTGTTTTTCCTTCTCGGAAATAATGCAGGATAATATGTTTTTAAAACTATTTTTTAAAACGCTATAACCACTCACGACCAGGACGAGAACACAAGTAAACAATAGCAAACAGTTTAAAGAAGGGGTGGGAAGAAGTTATGATTGTGTTTGAAGGAACTCTACGTCATTAAAAAGGACGTGTGGTGAACTAACGAATTAACCGAACGAACTTTCCGAACAACCCAATACGTTAACAGACATTATATTAGAAGGTTCATACAAACTTACGATTTTTGTCGTGCCTACCAGTGGAGTGCCAGGCGGACAACACGCAATCGCCTTAAAAAATTTTAAAAATATCAATTATTTCTTTTGTTCTCAAGTCTAACTCAAAACCGAGGAAGATATTTTTTGACTTCTTTAAAATATTTTCCAAAATTGTTATTTTTATCCAAATAAAACGTCAGAGGAGAGATTTGCTTTTAACTCTTGATTAAACAAAAAAGAAAAAAAAAACAAAAAAAAAAACACTTGTAAAACCAAAGGGAGGAAGGAAACAAGCATCGTAGCCAAATTTTTTTATTTAATATTTTTTCTGAAGCTTTAAATTATTTCATAGTTGTTGTATTATCATGAAAGTAAATGTAGTTTGTGCATTTACGATTATATATTTATAATATACCAGCCGACCCGGCAAACGTTGCTTTGCCTTCAAATTTGTGGTTTGTATAGGAGGTACCACTCCCCATTGTCCAATCCCGCCCATATTTGCAGCAGCACTTAAGATATGTACACTAAACCGATGTACCAAATTTTGTTCAAATACCGTAACAGGAGCAGAAATATTGGATATTTAATTTATGGTTTGTATGGGAGGTACCACGCCCCATTGTCCAATACCGCCCATATTTGCAGTAGCACTTAAGATATGTACACCAAACCTACGCACCAAATTTTGTTCAAATACCGTAAGCAGGAGCAGAAGTAATTGATTTTTAATGTTTTGCTTGTATGGGTGGTACCACGCCCCTTTGTCCAATTGGACCGAATTGTAAATCTAAACCATCCTGGGCACCACCCAGACGCATATACAAAAATTTATGCAAAGCGGTCTAGCCGTTTAGGAGGAGTTCACTGACAACGCCCGTACAGTAGAATTATATATAAATATATATGTGTATATATATACATATATATGTATGTATATATACATATATATATATACATACATATATGTATATACATACATATATGTACATATATTATTTGATACGGCTACCTGTACAGAAATTTCAGTCATGTAAACCGACTTACATATACCGGCACCCAACGCGCTTATGCGTTGATGCAAAATGTATGGAGTGCCAGAGGGAATGTGATAAGTGGAAAGGTTCTTATCCAAAAATATTGCAATAAATGGAGAAAAAAAAGGAAATGTTTAGATCACTAATTATTTTTTGATTAAATTTATTTCATGAACTTTAAGTCGACTGAGATATGTCATCTGCCTGATTGGCTGACTAGTAGATTAGATATTTAGTCAGATCTTAATCGATGATTGTAAATGCGCTACATCGACCCACTCCTTCTGGTAACTCCCATAAAAATTGACTGATATAACGAAATTTAATTGTTCCTTGCAACCCAAAATCGGTAATGATGTTACTTAAATTATTGTCAATTGTATTATGTTTTGTAAATTTTGGAAAATGCTTAGGTCTGCAAATGAAATTGGATCGAATTGCCACACCATGCTACACACATGGCCGATTTAACAAAAATCAGTGGTCTCTCTATAAGCTCAAAAAGTTATAATCTTGTTTTTTTTTATAAGAATTCGGCGGTTTATCACGCCCCTTCTGACATCTCTCCCTTGATATGTGTTTAAATCAATTTAACTGACTGAAATTTGTGTACTGGTTCTAAGGTCCAAATTTCCAAAATGCAACCAAAACTGCTACAAAAAATATGGTCAAGAATACTATAAGGATCAAAAAGTTACTTATCGGAAATTGAATACCTATAGCTCTGACACTCACCCTTGACTCAAAGCATTTGGTTTCGTTTTTAGGGGACCAAACTGAGGACAATACTTTTTTCACGGGTCAAATGCCTGGTCAAATGCTGTTGAGGTTTATTCTCGAATTTCACTCGACAGCGTCGTATTGACCTAATCTTGACTATGTTCGATGCATTTTGATATTTGAGGTGTTTAATCGATGTTCTCTGAATTCTAATTGTTATTTCTAAATTCCACTCGATGGCTCCCACATTTCAATTGATATTTTCTTACTTTTTACTGACCTTTTCTGCATTTATATAGAATTTCTTATTTTCAATGGAATAATTTTTGATTTTGAAAAAGCAAAATCTGAATATCAATAGGCCTTTTTTGAATTTCAAGTCTTGTAAATACTTCTCAATCTATGACGCTCAGAATCGTCATTAAACTGAATACCCGTTGAGTGAGCATAAAAATAGAATGCGTGCAAGCACAATGAATGTGAGAAGCTCTCTTAAGTCTCATTCATGAGATGCAGGGGAATTTATTGTAATGGCATTTGTCAATTAAATCAAACCTCTTATTTTGACATTGCAGCCGGCATATTTGTTCCGCGAAGAAGGGATTACGCAATTTAATATGTTACGAATATAATATTTCACTTCCTCTTTTTTAATCCATTGCTACTAGTCTTTTAAGCAGTTGGTGCGAATTCATGACAATTGTTTTAAAGAATAGTTGATGAAAATACCGTTTAATGGTAATGAGAATTATTCTTAGTTTTTATTATTTGAAACAATTGGAATTTTGTTTCATTGGTAACGAAATTTTCCCATGTACGAAATAAGCTTTGAAAATGATATTTTCTTTGTGTAAAACAGAACACTTTGGTTTCTAATAGAACTGTAACATTTCATATACATTTTTTAATTTAAGTTTATCTCTTAAGCTTTATTTATTTTTAACTACATGATTCAAGTCGTAAACACCACGAACACATTTAAGCTTAACACCGGGCGTATCCTGGAGACGTCCCACACGACACAGCACAATATTATGTTCTTGTAAATTGTGACCAATACCCGGTACATAAGCAACCATTTCCTTTCCAGTCGACAGACGAACAAGAACACATTTACGATTAGCCGAATTCGGTTTTTTCGGTTTCTTGATTAGGGTTTTAAGAACGACGCCTTTGGCAAATGGTTTGCCATCGAGCGGGTTACGTGAAGGACGGTTCTTTACATGTGGGCCGGTGCGATGCATTTGATAGAGGGAGGCCATGCCACGCATTTGTTGAAGAGATTGGTTGAAAACTGTAAAGTAAAAAAGTAATAATTGATTCAAACCAGTACAAATAACACTTTATAGAAATTTCATTCCAAAAGAAAGAAAAGTATTAGCGGAATTACACTACTATATGAAAGGTGTCTGTCGGAGCAGAAAAATGTCGGTGGATACGCTTATTCTTCCCGCCGAGAAACTTCCATGTGAATTTTCCGTACAGAACATTTTCTGCGGGGAACTTTTCTATGCAAAAAAAAAAAACTCTTCTATACGAAAAGAAAATTTTCCAAGAAAATTTTCCTGGGAGAAATTTTTCTTATTGAAAAGTTTCATAGTGAATTTTTTCTCTATAAAGTTTCCTTCGAGAATCTTTTCCATATGGATCAGGTCCGTGAAGACTATTTTCTACGTGAAATGTGCCCCTGTGTGAAAAGTGTGTCGTCACAACCAACCATTTTCTATATGAAAGGCGCCATTCGAGATACTTTTCTACATAAAAATGGTTGTGGAGACACTTTACTATAGGTATATATTAAAACGTCGATATATCGGTGGACACAATTTTCTACAAAAAAAAAAAAAAAAAAAAAAAAGAAAAAAAAAACAAATGTAGGTGGGAACGTTTTTCTACGTTGTAACGTTGGAGGAGACAATTCTCTGTTCGGAAAGTTTTTGTGGAGAAATCTTTTGGAGAAAATTTACATATTTTACTTTACGCAAACTGTTATAGATCAAAAATCTTTTTGATGTCAAAACTGTTAACTGTGTAAGAAGTATTGGTGGGCATATAACTACAAAGCGCGTGGACGCAGTTTCCCGTAAGAATGGGTCCTTTTTTTCTTTTTCTTTACATTTTCCTTCATGGAAAACCTCTGAGGAGATACTGCGGAGGCAACTTTGAGCAGTGCCTACCAAGGATTTCATCCAAACGTGTCTGTGAACTCCATACAAAAGTGTTCAAATACTTTGCATATAAATGTATCTATGCTCTACATAAACCTTTCTACGGGGCAAAAATAATAATAAAATTACAATAAATATTTTTTTTAAGAAAAGTCGTTGCCTACGAATATCCTACTAGGTTAATTTGTGCCAGTTACATGTTTGTTCCCATACATACCTTGTGCTGTCAACTGTTTCGTAACGTTGAATGTTTGCCTCAAGAAATTCATGGCGGAAAATTTTATTTGCAACAGCTGCTTATTCTATAAGAGATCAAAGAGAACAAAGATCGACAATAACATGGAGAAATAGAGGAAAATAGCCAAGTTATTTCATAAATTGTATTTCAACAAAATTATTATAGAATATTTCTTACCACCAGATGTAAATATTGTCAAACAGCTGCTTTGGAAGGAGACATTATTGCCAGTTCAAAAATCACAGCACGCTTTGTTTAGGTCTTGCCAATAGAAGAAATCTAATAAAAATTGGCAATTCGATTGTGTGAAAGCAAACCGCTGTATTATAATAGCCGGCAAATTGTAAACAAAAATTGTATTCTTTTTGTCCTGCTGGAGTTATTTTTGCTTCCATCGGTATGAAATTGAAGGATTTGTCTAACTTAATTGTTTTTGACGAATTCCCCTTGAAGTATATCGTGAGTTGATGTTGTAATTTATTCTAATTAGAATACCTTAGTGATTGTTTCTTAACAAGTAGCCCCAACAAAAAATTGTCTTGACCCATTTGTTGCATCTGGAAAAACGAGTGGTGCCTGCTAAGATTGGCACAATCTACACAACACATTTTATGGCCAAGCAATTAAAAGAATATTACAAATTAAAAGGGTCGAAAGTGAGTATAATACAATAAACTATAATAATTACAATAATATAAAATCAGATATGGTGCTAGAAAAGCAAATAGATGTTGGTGGCACCGACATTATTTGGGACGAATCGTCCCAAAAAGCTCTATGACTGACTGTTATTGGCTTAAGTGCGGGAAATTGGTGCTATCGGAATTAATTCAGTTATCTCATTTTCTTAGTAATTCTATGCTTACTTAGGTGGTGATCAATGTATATACATATCTTTACCTATTATAAGCCGCATGCAGAAAATAGTCCCAAGCGCCTCTATTCTTTGCACTCCTCCAATCATGTTCCCCGCAACATGATAAGACAATGCACACTTGATGCGATTGCCATGCAGCTCATGATCGTTGAAACACCGTCTGTTAAGGTGGAAGTTTTGTTCGCCGAGAGAGCGCTAGCAATATCCGTTTGTAAGCAATACTGTTTCTTTAATCTCCAGATTGGCGTCTTTAGTTCTACTGATGGCGGAGAGGAAATAATTAGTTGTTAACGTTCAGGCGGCGCCCAGAAGTACACATGCTCTTTTTTTGTCTAGAAACCAAAAAAACTGAACAAAACCATACCTTTCAATATACCAAAAACAAATATAGAATTTAGCATAGTTTTCGTACATTCGTAAATCTCACTCTACTCGCAGGGGACAAAATCTTAATTCCAATGCAAACCTCTCAACAGAAAAGTAAGAACTGTATTTACGGCTTCTATTATCGATATTAAAAAGAAAAGTGCGGCTCCCACACAAAAGAGGCATCCTCTGACATAATATGTATTCGGAGACGTATGTAAATATCGGAGAACTGGAGCTTCCTTCCAAGGAAATATTAGCAAATATGCCCTATGCTTACTACTATTTATTTATTTTATGATCAAATAGTATCAACAAATAATAACTATACCCAAATCCGCCACACACAGCGATACGCAAAAACATGTAAATATGCCATTGTTCTATATCTAATACCGGGTCACGGTTGAGCCATTATTATTCTTCCCCCTGATATGTCCTGCTGATTCATGCAAAAAAGTCAAGTTAATAGAAGTTTTTACCGCGTATGTAATCTGAAAGGGAATTTAACTAACGGTCCTTTGGCGTCCAAAGGTTGGCATTTTAGCAAATTTTGTTGTAAATTTTAACTACTTTGCATGAGAAGTCGCTAGAATATCGAGACTAATTTCCATAAAAATTTTATTGCATAATGCTAATTTGCATTATTGCATAATTGCAATTGCTAATTACATAAATTCTAAATTCAGCCCCTCTCTTAGTCTATTAGTTGTTATTTAACTCCCATGTTTTTCATTTATTAAGGCCATATCCATTAGGCCGCTAATTTGCCTTTTCTGTCCTCCATAAATAGATATGAAAGTTTTGTTACACATTGACCGAGCCCACAGGCATTCTATTTCGAGGTTCTCTCAGGCGTCTGTAGCAGTTATTTTTATGTTGTTATGTTTAGTTCGCTTAGTTTAGGTTCCCCGTATAAGGAGAGTATTTTGGGGTACAGTGGCTATAATAGTATTTACTGAGAATGATTTTTTATTTATTTACAAAATTTCAACTTCTTTAGATTTTCGATTTTCTAATTAACGAGTTAATTAAATTTGGGTTGCTTTTTAAACGTAAAATTCCATTCCAGTCGCCCATCGAGCCCAGAGATGGTATTCTAGACATGTCACCCTAGCTGAGTCTTTAAGGAATTTAGCTTTATTGGAATGTTAGTGAAATGGGAAAATTTTATTTAGAATAATTTTATTTATTTCGTAAATTTTATTTGGATGATGAGAATGAATTATCTGAAATTGGTGTAGATCTTTCAAATGATTTCTTTGCTTGTAATGTTGTTATGTTGATTGCCCTAGATTTTTGATCAGCTTATTAAATTGGGGCAGATAATTATTTAATTTATTTACAGCCACCTACTTCATATTTCAAATTTTATAGTCACTACGTCTACTTATTCGGTGGTTAGGAGAATAGCATATGCTGTACCTATATCAAATGTGGGTAATTCATATCTTTCAGACAATTTGGGGCCGATAAGTAGCAGCGTTGACGAAGATATTTGAACTTACTAGTAATTCAATATATTAATGATAAGCATTTGGTCACCGACTACCAATACAGTTTCAGACATAGGTGTAGAATGACTTGTCATTTTTTGCATTTAGCTAATAGCATTGAATCAGAGAATTAAATGGTACTAGATGGTCTAGTTTTGTCTAGAGCTTTTGACAGGGATTGCCACATTAATAGCTAAACTAAAGCTGGCGTGTAAACAGGCGTGTGTTAAAAGCTAGTCCCGTCCTAGTTCAGTCTGTTATTCCCCAGAGGTCAGTATTAGATCTAATGTTAGGAAACAGCTTTTTTGCACATCTGCATATTCCCAGCACTCGTCTCCTCTTATTACTGTTTCTATGTGCGATTAAATTCATCTTAATTAAACGCCATTATTAACCTATAACTTAAGATAATGTACATGTACACAATTAAATATAATATGTACTCGTATAACGTCTTAGTCTGGACAGCCATTTTCTATACGATCTGTGGCATATCTTTAAATTTGTATGCTTACATATAAATCTAAAAAAGTGCATTGGTACTATGTAATGCAGTTTAATTGGCCTTAAGGTTTTGTATATTGCAGCGAAATCAATAACTAAAATAATCAAGTAAATAAATAAATTCTTACAGAATATGAGTAAAATTAACTTTACTTATGTGGAGCCTTATAAGTATATCGATATTGTTCTTAGTGATCATCAAACCCTGCAATTGTTGTTTTGTGAATCCCAGGAGTACACGCGAAATCTAATGGTACTTATAAGAGAAGGTATATATACACTGGCATACTTGCGAGACACTCACAATACGGACAAATTATAAATTCGCTTTCATGTTTTTTTTTTCAGGTGGCAAATTGAAATACATTTATGCCGGCAACTTTTTAGATATACGTACAGCTCTTTTTAACGATACATTTGCCTCTTGGGTTGAACGTGAGGCGGCGCCGCAATTGTACTTAAACCTAAAACGAAGTCAAGAAAATCCACAAGTGCAGGATGTTGATCCTATAAATAAAGTAATTGATGCTATTCTACAAATTTTAGAGTAAGTATAAGAAAATGTATTGAGGCAAAAATTTGCGTTAGTTTTAAGGAAGAGTGAGCTGTCTTGTTAGAGAGTAACTCGCTTTAAATATTTTTTATTTGTTTTGCAGCAAATTATTGTAATTGCACTTAGATTTATACATACTGTCAAAAAATTGAGCATTTAATAAGCCTGCCTAAAGGGTCAGTCACAATTCTTTTTGCTGCTAAGTTGGCACAACTGTCCTCTATACTGACGGGGATCAGTTTGTGCGATCAGTTTGTTTACAAAGCTCAATTTTGTCAGTTCTTTTTAAATGTCTGTTGTGATTTTTACAGTTGATAAAAATGTTGAATAAAGAATTGTATTTTTTATTTTGTAATTTGTATTGCTAATGAAATTTCGTGTACTAAATCGCTGAAAATATTGCAGAATGTTTACGGTAAATCGGCTTTTAAAATCAGATGAGATGTTGTGGGAAAAGTCACCAACTGAAGTTAACACAGATAAAACGAAGGAAATGGTGATTGAATATAATTTTTTAAGTTTGAAACAGAAACTGTGTCTCACGAACTCGTATTATTTCACAAGATTGCTTAGGTACGAAACGCGTTAGTGCTTGGCAAGTTCGAGTAAAATGATTTTCAAAAACTCAATCGCGTAAAGACCACTGAAGACATGCTGAAACGAGACAATCAACAAACTTCGGGACGGCGTCTTCAAACTAACCCGAAAGTGTTGTACACTGTCAGAAGATAAGGTGGTAAAGAACGAACTTTACCTTCGCCTTATGCGAGCCAGCACATTCATCAAAGAAGACAAGATTTGTAGAAAGAATACAGTCATAAATATCATGATAAAGAAACATTTCACAAGATTATCATTGCGAACGAATTTCTGGCCAGAGATTCAACAAATATCACCATCATCGACCATCGACTATCATATTCACCTTATATGTCAAAAATTCAAATTACCGCTTTGGTGTACGCGTTTTCAGTCTATAGAAAACATAAAAGAGAAAACTAAAGTGTGTTCATGATTGAATTACTCATAATTGGCATAATTTTATTATTTCGAAAGAGAACTACTTTGAAGGCGGTTGAATAAATTTCAATGAATAACAAATATCTTGCATTTTATTGACCAATTTTCGCATATTCATTTATATATATATATAATTATATTCGTTTTATTGGTGACTCCTTTCAGATGGCATACCGACAGCCTTATTCACATGTATCTACCGTTGTTTGGCTATGACAACTTCATACACAAGTTGACTTACAAATTTCCAAAACGTATATCATTGTCACTGGAATACAAACCCTACCCCAATATTAATAAGGAATTATTAGCCGATAATCTAGACAAAGCTAAAATCGTACTGTTTCCTGGAGAGTCGCCAACGACACAAGTGATTCGGCGGTAAATTCTTTAAAATATATGTTTCAAAATCTTAAATTAGGATTTATGGTTTGTCCAATGTCTTTGCAGAAATTTCAAAAAAAATAACCAAGTCGTCATTCTCATTCAGGAAGAATATAAAAGCTATGAAGACATGATCTTTACCCACACTCAAGCATTTTATTCATTATATTATACGCCTGAACCGACGCCGTTTCATTTGCAATTGTTGTGTTTGTTGTTGAAACCTAAGCGTTTAGTTGGCATTATTGATACATTCAATATAAATTCAGCGGTTCCCTCGTACCTAATTGAACTTTGTAACACCACGCCGTTAAGGGAGCGCCACAAAAGACTAAGTCGTTTCAAGTAAGTATTGAATGAAAACGTTCTAGTATTAATCAAAATATTTCGCAGTGGTCTTTAATATTTTACAGCGAATCCTTGAGAGCTTTAACACCGGCCGTAAAAAAGGTCATAACTGTCGGGCCTGAAACAAAACCGTGTTTATTTCTAGACGATTCCGAAAGTGATTGACAGGATTGGCAGTTGCAAATGTTAGATTTGAAGAAAAATGACGTTTGTAAATGTATTAGTTAATTTAACACAATAAAAATTAAAAATTGATTGAAGGAGCTCTGGTGTACAGGCAGAAGATGTATCAGAGTTCTTCTACAGTTATTACAAAAGAGAAAATTTTTGTATTGCATAGTCTACGACTTGTACTACAATGTTGTAATTATTGTAGTAACATAACACAATTTATTACATTGAGTCTCAAAGACCAATTAACAAATGAAGTGAATAAATATATTAATTTCCGAACACCAATGCTTTGCGTCCTACAAGTTCCAACGGCCACCATCGCGGTCGTTGCTTACCCCTGGCCCTGCCTCATGGGCATGAGCAGCTTTTGTCTATTTTTGGTGATGAATGTGGGTTCATCGCCCCTATCACAGTTTGTTATGTCAGTACTTACAATAAACTCAATAAGTGACTCATCCCTGTCGTTGATATCGGTACTACCCCAGATTTGATGGTGCGCATTGACATCACTGCCCACAATCAGGTTCTTTCCAGCGGTTTTGGCCGCTTCCACCAGCGTTTTCAGAGCATTTGAAGGGATCTCCGTGTCATGGGCCATGTACGCCGGAGTCAGCCAAATTTGGTAATCGTCCTGTTCCAGGCTAGCCACCGTCATTCATGTCTTTACTACTTAAAGAAGAAGAAGGAAAATATTAAGATTACTTCTCACAAGTAGACGGGATCTGTGTATATCTTCATCTGTAGTTAGGATTAATTTAAAATCAGGGTCCTTAATCCGCAGACCTTGCCTTCGTTCATCCAAGGTTCCCGAATAAGGACAATATCTGCACCTCCTTAAGGAGGTGTATAAGAGTCGCGGACGCAGCTTTAGAGTGGTGGAGGTTAATCTGAAAAAATCGAAGTACCATTAAATTTCTCTACCAGTAACACATCCATATTCCCTTCTGAGTCTGTGAGCAGGTCCTCACAAATTTCCTCAATTGGATTTGTGATGAAGAGCCCCTCCACGCACCCGAGTGCGTCAGGAAAGGATGAGACGCTAGTCCATTCCTGATACACATCTGACACTTGCGACAAATTCCTCTCCCCTGCAGAGATCGCATCAGTTTTATCCGAAGCTGTATCTATCGGTTGGCATCCTTTGCAACTATTGTAGACCTTCAGCTGGATATGGCTGAATTCATAAGACAGTATGCCCTTGCATTCGACGAGACACGGGAGGGACTCGGCATTTGGAATAAATACCGCATGCCTGTGAGTCCCATCGGCCTCACCCAATCGACCAGCCTCCCAATAGTGAGTTGGAAGGTTGGGATTACACTCCCTGAAGCTACGAATAATAGATTCCGAAACCTTAGGGATCGTCTGGATGCATGCATGTGCCTTGGGTCGGGTCGGGATATCCTCTTTGTTGACGACATCCAGAGCCGCACCTGGTCACACCTCACCCACCTTCTTCAGAGCTGCACGATAGCACTCAACAGAGCGCTTGTCTCCGAAGGCGTTGAGGTTAACTTGACTCTGGAGACAGCCTGCATCGCTACAGACAGGAGTTGGACCAGGGATTTCCTTGAGGACTTGGGAGTGTACCGAAGACAGAGCGTTTTCTACGTGACTCCACTTGCCCCTGGGAATGGTGCCATCCATGTTTCCCCTGTTGATGACCGCTAGTACCAGGCTGTCCTTGACAACCTTAGCAAAGGACCTTGGACCAGTGGTATCACTGATCACTTTGGACCTTTTGGATACCGGCACGTCATTTCGTGATTGCAGCCGCTTCTTGGCCAACTTCGCAGCAGGCGAGGCATCCTCTTTACCAGAAATGCCTCGTGCCAATTTTAGATCTTCCCTCTGCTTTATGATCAGTGTACTCGGATCGACCTTGCCAGATCTCAAGAATTTTGAGAGCTAGGCGCCGATTGTTGTACCTTTTCTTTGAAGGTCTTTGAAGGTTTGTCTGCCTCCCGAGACCGACGTCTCAGGCAAATTCCCAGCCTTGGAAGAGGTCGGATCACTGGGCTTGTTAACAGACTCAGTCTCGTTATTGTCCATCGTCGTGTCCATATTATTTCCTGTATCGTTTCCAGCAATGTGTGCCGTCGTCTGTGTTTGTATAGTTTTTTGTGTGTGTTGAGTTTGTGTTTATTGTTATTTTTGTCTTGTTCCATGTTTAGTCCCACGAGTGTAGGGGTAAGTAGGTCCATCACGTCATACAGGCCTGTCACAGAAAACCATTTCGATCGAAATGGTTTCCATTTCGTAATTTGCTTCTCCAGACAATCAAAACCGCAAAATTTTTCCGTTTTGAAACCACTTTCAATTATGTAAATGGTTTTGGTTTTTTTCCTATCTTAAACTAAAAAAATGTCTTTGCAATTGGTTTATATCAATAAAAGATACTGTTTTTTAATAGATTGCGGTGAAAATAAACATATTAATGATTAATTTAAACAATTATTGCGTATTTTTCGCACTACTTACTAATGCAGTATTGCCACCTTTTTTTCGTGTAAACCACATATTTCTTCAAAGTAAAAGTAACTAATTTGCAAAAACATTGCATACTGGCAAGTTTTGACGAAACAAAACGAAAGGCACAACAAACAAAATAATTTATGAAAACATGCATGGAAAAATTTTCTTAAATTATTTTATTTAGTAACAATTCGCGTTATTTTAGGAGAAAACATAGGAGTCCCGCACAAGAGTGTATATTGGCCGAGTTTATGGATGCCCATCAGGACATAGCTAAAGGGTATGTAAAGGGAGATAGGGTGGCAGCTGAAGCGTTGTGGGCTGAAATAACCGCAAAATTAAATTCCTCCGGTCCGCCAACCAAGGACATCAATGGGTGGAAAAAAATCCTGGGCGGACTGGAAGGTGTTTGTAAAAAGAAAGCTGTGCCACAACAAAAAAGAGGATAGAAAAACTGGTGGCGGCCAATACAACAATTACGTCCTAAATGATGTCGAGGATCCTGTGGCGCGAGTGTCGGGACTTCGTCTTGTCACTTGTAATATTTTTAACACTTTTGTTTATTTTAAAACATATGGTCTTTGCTTTTTTCTTTGCGTTCTTTATTCTTTGCGTTGCCATTTCAAAAAAACGGGATATCTTCAATTTGGGAATTAACAAAATCGATCGATTTCTGAAGAAGGTTAAACCATATCGATCGATTTGGAAAATGCGAATTCGAAACCATACCACAAAATTCTGTGACAGGCCTGATAGCCCCCATTAACGCGATAAGGACTTTTATACTACACCACACGTTTAAGTACAAGCAAGGCTAGCGTTCTAATACAGTCGGTAACTCTTGACTGCAAACCTGAAAGCCCTGAGCACGGGTCGCATAACACTCAGAGACTTAGGGGATTCGTTTTTAGTATAACCACTACTATAATGTATCATCAATCCATAAGAGGGAGCTCCAGAGGGATGGAGAGACCCCCTTATGGTGAATGATGATAAACTATATATGCTATATAGGTCTTGGTGAGCCATAGGATTTGGTTTACCCCAATGACCAGATAGTAAATGTGTGTAACTTTTGGTTATATTACATTCCATAATAGAAAGGTGATACTAAGCCCATGCATAGCGACAAGATTGTTGCCCAAGACAAGATTGTTACCCAAGACAAGATTGTTACAGAACAATGTTTACATTAATTTTAGTGATTCCAATATAAGCAGTTTGCCTTAGACGATGATACCATTTCTGTCCTCATTCTTTCATATATTGCCCCCTAAAAACACGAATTTGTATAAATCCCTTATCATTTCTAGCCCAATTTGATGATTCAGGTTTCACTCTTTTGTTCTCGGCAGTAGTTCAATTTCTTCCTTGTTTTACTCCTTAAAAGTGCGAATTTCGAAAAAATCAGTTAGTGTAGCGCACTTGTCCATACGGCTTCAATCATTTGCTGTGGATAGCGACTCTGGTCTTCCTTCCTATTGTTCGTTTGGTCTGTAAGGGGATTAGGGACATCAATTTCCCTTTTAACCCTGATTTTAGCCCTGGTTACAAATTTTGAAAAGTCCCTTCTTACCACATGTCTATTCTGAAAATGTGATATGATTCTAGCTCTGGATGTTGGAGCTTGGCAATGGTACCAGATTTGTTCTTTTTTTACCCTGTTTTTATCCCAATTATCGTGATTCTAGCTTTAATCGTCAGTAGTAACGCAACAATTTTATATATGTATATAAATGACAAACAAATTAGAACAGTTTCATGATGCTTCATTTCATGATGGTCGGTTTTTGATTTAACGCTTTTATTTTTGCTGGATCAATGTAAGACATAATCGGAGTTTTAACATTATAATATTTTTGCTATTTAACAGTTCAGTTACTTACAGTTACAGTTACTTTTTGCGATTTTTATATTTTGGCGTTTGGGGAAATTTTTCTGGACTCATGTGAAAGGGGCCATTTTTTACAACCCCTTTAGGAACTCCCATAAATTTCCGAGTCTTGTTGCAGCAATTTAGCGCTTACAGCCGTTTAGTTACAGCCGTTGAATGGAAAGTTTCAGAGAAACGCTAAGACTATTCAACTATATTCGAGAGTAATTTAATGTAGGCACATCTTAGGGCTGAAGCTATTTCACTTATTAAATTATCTTCCATTCCGTATTCTCTCTCACTTTCCGTACCATGCGGGTGTTTTTTCTTTGATTTAGATGTATGTATGGTCTTGCACCAATGTATAGCTTATACTCAAAAAGAGTAATGTTCAGTACTATTAAGTATAATCGGGCAAACTGTCTAGTGTTTGAGTAGAAGTCGTTCTACTAAGCTCTCGATTGATGCCAAAGGTTTGTCGGGCATATTGTGGTGGCTCTTGGACTAACACTACACATTCGACAGTTGTTATAAGAGTACAGTACCCAATAACATAAAAGTGAAGGTAATGAAGTATCCATTTTGGTGTACATTTGTTTTTGTGCAGTCTTTCTCGAATGCTTATATTTTATACAATAATATTCGAATACGAATATTTTCAAAAAGGGTCATATACATCACGCCTAAAATGGATTACAATTCCTGGTGTTCACTGCATATCACAATTTTATATATATACATGACCTTATTCAAATTAAAAGAGTATTTAACCATACGACCCTTTTATGCTCAACAACAACATGTTCTCGATTTGCCAGTTTAACGAACTTGACTTTACTCACAGCAGCTCGCATTCGGAATTGACTTTCCACAAATACTTTTGCAGTGTGGCATTTTGCATCGTCCTGATGAAACCACATGGCAACCAAGTTCAACTCAGCCAATTGGGGCAAAAAAAATTGCGTATCATGGGTCGATATCGTTCGCCGTTGACGGTAGCGTTTCTTCCACGGTCGTCCTTGAAGAAAAATTGACCGGTAATTCACGCATGGCAAGTGGCTGTTCATCACTTCAGATGCGACAGTTTTGCTTGTGTACGTATCCGTTCAGCAAGAAATGAGACTCATCGCTGAACACAATTTTTCGATAAAACAGCGGATTTTCATTGAGCTTTTTTAAGGCCCATTCACCAAAAATTAGACGTTGTCGTTGGTCATTCGTCATTCCATGATGAAATGGCAGAGTATACTGTACACTTTTCACTTTGACAGATGACGTTTGGACACCATTACCAACCAGTACTGCCAACCTGAAAAATTTAAATCTTAAAAAATCATCCTATATATAAACTCTCCTTCCTCTCAATATGCACCAATTTGTTATGCTCAATACTGTGCTCTACATTTGTAAGCGACTAAACTCAACAAACTACCTTCAATAGAGGTAAGAAATTACATATATAATGGAATAGTTCAAAATCCTGTATACGGATACATCATTCAATAAGGTTGTTTCAAATTTGTACTAAATTCATTTCCTTATTGAAATTTTTTCTAAACATACAAAACTCTAGGTGTTGAAATAAGTATACATTTCTTACAATCCTATTTAGGATATTGAATTCAATAAATCAGCGATTCAAAGCACTATGTTGGGCATAATTTGTGGAATGGCGAGTTACATTACATATATTATGATATCTGAATGATCTCGGCGGAACATAAAACGGTATAAGCGGCAATAATTCAGAACAATCAATTATACCAGCTATTATACCCAATACAAATATATCGATAAATACGGCGATATTGCAATGGCTGTAAGCCAAGTAACCAGCATCTGGAAATATAAGGAGGCACAAAATCACCAAAGTTATTTGAAGAGAGAGCAAATTTCAGAAAGACCCGCTGAATTCTTTCTATGCCTGATATATTAACTTGGCAAAGGGGACTCCAAGCAATAGAGACATATTCCAATTTTGATCTTACATATCAGTGAAATCGGAAATATTTCTTCTAATATACGCTAGTATAGAATAAGCTTTAGGGAAAGTCAAAGCCGCATCAAAAACAGTCCCTAAGTCCATTTTAGTTTCATTACTGAAGAGCCTGTAACCACCAATTTTGAAAACCAGTTGAATTGGATTACGAAAACCAGTTGAATATGGACACATTTTGGTAGATGTAATGAAAGTCAAGAAGATTATTTAAATCGTTCTGAAGATCTAGAGCTTCAGAAATATTAGAAATATTGTGACATATTTTTGTACTGTACTTTTTAAAACAGTTAGAAATATCATTTATAAATAAATTAAACAACAAAGGTCCCAAAATACTCCCCTGCGGCATGCCAGATGTTTTTTTTTAAATACGAAAGAGATTCATAACCACTAATAATGACTTTGCATATTCTATTTGATAAATACAATTTTAACCACTTTAACATCAAGGAATGAAATCCCATAGATTGCAACTTAGCACAAAGTATACTATGAGATATTTTATCAAATGGTTTGGTGAAATCGGTGTTAACTGTTTCAACTTGATGTGAAAATTGTTAAATTTGTTGTGGTAGATCTACCTGGATAAAATCCATGCTAAAATGGTGATATAATCGATTTTATAAGAAAAGATAACTTCTTATAACAATTTTCGAAACATTTGTTAGTTTGGAAATCGGTCTGTAACACGTAACATCATTCTTCTTACCATCTTTAAAAATTGGTGTTATGGACGCCGACTTCCATCTATCAATAAAGTTACCTTCCTTTAATGAAGAATTAAAAATATATTTAAGAGTAAAGGTTAGTGATGAGGCACATTTCTTTAGTAGATAACCACAAATCCTGTCAGAATCCGATTTATAGCTGGTTTTTAAATGCATGATGCCGTCGTACACGTCATCCTCAGTGAGTTCTACAACACCAATGTCTAGCATATCAACCAAATTTGAGTATCTAGCTGTATGGGCCGATGACAGTACAAAATTTGATGTAAAAAAATAACAAAGAAGTTAACACAATCATTGCATGACCTTGATACAACATCACTTAATATCATGTTTGAGGGAATTTCTGAAACACTCCTTTTCGAATTAACAAAATGCCAGAACGACCTAGGGTTACTTTTAATTTCATTCTGATTTTGCAATATAAATTGATTATATAAAAATGTATTTAAGAAATTAAATTCTATCTGATAATATAAAATTTTTTTATGACTGCATATTTCCAGAGTCAGTAAACTTTTTATAAAAAATAAACTCTCAATTAACATCCCAAAAACAAAAGCTATGCTTTTTCTAATCGTGATTTAAACCTGAATTTATCTTATCGTGGCACACGTATTGAAGTGGTCCACAGTGTACATTGTTTGGGAGTAGTTTTAGACAACAAACTAAGTTTTAACTATCATGTGGAGAATGTAGTCCGACGTTTAAATTATTCACTGCGAAGTTTTTATAATACTGATTTAGTGTTGCCCAGATCGATTAAGGAGAAATTGGTTCATGCTTATATCATGCCTAGTATTCTATATTGTTTAGAGTTATATAGTGGCACTAATAAACAAAATATGAGGAAAGTTCAGATGGCGTTTAATAGAGTTATGAGATATTTGTATTCACTGAGGCGTTGTGTTCATATAACACCGTATGTTAAGCGTTTCTTGGGTTGTAGTTTTTTAGGTCTTTGTTGTTATTTTATAAAGTTGTTCGATTGTGTAGTCCTCAATTTCTTTTTAATTCATTTAATTTTTCCCACTCCACTCGTAATAAGCAGCTTCTTAGTGCTTTTATAGTAAGAGTAGCTCGAATTTACAATTTACTACCAAGCCATTTAAAAAGTTTTAAATTATGTCCTGATTCTTACAAAAGGCACATTCTACAACACTTTCAGACTTTACTGTAAAATTTTGTTTTCAATTAAACTGTGAGCAGCCTTTATTGCATACCGATTATCTTATATTTCCAGATTATATACCGATTAACTTCTAACTTTTGAATTAGTCTTTTTTCATACTTTTTTTTTTGTCTTTAATGGTTGTAATTTCATATTATACTTTTATAAATTTTATATTTAATTTTTATTACATGTTTTTTTAACTTATTATATTGAGCAGATTCAATCTAATAGATGAATTGTTGCATATTGTAATTTACTTATAATTGGCCGAAAGGCTTTAAATTACAAGCCAGAAATAAATAAATAATATTAGTTGCGTAGATTTCTAAGTTTTTTAAGACCTCTAGTATCCCACGGAAGTTTGTAAGGTCTTGGGATCTTCAACGGAATACTGTTTCTGCAAAATTCTAAAACTGTATTCAAAAAATAATTATAACAATATAATAGTTTTACCCGGAAAAATGTCTACCTGAAAATAAAGAGTTTGACGCCCCAAAATTACATACTTTACATATTTAAAGTTAAAAATAAAAGTATCAATACTTGCTGAATTATCAAAAAACTGATAAGATTCTAATTCAATAATTGTAGGAATGTGACGCATATTCGATGCCGAGATTGGAAATAAACATTCCAATAAATTAAATTTACAATCATGCGAAACAAAAATTAAATCTGTAAATTTCTGTAAATGAATTCTATGCAATGTTTTCGTTATTTGTTATCTTCTTGTAATCGAATTATCTCAGTTGTAACAGATTTTGTTGCAGTTCATGTGTCGATGCAAGTATACAACAAACAAACAGTCCCACCTCATTTTACTTTAATATGCACAATCGCATTTCACCATCAATAACAATTAATACACCATTTGTTAACCCCACGTCAGTTTTATAATAGCCAAAGAAATATAAGTTGATCGACAAACATTGAAAACAAAACAGTTTGTTTGACAAGAGGTTCAATATAAGCGAGAAGAAATTTCCGTCCCTTACATAAACCATGGACGGCCAAGAAGTCAAAACCTTTGGCAGTGAAGGATCCGAAATAACCGATGAAACAATCAACGAAGAACCATCTTTAAACAACAAGGAAGATGATGAAATAGTGTACATACTAATGGTGGGTTTGGACAACTCGGGCAAAACAAAACTTTTGTACACCCTCAAATGTGGATGTATTGAGGAAACCGTACGAACCATTGGTTTCAATGTTGAAACACTGGAATATAATTCCATTAAATACGAAGTGTGGGACATTGGTGGTCATCATACTGTAAGAGTCCTACGCAACTCCTGTACGGCAAATAAATCCATTGTAATTTATGTAGTGGACGCTTCAGATGAGGCACGTTTCCCCGAGGCCAAAGACGATTTACATGATGTGATGAATAATAGTGATTTAAATAACGTTGTTCTATTAGTTTTAGCCAATAAAATAGATTTAGTGCCGGGATTAGTCATTAACGATCTGATTGAGCGTTTAAACTTGAATAGTATTTCGCAGAAATGGATGATTCATGCCTGCTCAGTTGTTGCAGATGGTCATAAACTGTACGATATACATGAAAAACTTCAAGAATTAATAAAGAACACATAAGGTCGCATTATATATTACTTTTTTATTTTAAATAGTTTTTTATGGAATACATACCACATTGTCGTATGACGGCAGCTGGCCGTCTGGATGTTGTGGCCACAATAATTAATTTCGATTGAAAAAATTTCGTTTTTTATTACTATGTAAGAAATCATCAACATTTACAAAATGTTTATTAAAATTTAATTATTTTGGTTTACCGTAACATACGTACTTAGTATTAGTATTTAGTATTTAGTGGTGTATCCATTGTTTGCTATTGCATCGCTCAATCTTGTTCAACCAACGAATACAACATTAATAAGAGCGCTATTTTTCCGTATCAGTTCAAAAATGTTAGAAAACCTTTTAAATTTGAAGTATTTATCTTCTCCACTTTCCAATCTACATGGCCCAGAAAGGTTTCGATTTAAACGACTAGTGTAATTTGGTTCATTATCATATTGGACATATGCTGTTGTTATCTATACAATATTTAATATTATTCAATTTTATTGACAGGATCAAAGCCGTTACAGAAAAGTAATTCTAATAATAAAATATCAGTACTTTATGTTAAATCGTCCATATAATTTACTTTTTGCCCCATAGCGTTATTGATTTACCTTTACAGTTGGTTAATTTTTATCTCCAACTTGTTCGCAAATAAAATGTGTAACAAACATAAGGAACACAAACGCTTCGAAAAAACAGATTAATTTCATTTACCTTAAACTAATTTATCGTATCATGACAAAGTCGATTTTTAAATTATTTCAAAATCTTAGAAATTGCACCGAAACTATGCTTATTATTTCCATTTACCTCGAAACTTTAAAATTATAAATATTTTGAACCTTCTGAAAAAGAAATAGTGCTAATATTCAATAGAAATATTAATTAATTAAAGATACTATTGTTTCATGGAGAATATTACACGTCAGATTATATCGAAAATAGAATTTCCACAATAATAATAATGGATAATTCGGGTAAATCAAAACTGTTATACGCTCTCAAATGGGGATATACTGATCATTGGTCATAACATTCAAACGCTACGATAGAATAGAATAGAAGGTATGGGACATTTCTAGCTATCAAACTGTAAGAAGCATACGTAATGTCCATACTGAAAATAAATCGATTGTAATTTATGTGTCAGATGCTTCACACGAGACACGTATTGTCGAAGCCCGACAGGATTTCCATGATATAGTGAATAATAGTAATTTAAGCCATGTTCATCTATTAGTTTTAGCCAATAAAATAGATTTAATTCTGGGATTAGTCATTACCAATTTAAATAAGTGTTTAAACTTGAATAGTATTTCGCAAAAATGGATGATTCAGTGCTGCTCAGCTGTCGAAAATATTAATAAACTGGACGAAATATACGAAAAACTGCAAGAATTAAGAAACATAAAATAATAAAGCTACATTGAATACTGCAATTTAAATAAAATATATTTACGTTTGTTTTTATATACAATATCATTTAAATATACTGGTATAGTATTCCTCTTCCAAGTCGTATAAATCCATGGCCATTTCGTCACGTAATTTCATAAGTTTCTTATCGCAATCCCTTTGGGTGGCTCGGAATAACTGAGAATTATTAGCGATAGCTTCATTTACAGAATGAAAATCATTCAGGATCAAATATTGTTTAATATCCGAAACAAGTTTCATTAAAGATTCACCAGCTCGTACTGAAACCGAGGAGAGTTATAATTTTTATTGCAAGGAGGAAATTGATAAATGAAATACCTATGTTAGCTGCTCTAACTTGCATCTCATATGTGTCCTGTTCACACTGAGTGGCCTTGGATATTTGGGAATCTCCCTCGCCACGAGCGAGTTTAATGATTTCTGAAATTAATAAATAATAGTAAACACAATTAAAAACATGAAATGGGAAAACAGGCGTTATATCAGAAAAACCGGTAGCATAATATAAATCAGAAGCCAAATGCCGGTGTTTTTCAAAACTATGAACGCAAATAATTTTAACTTAATCTTTCCTTACACAGCCCGACTGTTTTCAGTTTCCCTGGGACAACACTAGTTTCTGTTATAGGAGGGTTGTTACCCTACAAGAGATTTTGAAGAAAGGAACCACAACGCGCTTTTGCATGTGCCAGCTAATGTGATCAAAGAAATGCTTTTAATTTCTACTTCAGCTATGTTCTTCTACCACCTATCATCTTTTATGAGATAATACTCTATCAAATTCCCAAAAATGTTAGATTTGCTCTTTTAGGGACGTCTTCGACACAAATTCATTAATATCGATTTTTTTATAATGAAATTATGTGTAGTTGAATCCCTCAACAAAATTTCTTTCACTTGAATACCCACACTTATGGGATTATGCTGGGGTCAATTTTTTTTTAAACTTATGACTCCGTAAGTCGGTAACTATGCGTCGCCACATTTTTATTTATTTAACTTTTTTCTTTATTTACCTTTTTTTTAATTTACATGTCGTACACCGTAAAGGTTTTTTTTTATAATTTTGGCGGTTGTGCTAAATTAAAATTAAGCTGCGTTTTTTTAATAAATTTTGTTGACAAAAAATCAACTTTTTGACAAAAAAACTGTCCTAATTTAAAAAAATAGTGCATTTGAAACCCTGAAAATTTTTCTTTCCATTCAAGTGCCCACATCTTGGGGAATATGTTTGGTCTATTCCGGCCAATTTTTAAACTTTAGGGCCCCGTAGCTCGGAGCTGCGTAGCTGCAGCCAACTTTTTTTTTTGTCGCATAGCATAGCTTTAGTTGAATTGATTTCCAAATAACGATAATTTAAAAAAAATGCGATTTTCTTCTTTGTTGCATACAATAAACCAGGTATCGCAAGTTTGAAAAGATGTATTATATATTTTTCAATTCTTTCTCCTCCCACTTTCTCCTACTTCTTTCTTCAATTTCAAACTAACTTTTTTAAAGTTAAAAAAAAAAATTCTTTTATTTTAAATGTAATTTAAAAAAAATTAAAAAAATATATATTTTTCCTACAATTTTTTTACGTATTGTTCCTTCGATAATTTTAAACATTTTTTTTTTTAATTAAACGCAGAATTCCTAAAATTTCTTCGATTTTTTTGTTCAAAAACTTAAAATGTATTTTTTGTGAATTTTTTAAAATTTATTTTGTTCTAGTTTGAATCTAAAAATTAATCATAAAAATGTGTGACAAACTGGTTCGGAACAAAATAAGACGTCTAAGACGACATCACTGAAGTGTTATCGCACAGTTAACGAAGCACATCGGATGGATGTGCAAATATTATAATTCTAGTAATTGCCAAATACTTTCTAGTAATTGCCAAATACTTTTCAATATCTAGCTTACGATGCTGCGTAACAATTGGAATGTGCTTCAAGACACCGTTAATTTCAGTACCCACATTTCGCAAAAATATGCAATTTATCATCATAATTTAGATTTGTCTTGGCAATACTTTGGGCCGTACTTGATGGGTTGGTATTTTTTTTTTTTTTTTTTTTCATTTTCCCCTGTTAAGCGAAATTTTGTTTCAGCTTCGAAAGAAAAGTGAAAATAAACAAAATTATTTGCTTGATTTAATTTCTAAATAGGGCGGAAAACTTTATAATAAATTGTTTAAATCTTTTCCGACCTTACTTAGGGGCTCTTAGTATTTTTTCTTTTTTGCTTTTTTTTGGCGGTGACCGGATTTTGTCTTCAGTTTAAAAAAATGTGAAAAAGTAATTGAGATAAATCATTTATATTTAATGTTATCACATTTAAGTCTCTGTGAAGAAAATCAAAAGTTGTGAGATGGGACTATAAAACCCGATACGGACCTTAAACCTGCGTTCTAATAAACCCGTGAAACCGATTTCTTGATTACTGTAACCAATAGCAACCTTTCAATGAAAGTTTGCGCAAAAATTTTGCTTTACAACCTAAAAGTACACGCTACCACATTACTCATCTCTATTAACAGGGAGTCTAGCGAGGAAAAGTCTTTTGCGTCTTTGTGTCTTTTGCTTACATAGGTCATTGAAGCTAATTGAAGGGATTCTGACAGTTTTGTACTTTCTTCTTTTTTACAACCTTCCTAATAATTTCTGTTGTTTTGGTACTGTTCTTACAAAATGGCGACAGAAGTAAACAGCTGTTTTCTCTTTGTGTGCTGAAAATTAATTTGCTACGTTTCCACGTCAGTCGAGAGTGAGAACTGTCAAGCTTAATACACAAAAGGAAAATAAAAGAGAGACAATTTCAGTATTTACTGTGAAAAAATATAAAAGAATTGAAGTAGAAGCTGTTTTCAGCGTATAGTGAACACGTTCATACGCAAATATAACTTAATTTCCACGGAAAAATGGGTCTCCTCATCTCCAATCTCCTCAACAACTTCCTAAGTAAACAGAATGTACGCATTTTGATGGTTGGTTTGGATGGTGCGGGTAAAACCACCATACTCTATAAACTGAAAATCGGTGAAGTTATTTCAACCATTCCCACTATTGGCTTCAATGTCGAGACGGTGGAATACAAAAACATCTGCTTTACCGTTTGGGACATAGGCGGTCAAAAGAAAATTCGCAATCTATGGAACCACTATTTCCCCAACACCTCGGCTGTCATCTTTGTGGTTGATTCATCTGATGTGCAGCGCATGGACGACGTTAAAGAAGAACTACACAGTATGATGGCCAATGAGGTGTTGGCCAGCTCAGTGCTGCTTGTTTTTGCTAACAAACAGGACTTGCCAAATGCCTTAAGTTGCGCCGACCTGTCGAAACAATTGGAATTGCATACGCTGAAACAGGACTGGCATGTTCATGCCACATGCGCCACCACAGGCAAAGGTCTGTACGAGGGTTTGGACTATCTGCGAGAGATGTTGGAGAAGAAATAAATTGCGCGCTCTGCTAATGCATATGCTTGAATTGATTGAAAACATCGGCTGCATCTTTCTATTTCATAAGTTAATTTTAATTGTAAAACGAAGATAATATTTAATAAATAAGTTTCTGTATATCCGATTTTTAGAAGAGAAATACTGGAAAAGAAGGAAGAGGGTCATCTTCGTTGTTTTCGAGAGAAACAAGATTAGAAATTTGGAATTTATCACTCAACATTCGCTGATAAATATGTACTTGCCTAACCGTTAAAAGCACAATGATAAATCAAATAATGTCACTTGGTAGGAAATAAGTTCAAAAATTGTAAAATATAAATCAGCGCGTACAGAACTGCGAATTTCACATCCAATAAAGTAAATCAGAAGATGGTAAATGCAGTTAAAACTAGATGCTTATAGAGCGGCACATAAGTAGAAAACTAGCAAGATATACCCATTTGATCCGAACATAAACTCTATGGAAGCTATTGACAAAGTTATTGAGGCAAAATTCTCTTTGGCATTAAGACCAGAAGCAATTTTACCGCCGACATCAAATTTCAACATTTTGCTGCGACTTTCCCTACTGTATTTGATACATTTGCATTCTGAATGATTGTTCCGTTGAGGATTACCTTTTCAAGATTCAACAACCAAAATCAGTGAGTTAACCTGATCTTATTATATGTCTTTTTTTTTCAAGAAAAACTAAAATTGTTATTTAAAACCTCAGCCAATACATCATTAGAGCTAAATGGATAGAAAACATATAGAAGTCAATGAAAATAATCCACATTTTAAATCATATCAATATTCTTGGGCTTACATATAACGGACTTTGGCCGTCCTCACTGCACATCGCAACAAAAAGTGTAATAAAGAAATGTGTGCATGAAATTGAAGAGAATTGTATCAAAAAATGCGTGTCTTATAACTGAAGGACAATAAGGAAACAAGAAATTTTCCATAATGTGCGGCATACTGGTAATTAAGAAGATTTGGTATTTCTTTAAATCGTTCAAATAATAACTGTTTATGATTCCAATACGATTTACAACACTAGTGCGACCTATCATTAGAATCTGTTTCACCTCCTTTTGTGTCAACTTCTTAATGTAATCCATACTGTCGCCAGCTTCTCCGTCTTACTTTTCAGCTTTCGAGGTGCAGTTTACTTGAGTTTTCTAACGATAAACATCTACGGCTTCATTCTAACTCTACATCTTCATACAAGAGCATATCCATCTCCAAGGAGCAAAATTAGTCCAAATTAATGAAAAGGAAATAAAGGAAAGCACAGCAGACCAAATCGCTTGAGATAGATGACTGAAAATACCTTATTGTCATAGATAGGTTAAGTTTGAAACTGGGCAATATTCCAAGCTCTGAACAGAACTCTACAAAAATGAGAGTTTTTTTAAACATTTTTTCTATTTATTCATTCGTTAAATGTAGCAAAGGAAATGCGCGGAAAAGAACCAACACAAGTCATGGGACCAAGATAAGTTTAGCATAGGTTAGCGCAAAGCAATGAAAAATACAGCGCACTGTCTGGTGAAAGTTGCTACCAAAATGTTGATAATGATTTTTTTTTTTAGATTTACGGCCGTTACAACAAGATTGTGCAACTTGACACATAGCCTTACACCCGTGAGTGTTCTGACCTTACAGCATCTGATTTTCATTTTTCTTATGGAGTTATTGAAAACAGAAATTTACCGCACAAATCCAGTAAATTTGGATGATTTAAAGCAGTGCATTTAAACGACATTTACGCAGTAATTAATACCGATATCGCGTCACTGAACATGGATGTCGTATAAACTTCAACTGTTTTTAAAGCCGGCAAAAACGAATGAAAGTAACTTTACTTAACGTATCACCATTTATCAGACACCCTCTATATACAATATGAGAAGACGGAGTTCTGGATACACCCACATGTTTGACGATGAAACATTGCAAATTCACCGATATTATATTCCGCGGACATCACATTTAGGTAAATCTGAATCGGTATAAGAAAAACATGACAACACAGGTGTTAGTAATAGTTTAGTTATTAATGAATTTTGTTCATCCGTCACGTGTAATGTTACCTTCTCGCATCAATGCTGTTTTGTTTTTTCGTTCGGGTAAAGACAAAGACTCCAAAAATATTTACTGGAAATATTTATTTGAAATTATCTAAATAGTATATTATTTCTTAGCACTCACACACCAAGATTGTATTTTCATGTCTTGTTGCCCCTAGGTCGTAAAAATATTGCAATAAAATTGTCTTACGTTCGAAACAAAAAAGATGTAATAGTAGTCAGAAAATGTTATAGTTTTGAAGAGCATTTTCGAAGCTCTCAATGAACCAAAGCTGCTATATCGGTTTCCTACATAGGTGCAGCGGTGGCGGTAGCTAAAAATATGCTTCTGCAAAAAAAGAAAAATTAATCCTCAACGTATCAAAATGCCAAAATATTGCTTAATATAACGTTAAAGGAGACAGCAAATAAAAAACTCCTACAACACCTTTTTGTTTTCGATAATTCATTCTTAAATATAAAAAAAAAAAATTGTGAATCCATATTCTTTTTTCCTATTCGTAGTTACTTTTTAAATGGAATATCGACTGTGAGGAACGAGGAATTTATTATTTATTCATTTTTTGGTCTCAAAAGCTTTCGTATTGTTGCATGGATATAATAATTTAAGTTATCATGGCAATCGGAAAAGAAACCAAATATTCAAAGATTATGGAATATTTTTGCCGTGACAAGTACAAAACTCACAACATATTTTTCAAATCAATATCCAAACCCTGGTGCTTAATAAACACCTTTCAAAAGCAATAAGTGTTAAATTGCATGACGCCTCACATTATTGATAAAATTATGTATGTAAAACAGCTTTGAAATGAAAATAAACAAAGCGTTAATCATCATAAGTAAATGACTCCCCAATTCAACAATTTAAACACAGCGTACCATAGATAGTATTTCTAATAACCTTTAGGAAGACAGTTGGTTTTTCTACACTCTTATTATACCAAATATATATACCCACCCGTTCCAATGATGGGTCAGAAACTGACACAATTTATGGCTAGAATATTTACTAAGCCAGTTGCCGCAATTAAAGTGGGCATGCTGGGTTTGGATAATGCGGGAAAGACTACCATTTTATATTATCTAAAAAGCAATCGTCCTCATGACGATATAATACCTACAATCGGCTTTAATGTAGAGACCGTCAAATATAAAAAACATGCATTAAATATTTGGGACGTCGGCGGCAGTCAACCCAGAACCAAAACTCTATGGTCACATTACAACAAAGATATCAAGGCTATTATATTTGTTGTAGATGCAGCTGATGTCGAACGGCTTTCTGTGGCAGCCGGTGAACTTAAATGGCTGTGGTGGCGCAGTGAGGTTGAGCAGGCGGTATTTCTTATCTACGCCAATAAACAAGACTTGATCCCAGCACTAAATGCTGAAGAAGTGGTAAAACATCTAGACTTACAGAGACTGAGTCCCCAACACTCTTGGATGATACAAGAATGTTGTGCTCTGAACGGGACAGGTCTGTGGGAAGGTATACAAAAACTTATGCTAGCACTAGAGAATCGGCAGAAAAAAACTAGCTTATTACGTCTACGAAAAAAATGAATTGTTTTACTCGCTTACCTTCAAAGTTTTCCAGCATACTTTTCACATCATCTTTGAGACGCACTTGATAAGATTTCAATAAAGCTTCTTTGGATTGAGGCAAGGCGCGATTTGTATTCATTTTTGCTTTTTTTTATGAACTGTTTACAGACATATATTTAAAGAAGATGCCGGGACCTAATTGTAGCAAATAAACATAAACAGATAGTTAAACCAGCTGTTTAAGCGAACGGTATTGCCAGTTAAAAAAAGTGAAAATCACACATTTTGTAATGTTGTAACTACACGGAAAAAAATTATACAAAATCCACCAAATTCAGGATATGACAAATTCCATTAGGAAAGGAACGTTGCCAGCAATTTTCTCTCGGCAACAAAATATCTTGCGTATATTTGTTTACAGAGGGCTCTGAAATTGCCAATTCAAAAATTGTGTTTACATTTTGAGTGAAAATTTATTTCTTTGCTAAAAATCTGTTCTAAAGTCTTTAAAGAAAGCGGCCTTATCAAGGAAATTTTGAACGATAGTATGTAAAAAAATTACATCGGTATTATAACTCAGAATACACTAGCATCACAATGCCATATCCCACTAACCCATCAACTCACATTGGACACCAAAGGGATTAAAATACATTTTGTGTGTTTCACCCATTACAATCCCCATATTTTCTAAGAATAAGTCGAGAACCTAACAAATGAATGCCAGCAATATGTTATAAGAAAACATTTTATGCAAATAGAATGCATCGTTTTGAGGATAGTTGCTACGATTTAAGAGTCGCAACGATATCGTATACTTTCATTATTCACGCATCCCCCTGACGAAAAAATCTTTGCAAACAAATAAACGTCTGTTTAAGTCACCGCATCGCAACATAAGAGTTCAGCTCCAAGAAAACGTTAATATATTTACACCAAACGTTTTTTCGTTGTTTGCCATTAAACCTTAAATTGGGAAAAAAATCACCATCTTTATACGTTTTAACATTTCTTCTTACTGAAAATTCTATTAGCACTACAATTTCCTTTCTTTTGTTTCACTTCTTTATGTTTACATAAACAAGCAAAATATATCTTCTCTTTTTCCACTTTTGGGAAAACGAATAACATACGCTTTTAAAACGCTATAAACAGCGTTTTATATTTATGTTGCTAGCGCTAGCCAGCCATTTTATAAAATATAAATTGATCTATTAAATCCTGCTTTGTGTTTTTATAAGTTTTTGCCATGTGTATAATCATGCCCATTTCCAATGAAAATTAGAGTTTCTTATAATCTAAATTTTTGGCGAAAGCGGTGTATAACGGCAGCCGAATGAATGTCGTGATATATGCTGCTCTTCATGATTTGAGCAGAATATGCCCACACAATTTTGATGTCATGCTTCTGAAATTCTGTTATTTCATTTGCTTTTGCTACATATTTTATAAGGTGGAGGAATGAGTGCCATCTTCAAACATGCAAGTGTTGCTACTTAAATTGAACACCAGCCTTGAATGTAGAGTTTCGGTATCGATTGTTAAGTATTGATGTTGTATTTTTGAAATACTCTATTCTATAATACAGACCCCATAGAAGTATAAAAGCAGAGGTGGTGATATTGCGTATTTTTATTTATTTATTTGTTTATTTATTTGTTACCTTTTCAATAAAAGAATTGTGTAATTGATGATTCATTACAAATAATATAAGAAGTTTCCAGTATTCGGGGTTTTATTTCATTCCTTAGCACAATCACTCGGAAACAATTATTTATTAAGACTGTTTCCTAAAAATGAGCTTCTGCTTTTGGTTAGTGCTACCGGCAGCTGGAATAAGTCATTCCGAAACATGTGGTGTCCAATTTTGGTGCGCGCCTAAGCAATACTAAGTCAAGTCTTCCCAATGATCTAAAATAAAAATTCGACAATTAGGCCAACCCTCACATTCTATGTTCATAGTAATCCCTTATAACTGTACCAGACATCAAAGAACCTCTTAGAGATTGCAATTCGCTTCTGCCGTCGAATTACCAAGAGTTGCACGTCAAATGTGTTGCGTTACTTTTGAATAAGCATTGGGATCAACAAATGGCAGCACATTAAAAATATCGGATACAAATATATCGATGTTTTTTTCAAGACCCTAATTGCGCTTCGGAAATAGATCTCAGTTAGGAAAGCTAAACCTATTGTCTTAACAGTACACGTATTACTATTTTTTTTTTTCAAATAGTGTTGATGGAAAAATAACTGAAACAGTGCAATATTTTCCCATAAATATATTATTTTTGCTCGAATAAAATAAAATGTTGAAACCCCTAAAAAGGTCCAAAGGAAGGTAAATAAATACATATTTTTACAAATCAATATATGACATTATTAACTCTTTAACATTTCCGTAGGATTTAAAAGCGGGGCGAATTTTACTTATTTATTATTTTGTTAGATATTATCCAATAAAAACCCAATATTTTAGAGGAATGAAAAATGTTTCCCGAATTGATCAGCTTTGCTTACAGAATTAATAACCTACTGGCCTAAAAATTCAATGGCCAATTTTTATAAAGGAAATTGGTTAAAGAAAATATTATGTGTACTGCTTTTCTGGACAATTTACTGTTTTCTTGGATTTTATAAATCTGGCATCCCTAATCTGCATTCAAACTAAAATTCAAATCGGCAGTTTTATGTGCTGCCGCGTGCTCCCTTAACAAATGTTGCTGAACAAAAATTGCAAATTGGCTATTGGTCCAACAACACTCGATACACTATAGCCACAAATTTGTAATAAAGCGACGTATAACATAGTTTTAAATCAGTAGATTTCTGGTTTATTTTAAAATTGACGAAAATACCTCCTAATTCCTTTTTTTAAAACCCATTTGCCAGCCAGATTTTGATTTTAAAACTACGCTTATAGTTGGTTGTATATCCTCTCCCAATGGAAGTAGTTCATAACATTGTATGACCCTCGTTAAGAATGCCTTCATCTCTAGCATGGCAAAACGTTGGCCAATGCAGTTGCGCGGCCCCGCACTGAATGGTAAAAATACGAATCCCTTTTCGGGCAACTCACGATCCGGTAGAAATCGATGGGGCTCCTCAAAGTAGAGAGGGTCATTTTGCATGGTCATTATTCCCATTAATATACTGGTTCCAGCAGGAATACATTGATTTTCTGCAAAAAGAAGAAGGTAAGTACGGTTATACATTTAGTAGTTTCAAAACGGCCGGTCTGGCAAGGCTGGCAGCTGTTTAATACCTGTCATCTGAAGTATCATTTATTTAATGAAAGGTTTGCCATTTACGAATATGGATCGTTTAACAACCGAAGAGCGTGTAACTTTCAAGTATTATTTATTTAATGAGAGGTTTTCCATTTACGAATATGACTCGTTTAACAACCGAAGAGCGCATAACTTTTAACTATTTTTTACGTTCTTCTGTTGTTAAACACTTGACACCAATTCCAGCCGTAACACGTTGTCCTAAGACTAGCATGTATTTCCCTATACGGAGAATAATGTTTGACAATTTGTGTGAAAAACCATAATTTTGTAACTTCTTTTGCTCTCAAAACAATTAAGAGTTCTGTAAGCAATAGTTATTAAAACGTATATTTGTGTAAAAAATAAATGCAAAAACGTTTACATTTTATGGCGCAAACGAAAATTTCGGAGAAATTAATTGTAAGGAGCTGAATACCAACCAATTCAATATTAGCCTACAATTTCGATAGCACGGTATACATGTATTCTTTATGGGAAACGAAAATTTCGCTTCAGCTGTATACTAGACTTTAGTTGTTCTTTAAATACTTGACAAATTCATTATTTTTTGTGTTGTCATGTCGTTGCTGTGTCAAAAAGTTATCAACTGAAACGAGCCAGAGCAAGAATAGTAAAAAAAACAAACGAAACATAAATTCGGACAATAGGAAAACAAATAAGAATGCATTCATTTATGGAGAACAAAGTGGCAAATTTACCATGACACAATAATTTTCTTGTCAATTTTCAGAATAAATTGCTATTGTCACCACGTTTTTCTACTACTATCATAATATCATATCATAAATAACTGAAATTGTCATAACTACTTTATTTAACCGGAAACTAGCGATGATAGCGTAACGGAAAGTAAAATGCGATGTGAATGTAAACCAACGCCAACCTCTTGATAAAAATTAATTTAAAAAGGGAAAATAGCTCGCCGCCAGTAATTTATCAAAATAAGTGCCTTCAAACACAGGTTTTCCATAAAATATATCCTAGAAACATTGGTCTGTATGGAGGAAAAGACTTGTGTCGAATGAATCTAAATTCATGGTCTGACATTATCCAAATATTGACAATCATGGTTTTAGCTAATTTTCTGGACAATATTACCAAGTTGATTTGTAGTTAACTCAGGCTGATCCAAATAATGCGAATTCTTGTTTTCGACTAAAATTGGCTTGAAATTAAATAATTTTTCATACAATTTGACATTTGGAAAATCGATCGTTTTATTTTCAATTCCGCGGATCGAAGTTAGCATGTATGCCGTAATGACGAAAGATGCCTTTCTCACAAGCAATGTTTTGACCATTAATAGCACATATATTAACACATTAATCACATTTTATTTCTATTTTTTCAGCTCCCTATTGATATTTGCAATAACGGAAATTCCACAAATGTTATTAAAACTAAAGATAATAATTTAAATGGTGCAATTATAGAACTTTACCATCATTTGTTAATAAAAGTTGTTCATAGATTAAACTAATTAACGAGAAATAAATTAATTGTTGTAGTGAAAATTTCCCCTCAATATTAAAATCTAGAAAATAAATAATTGTAAATGTTGAACAGAGTGAATTACATTGCGACGTAAAGTTCCATGTTTCGAAATTTCTTTGGTGCCATCATATGTATAGGTAGTGCATATGTGGCCTTGTGAAATATAATCTCGGATCGGAGTGTTTCAACGACAAAAAGGAATACCTTATAAAACAAATATTATTCAGTCATTTACCGAACTGGAAATAATAGGAGAAATCACTGCAATATAAATATTAATATTTATGGGAAGAGCCGCTTTTCAGTCAATTTTGTACAACTCGAAATTAGAAAAAATCCATCCCGTCAAATAATGACGACGCTCGCGCATTTTCCAACATTTGCATAAGGCATGTAAGAGCGCCGTTTTATATTCCATTAAGCGATCACCGCTAGCTTGTTAGCAAATAAAACAGCTATGAGTGATAAATTCAAAATTCTAATTTCTACACATAGTCAGAAAAGAAATAAATGCGGCAACAACAGCAAACGGAAGTAAAACAGAAGTTATTGTGAAATAATTAATTTGAACTATTGTTTTCAACAAATTTATGTATCCTTAGGAGTTATATAGTTTGTTTATATTCTTCATATCAATTGACATTTGATTAAAAAAATGAGATGGCAACGTAAAATTGCTATTAATTTGTAAAACACTTATGATGGGCAACATCGTATATTCAAGGCAGAAAGTTAAGCAAAGATCAGACTCGTTGCTTAGCTAAACAGGAAATTGCTTAATATCCTATCCTATTTGGACAGAACGCCACTAATATTAACCACGAATTTTTTTCTCTATGTATAAAAGTGCCTTTTAAGATGAATTAATTATATGTCATTGTCATCGAGGTCAGTTTATTCTGCATACAAGAAACTAACTTTAAAGACAATTTTTTTTAAGTGAACAACGTTGAAGATAATTTTTGTATTGAACAGCATATTTGAAGTAATTTTTGTTGAAATAAGTAAGTTTTCGAAAATATCTTGCAAAAAACTGTTCCAGACCAATTTGCTTATGGAACTGTTTAAACAGATACAGATTTCTAAAGGAAATGTTTTTATAGTTAGACATCTGCAGAATCTAATGTCGAAAAAAGTTCTATTATGTAGAACAGTATTTTCATAGGCAGTTTCTAGTAATCAATTGTCTTCTAAGAATTTTTTCGAATATAATGTAGCATTTCCGCTGCAATAAAGTATCCTCCTCCCAGATATGTTTCTAACCGTAAAACGTCTGTATTTTGAGTGCTATAAGAAAATATATTCCAAACTGTTTTCCTCTCGAACAATTATCTTATATAGAAAGATGATTTCAAAGGCAGTTTCCTGTATGCAATTGCCTTCTAAAACATTATTCGATTTTATTCAATCCGAAAAAATACTTTCATTTCGGAAACTTTTCTGTCAAGTTCTTTTTGTAAAATGCATACGAAACTCTTACCTATGTACATATCCTGCATTATTTGTCTGCCAAAAAATGGCACTGGCGGATACATTCGCAGTGACTCTTTAACCACCTTATCCATATATTTCAAATCCATTAGTTTATTGTAAGTCAGGGGTTCATTCTGATCAAGACCTACAACATCCTTTACTTCTTCACAGAGTTTTTCTTGAACCTCTTGTTCTCGCGATAGGGCATACAAAGTGAAGCCTATACCACTTTTAGTGGTATCGTGACCTTCAAACATAAATGTATCGACTTCTTCACGTATATCAGCGTCTGACAGAGGTTGGCCGTCAATGGTAGAGGAGAGCAGGATGTCCAACAAAGCCATACGTTTCTTCGAACCATAGACATTAGCTAAAAGGAATAGTACAAATAGTTTAAATGAATTGGTTATTAAGATTAGTAATAAAAGCGATCAACTCTGAATAAAAGCGATCAACTTGTAATTCTATAAATTGTACAATACATTTAAGTTCCTTGTTTCGATATTCACATTACAGCTACTGTAATTAATTTGCATTAAATACCTTCTGAACATACTGTATTTTCTTCCAAACCATTTGTAATGTGGCTAATTTCAGTCAGTGGATACTTCTGAATTTCGGCTCTCCTCTCACGTATAATGTTTTCCGTAAAGCGATGTAGAGCTTTCATAACTTTGACATATCTAGAGTGTAATTTTGGATTTACGATTTTGAAAAGGATATCGGATCTGTTGATCATTGACACAAAACGCCGAAGAAATATGTACTGCATTCTATTGTAAAAAATCCAAAGAAATAAAAATGTTCCAATTAATCCAGAAAATAATTGATTTTTTCGCGTTTCCGTAGGCAGATTTAGAAAGAAGTCTTGAAGACGCATCAAATTAAAACATCATCACAATCGAAAATGATTTTCCATGAAAAACATGCTTTCGATGTACTTCTCCATAGCAAAATAAAACTATTTGAAAAATAATCTATGCAGGTTTATTGCAATGTAAAGTGCATTTGAAAACTGTTTTCTATGAAACAAATATTTAACATTTTCATGAGAAAACTGTTCTCGAAGTCACTATAATGTAACAAACAAACTTTTAAATACATTTTTCTATTATAAACGTTTGCACCGATAGACTATTAGTATATCTGTCTTTGCAGAAGCTTATTGGCCAAGAAGCTATTTTCTGTATGGTAACTTTATTGAATGATATTATTTCTAAAGACAATTGTGTCACAAAATACATTTTGTTACAAAACTGTTTGGAAAGGCACTTAACAGAACTGAAGCTACGTTCACAGTTGGGATTTTAAAAGACCGACCAATGTTGCAACTTCACTAACTTCTGTCTGGGTCTTCCACAGCTAATTTGTACCGATTGTATAGCGTCAAGTTTCAAATAAGGTTCAATAAATAAGGATTCATTTACAGATTTTCTATAATCAAACCATTAAAAATTGTTGGGTGATCTTTATTATCATACAAAAGGGCCATTCCTTACATTTATTTTTTTTAATTATTTCTCTGAAATATACGCCACAACTGCCAAAGAATTGGCTTTCATTTCTTCTATAGTGTCCAGCTTATCCATGTAGACTTTTAATTTTGCGTCGTCACAATTCTACAGATGTAATATTATATGATCTGTACGGGCCGAAGCATCAAATTAACGTTTCATTTAGTTGTTCTCTTAATGCCATGATTTCACGATCTGTCTAGCAAATAACGCCATCATATTAGATTGAAATATCAAATAGTAGTGAACAAAAATACCATGACAAATTCGCCTATCACAGAATCCTTACTTAAAGAAGCGGCTCTAAATAAATCACTACATATTAACCAACGTGTCGTTAACTTGGTTTGATGTGTTCCTAAATCAATACTATTCCTCTACGGCATGAAATCGCATTCATGTATTTCTAAAGGGTGCGGTTTTTTTTGCACTTGAATCGCGTTGGTGTGAGTCCTGTTTTATGCTGCAAGCGAAATTTCCTCTTAAAAATCCAACCATTTAATGAAAGGTTACAAATGTTCACAGTGGCCGTGAAAAAGGTCTTTTTATGCACTTTTCATATAGAAAAAATCTTCATAAACACTATTCGTGTAGGATAGTCATCATGGCATATAGAAAGAGTTTCCATAGGTAGTTTTCGTATAAAAAAGTACCTTCATAGGAACCCTTTAGGAATGAAAGCGTCCCACAGTGACGTTCATGTTGGAAATAATCTTCATAGACTCTACTCGTAAAGACAGTTTTGACGTAGGAACATATTTTCATAAATATTTTTCACATGTAAAAGTCATGATCATAGGTGATTGTGTATAGGTACATATACATATATATATATACATATATTATCCATTCGTTTTCAAGTTAAGTTAAATAGAATATACATAAAGCTTTGATTTCGATGAAACTTGTATTCCACTATAATGCTTGAACCTTGCCATGTACTAAATACAATGTCATTTAAATGCCCGCCTCTGGGTTGGTTGCAGCAGTGGATTCTTTCGAAAAAATGTGGACCAATGACACCTCCAGACCATATACTTAAACGGTTACTTTTTCCAGATACAATGGCTTTTCCACAATCACATCTGGGTTTTTCGAGCCCCATATACGACAATTTTACTTGTTGACGTAACCACCGAGTGAGAAATGAGCTTCATCATTTTGTTTAATTGAAATTCTACGTTTGAATCACCACTTTTGTAGTAGGTTTTAATAGTTATTACGCGTTCTTCGGTTGTTAAACGGTCTATATTTGTAAATGGCAAACCTTTCACCAAATAAATAACACTTCAAATGACAGGTATTTAACAGCTGACGGCCTTGCCAAACCGACGCTTTTGAAACAACTAAATGGACAACCCTATATACATATATATATGTACATAGGAAGTTTAATAATTTCCTGCTTGCCTAATCCGAGCTAGATTCTACTCTGGGAGGGTCTGTTCCTTCATTTAGCAAAGTTTAAGGAGGCTGTAAGAGCTGCCAAGATGAACACCGTACTGATCGACCGATTGAAGTATCCATGCCAGACACGGTTGAGAGAATTCACAAAATGGTATTGGGTGATCGTCGCGTGTGAGCTAGCTGAAGTGATAATCATTTCAAAAAGTGATATACATACATCGTTTAAAGACCCAAGGTTTGTGCGCAAGATGGGTGCCGCGCTTGCTTTCAACAGAGCAAAAATAGCGACGTGAAGTCGTTTCAGCAGATTGTTTGGAGATGTTTTTGCGTCGATTTAAACCCATTGATGATACATGGGTCCACCACTTCACACCTGAGACAAAAGTACAGTCAAAGCAGTGGACTGGAATGGGAAAATCGTGCACAAAAAAGGCGATGATGGTTCCATCTGCAGGCAAAGTCATGACGTCTGTTTTTGGGATGCGCATGGGATTGTTTTTATTGATTATCTTCAGAACGGCGAATATTATGATAACTCGTTGCAGCATTTAGGTCATGAAATTATGGAGAAAAGGCCGCATTTGGCGGAAAAGAAAGTGTTGTCCCATCAAGACAATGCACCAGTTCACGCATCCACTATTGCGAATGGTTATTTAGGAAGGAAGCATTCATCTTTTCAAAGGGAAATCATGAAAGTGAGAGTGCCATCGTCTAGGTCAGAGTGTAACAATAATAATTATTATTGGAAAAATATGGAAATGCTCTGGTGAATGAAGACAGAATCGTGAAAATTGGCAAGAAGACTATCGCCGACATTGATAAATAAATTACAGAGAAATTCAACTTCTAATTTGTTATTTTTTAATTTTTTAAATTTCTTTAACAAATCACACAAAGATTGTTTTTGTAGAACGCTTATATTTTACGCAACAAGTTTGGCCATTTTCATAAGAATTTAACAAATACATAAATGCTGTGTAGTAAACGACAAATTATAAAACTCGAAAGATTACAGAGCTGGCACGGAGGACTATTTAGATGCAGACTGCATCCGCAAAGACTACAAAAAAGCTTGTAGCAGTCGCTGTATAAAAGGCGGAAACAGAATACATGAGAACGCCTGCTCAAAGCACGCTTTGTTTATTATTATTATTATTACAAGAAATTGGTAATATCTAAGGATATACCCTACTGAAAGGTGACAACAACAGCGCCGTCAATATGCACTTTAGAGCTCATACTAATCTCCTAAGTTTATCAGAATGAAGGCGAAATGTACATTTTTGCGTTGTAGCAAAGCGATATGTACTATGATCGTTCAAAGCACATTTTCTTCGAAATATAGTCTGGTTTCAGAAGTTCCGAATCCAGAAAATGTGATGGTTGATATTTTAACAAAGGACGTAGCTGTTCAAAAATATAATTACGTTAGTAAGTTCTTATGCATCCACCTTATAGCCCCACCTTAACACCAAAGTGGTTATCACTTGTTCCTGTCAGCGACGAATAATTTTACACGTGAAAATTTCGTCGTTCTCTTGAGCCTTATGAAAATGGACTGTACCAGTGAGAGGCATAATGGAATTGCCTTTCAAATTACTCCAACTTATGGAATAAAACGGTGCATAATTAACTAAATTCGGATCATTCTAACTATGGTAAATAAATTCTTCAATGCAAATGCAAAAAAAGTGATTAATGAAATAATGGTAAGTGAATATTCATTCCATTAATAATGAAAACATTTCGCAGTATCGGTTCACTGAATACCAGTTCACTAACGTAAATTACGACGCTTCTACAGATTCTGACCTGTTGCTGTAAGAAATCTGCATTTTACAGCCCTTACTAATCTTTTAGCTCACCAGAACAAAGGGAAAAGTGCTCACTTAATTTACATTGGATTCATAACTGATATAATTTATTTCCCGACGGCAAACGTAACGCTACTCACTACTTAAATATACATATATGCGATGCATCATATAGTAGTTGTTTGCACAATTGTGAGTTGAATTAATGTAATGAAATGAAAATACATAAGTCATAGACCTGACTATATTTACGTAAAGGATCGCCAGCGATATCTACGAAAACATTTGTCACAGTCCCAAAGACTAATAAAGATGCTAACACGACTAAACAGCGCTCCAAGGCCTGATTGAATCTCCCAGTTCTACACTATACATATGTACATACTCGATTAAATTTTGAACGTATTCGCATTGTTCATTCGTCTGAGCGTTTATTTTTACGCTCATTGCCGTTTCACAGATCACATCCAAGGTTGCCAAAGCTACATAATGTTCAATGTCAATGACAAAGCGCTGATCATTTTCTGCAATATCATCCAACGCCATGGTTTTATCCATGGAATGTTTATTCAGTTTCTCTGCGAATATGACTGCTTGTTGGTCAAAAATCGGTACGAAATTATCCAAAATTTTGAAGTGAAATGCCGGCGTTATAGCACGCCTGCGGGCCAACCATTTTGGCCCAAAGCTTAGCAGCAGACCTTCACCCAACCATTGATTTAATAGCGCATACATGCGATTTTTCTTTATTTCGGTTGGATGACTTAGCACGGCCTGTATGTATTTGGCATCGCTGATAAATACTGCTTTAATATGGAAAATCCAAAATTTCGATATTCGTCCATATTTCTTCTTGATCCTGTGTGCCAATTTCAATAGCTCTGCGAAAGGAAATCAGTTAATTGAAGCAAAAATTGCGTTTCACAACTAACCATCCGGTTTAGTATTGAAATACAACAACACGGCACCAATTACTGGTAGATTAGGAGGACCCGGTATATTTTTAAACAATTTATTGGTTTTTCTTTTCCACAGATAATCAGCAATTAGCAGAGCAATAACGATTGCAAGCAATTCTAAAAGCATTTTCTAATCGATTTATTTCGTTCCGAAGGCTAAATAGCAACTGCCTGTATGCAGACTTTTTGCTTACAATTTTAACGTTCGTTTGCAAGAAACCCTACAGTCCGTTATAGTCGTTGGAGCAGAGAGTAGTCATTAGAGTATTGCAGTGATCATTACAAACATTGGTGATAAGGATGGAGTAAAATTTACTAACAATATAGCTGTATGTGTGGGAGCAAGCAGATCGGTTCCATGGTAGTAATAAATTTATAAAGAAAATGATTTTATGCGAAGGTAGGCTAAGGGGCGTGGGAATGCATTTCGTTTTCATACGCGGAACTATGTTTACTAAATGCCTGACATGTGCTAAATTCAAATGAACTTAGTGCAATCGAATGAAAAGTATGAATCCAGGAACATATGGACTAAGATAAGTAATATTGTGTGGACCAGTAACAGTAACAGTAACAGTAACAGTAACAGTAACAGTAACAGTA
>JAHXMU010000099.1:3657737-3789406 GCA_019455685.1 Philornis downsi | reverse complement strand
ACAGTAACAGTAACAGTAACAGTAACAGTAACAGTAACAGTAACAATAACAGTAACAGTAACAGTAACAGGAACAGTAAGTTCAAGTTTCTTTATAGAAATTATGCATGTTTGTTTCGTAATTTATGTATAAATGTAGTTTGAGTCAATGTAAAAGTTTCCATTAACGTTTTAAAAGCCTGCTTAGGAATAGTTTGGGACTGATTGTTAAGACTCGTTAAATTTTAATCTATTGGATAGATGGTTTATAAATTATAAGCGAAAAAATTACTGTTATTTAAATGCTGGTGTTTGGCTGAATCTGAAACTCTATAAAAAAGGAATGGTCGAGGAATTTGAAATTTGGGTGGGGCTAAGCAACAAAAATGTTAAATTAGCCAAATTTTAGATGAATCTGCCATATCTATCCTAAATTATAAGCATCGAAATTAATGTTGTATAGAAACAGACCCATCTGATTGCCAAGATAGAGTATTGAAACAAATTTTAATGTGTAAAGTGTTAGTGGATTTATACAAATGCTTAAAATGTTATGATAAAGCAACTATATTAGCACTTCTTAAGATCATTTGTATTGGAAGTCCCAGATGAGATTGGATAAGTAAAATAAAATATTATACCTAAATTAATCGTGTAAAAGGGAGTTTTCTCAAATCGGTTACTTTGTAAAGAAGGTAACCAAAAATCCATTTTCAATTCTAAAACACGATTTAAGGATATATTACCACCACGATTTGTTCCTTTCGGACTTGAATCTAGTTAGGAGGGAAAGATTTGAGAACGTAAATCAAGAAACTGGGCATCCCATTTGATGCATTTGTGGTAATTGCTAGCTTTAATGGTTAAACGTGCGATAAACAAAGACTTCTTGGAAGAGGGAATTATTTTGGCAAAGTAAAATACTTTTTAGCCACAACTTTAAACATTGGGAATATGAATATTGCTTCTCTTCAGAACATCATATAATAATTTAGAACACGAAAGCCAAGTAAACTGAGTAAAATCTGATGTAAATATCAAAAATGTATTCTACGAATATTATCCAATTGAAAATACACTAACAGCCGGATCTATTCTATTAGAGAAGAATTTTATTTCAAAAGTTGTTTTGAATAACAATTGACAAATTACAATAAAATAGTAACACATTTATAATATGTCATGCAGATTAAAACAAGTATTGTGTAAACAAAGTGTGGAATTAGGTACGTCATACTTCACTACACTAATATCGGTTCGAACTCCAAGTGGCCAGCGATAATGCTTTGGATTAACAACAAATGTCTTTTGAATGCATCGCTTATGGTAGGAAAGCAAAGATATACTGGTCCAAAATTGTTTAACAAAACCTTTACGTAAGAGCAGTAACAAAACAGTTAACACAGTAACAGTGATATTTTAAAATCACAGTAACAGTGATATAAAAAAATTTAAAATATTTAAAAAAAAAAAAAAAAAAAAAAAAAAATTAAAAAATTTTAAAACCCTTAAAATCGGGTCTAAAGGAGCATTTTGAGTTTCTCACTTTCTGCGGATAAAAGTAGGACTTATTTTTGAATCGGCTTTGACAACTCTTCGAACTCGATTCCATTTCAGACAGAAGAATATGTTTTTACGCAACTGATCACAAAGTCATTATAAAGCACATATAAGAATTGAAAGTTTTTGCTGGGAAATAAGTCTGTGATACTAGAACAACAACGGATGCTATTAGATAGAGTTTTGAAATGTCAGTTCTTGCCTCAACTGTTGAAAAAGATAGAAGAAAATTCCATACTTGCAACAGTACTTTTGGGTATTCATTTAAGAAACGTGGCTTTAAGCCACGTTTGTGATCTGCGAATTAACGCAGCAACGTAGGATCTTTCTCTCAGATTCGGCGAATCGAAAAACTTACGAGAACTGCGCCGAAGACGTATCCGTTTCAACAGCATTTGACTCCAGCAAGATAGAGCAACTGAACACATAGCCATAGACAGGTTAAGGCGGAGCTCCAAAAAAAATTTCCGAACAAAATAAATATCCAGAAACTCCACTTCCCGCTGGCCCACAAGGTGACCTGACCATATTGCAACAGACTTTTTTATGGGATTATGTCAAACAAGATGAGTACAAAACGAAACCAAGGAATTTGATTGAATTGAAGCAGTTCACTAAAATAATAATTGAGGCGATCCCGACTTCAACCGTTCAGGCCGCAATTAATAATTTTCTGACCTGGTGGCGCATATGCGTGAATGAGCATGGAAATCATTTACAGTCTATCATCTTCAAAATCAATTAGTTATATAAAATAAAGTTCAATTTTCTATACAATAAAAATAAACAATAAATGAAGTACATTGATTAAAAAAAACTTATTTGAATTTCGTATTGTAGTGCAATCAGTGCGGCACTCTGTATATATTATTACCATAAGTGTCGTCTATATATTTTATCAATTATTTGTTGATGTTTAAACTAAATATGTATAGGCCATTTCGCAGTCGTTTTCAACTGATAAGAATACACAAAACCATTGGGTTTTTAATTGGTGTTGGTGTGAACTTACTCTGGCTTTTAAAGTAGAGATTAAACGTGCTGCCGCTCTAAAGCTGAAATGTTTAAGTCGAGTTATACAAATATAAGTAAAATTGATTATTTTCAACGAATATTGAAAAGTTACAAAGTTGATTAGAACCAATTTTTCGGGACAAGATGTTATGGTGACAAATGGTGGCATAACAACTATTTAACCACATTTTCGCATCAAGCATTTGCCAATACTTTCACACATGATTAAATTTATTAGACGTAATAATGTGCAATCTGCCCTAAGCGGAGACCATAATATCAGATAAATATGACAGATAGGAACTATGCGTCGATCAACTAAGAAGTGTGGGCGTTCCCAAATAAATGTGTGTGTTGGTATTTAGAGACATCTTTTTAGCTTTTCTGTAGACCTTAATAATTAAAATTACGTCAAAGATTAAAATTTTCCTCTTTAATTCCTGGACTAAATTCCTTTATGAGCTGGTGAGTGAAAAATTAAAATAAAGCAAACTAGGTGTAACCACGTGTCATCCAGAAATTTTTATCTGCAAACAATGCAATAACTTATTAAATAATATCGTGTGTTTTTTGATCTCGTTGCTTTTAACAGCTGGTTTTTATATGAAAAATAAGCGTTTAAATGGGACGCAATAGTAGTAAATCAGGGTGGGCCATAAGGGTGTTGGCGGTTTCAATATTCAATTAAAAAAAAAAAAAAAACTACGAAACATAACAAAAATATATTTGTATTTTTAAAAAGTAGAAGCATGGGAATTTTTAAGACTTAAAAATAATGTTGTCCAAATGGCTTCCCTCGGCTGCTTGACACTCTTGGAACCGAAGTCGCAAATTTTGGAAAACTCGTTGAAAAGTTGTTCTCGGTATTTTGTTACTTTCCTAAATAATGTTCCTCTTCAACTGCTCTAAATTGGTCGGATTATTCTCGTAGACTACCGATTTGAGGTAGCCCCATAGAAAATAATGGCATGGAGAGAGATCGGGGCTACGTGGGGGCCATTCAATATCCCCTCTTTTGTTGAACCGCTCTAGCATCAAATTGACAAACTTAAGTCGGTTATTGGCATCATCGGGTTTTAATTCTTGGACTATCTGAATCTTATAAGCCTTCAAATGCAAATCACGTTTCAAAATTCTTCGTAAAGTTCTTCTTTTGACATCCAAAGACTGACTTCTCTTACGTGTTGACTGTTGCGGATTTCGCTGAACTGAAACACGAACACGCTCCACAACGTAGGCTGATCTTGCAGAAACTGGGCTACCACGAACCGTAATTGGTACTGCTGAGCCGGTTGTTTCGAACATTCTGATCCATTTTCGTATCACATTGGCGCTTGGAACTTCACTTAAATCGTGTAAACCGTGTTCATGCCGATACAAACGTCGTGCAGTAATCACTGATTTATTGTTTTCGTAATACGCTCGGACACAAAATGCACGCTGCACTCCCGTGTACGGCTCCATGGCGACTAAATTTCCACGAAGCGGCGCAGCGAACAACATATACCCCCGCCACCCCGCGCGGCGGGTTACCGTGAAATTGAAGAATTAAATCGCCAACACTCATATGGCCCACCCTGTATATAATTATTATATTACAATTTTGAGGGCAGTCCGAATGTACAGCATTTCAACAGCATTTCAGCTCTGATATTGACGTTTCAAATTATTTCAGATTTCTTTATACAAAAATTGTGCAGACATACCCCACAAATTAAATAGATTGTTTAACATTTTTATTTATTTACTACATACGAGTATATGGAAATTTTCTAATTTAAATTGTTCAAGACTTTTGTTTGTAAAAATTATAGAATTATAAACAATAATAGAATTATAAAATAATATAATCCTAATTAAAGCAAAAGAACAATGTAAATTTAAATTCTTGATCTATCTGCATGTAGAATATTGGTCCAGAGTATTGAGCATGTAATTAATTTCAAACGAAAAAATAACTTTAAATTTTAATCGTCAGTGATTTTTCTAGAGGAGATTTATGTTGTATGGAAACCATGTAAAGTTAAGTGGAAGGAACCTAAAATTTAATCCTTTTAACCATTTTTCAAAAAAAAAAAAAATAAATAAAGTTCAATTTGATTTTTTATAAAAAGTGGAACAAATTTTTTCAAAATACTAACTATTATTCCTATTTAAATAACCTTGTTTCTTCTGATCTTCTAATGGAAACCTTAAATTGTAACTATGCTCATTAAATAGCATTTAATTTTAAAAAATTCATTTTTTTCGGAACTCAGGTTTTTGGCATGTCAGATAAGCCTTTATTGTGAGATATATTGATACTAGAGAAAGAGATGAATATTAATACACTTTTAAAACACTCTGTAATTCGGTTTAAGCAATATGCCGAATTAAATTCTCTTCATCATTTTATAGGTTTCCATTTAACTTTCACAAAGAAAACTATATTGGATTAAATTATTTAGGCGATTAAATTATTTAGGCCGATGTTTTATACTAAACTGGTTTAAATTGTTTGAAAACAGAAATCTGTTGCTTTTAAAAAAATGATTCCCTTCCATTTTAGGTTTTGCAAATTTCCAAGTGATTAAAAATCCCTAACAACTATAAAATCCTAATATTTTATCCAATTGCATTTTTTTTTATTCCAAAAACCGATGTGCATTTCAAAAATTTCCAAAAATTATGGTCATTGCAGCCAGCAAATTAGAGATTACAGAGGAGAAATTGAATTTCAATATATCGTTCGATTTGTATGGAAAGTAGCAAAGGGTAGCAAAGTGGAAAGTTTGAAGTAATTTAGTGCAATTAATTGAAAGATATATGACTGAAAGATATATGGGGGGTAGCTAAAGAATGCGACTTTTTGAAATCGTTTTGTAAATAAATGCAGTAGAGAGGATACAGGCCGCTGCAATATATTTGATATTACAGAGGAACGACTAAATTTCGGAAAAATTAACAATTTATATGGGGGTTACTAGAAACTACAGCCTTCCTGGTAACGCCCATATAAATTTTAATTTTTTCCAATTTTATTTTCCCAATTTTTAAAAACAATACAATGGCCAAAAAATAAGGTTTCTGGGGAAAACTTAAATTTCGGTAAATCGGTAAATTATATGGAAGATATCGGAAGGGGCGTGTTGATATGGCCTATTACGATGTCCAGTTATAATTTGGCAAGGTATTAGACTATGTCAAGTTTTACGATTTGTAGCAGTTATCACCTCTTTCTGGGTGTTACAATTACCGCGGTATCAAATGTTATATGCCTCCATTCCTTTGGGTAAGCGTTTAAAAATCGAATACGTTCTGCGATAGAATTTATGTAATAGCATTTCAAAACTAAAGTATTAATTTCAGCTGGTGAACATTTTAATAACGCTATCTATATGAATTTTTTTGAAATTCGTATCTGTCGTTCAAATGATTTCCTCAAATGGATTTCTACAAAACAGCTGTTTTCTCTTAGTAATGTTTTGAAGAAATTCGGTTCAAATAATCGAGTAGCATTAATGCAGCCTTTAGCTGAAAAAGACATTAAATTATTTCCATATTTCTTACAAAAATAGCACTCCATAAAATGGCATTTATTTATATTCGCTGTGTTGTTACGGTAATCGGCTTCGTATCGCCAAACGGCAAATATATACCAAGATTGCAGAATTATGAGCATTCAATGCACATTGACTTAACTCATTTATTATTTATCAGATAACGTAAATAATGATGTACTGAATCTTTTTTATTACGTTTAAACTCCAAAAACATTGTGTACAGACTAGTTGACGTCTATACAAATGTAGCCGTGAACTTTAAGTATAATTACCGTGATTTTACATTCAGACATATCTAACGCAAGGTTTTATATTTATTTGCACATACTATATATTTGTGTGTAAATTATGATGTTATAAAGCTTTTTTAATTCACTTACTAGGCACAATGGTGGACATTTCCCAAAATATAAAACGTTCATTTGTAACTTCCGGGGAGGTAGGAAGGCATATAAAATGTGCATTACGACAGTACAAAGTAGAGAACCTAAAATTTGACATTTTAATTTAGTAAAGTTGACACAATTTAAAATTCTTGAGCTTTGAAAACATTAATACGGTTTATCTCTTTTAACATGTTTAACAGCTAAGAAATTTTTTGGAAAAGAGAAAATTTTCATCATGCTGATTCTTTAATCACAGAAGTTTTTCTGGATTGCCTCCAATAATGCAAATATACACTACAAACTTGCTATAAAATTCTAGGAAGTTAACAAATAAACTAACAGGTTATCTATTTTTCGGTTCCAAAAGTGAAGTTAAATGAAAAAAATATAAAGCTATGATTTCGATAAAACTTTTTTTTCATTATAATGCTTGGACTTTACCATTATACAATGTTATTTCCCCCTCCTCCAGCGTCATTATCGAAAAAATACAGCCCAATGACACCTCCAGACCATAATGCGCACCAAACAGTCGCTTTTCCGGGTGTAATGGCTTTTCCACAATCACTTCTGGGTTCTTCGAGCTCCATATGCAACAATTTTGCTCGTTGACGTAACCACCGAGTAAGAAATGAGCTTCATCGCTGATTATTCGATTAAAAGCCCACTTTTGAATCACCATTTTTGTAGTTTTAACTATCTTTACGCGTTCTTCGGTCGTTAAATAATCCATATTCGTAAAGGACAAACCTTTCACTAAATAAATAACATTTCAGATGACAGGTATCTAACAGTTGATAGCTTTGCCAGACCGGCGGTTCTGAAACCACTAAATGAATAACCCTGTGACCCTGAGGAATGGATCCGAAAATGTAATGCCGGCAATACATGACTGCACTGCATAAGTAATACTGAATAGTTGCCAAATTGTATGTACCTCTTATGACAACTTAATATTAAATTCATTGATGTCTGAGACAAATTTCCACTACAACTGGACGAGTAGTTGCGGTGAAATTTATGATATTTGGTACGTAATATTGTTGCTGAGCCAGCGGAAGCATTACATTACATTTCCATTTTTGGAAGCAATCTAGAAGCACTTCTGCTGGAAATAATGAAACGATACATCTTGCTATCTTGTCACTAACGAAAATGGTCTCTTTTCTGAAGTGCTTCTAATTTATCTTTGTTGATTATTAGTTACATTCGTGTCAACAGCATAACTTGCCATTATCTTCATTGACGTTTTGAAAAGACGACATAATCATTTAAAATATATTAGATTCACTTTCAAATCCACTCATTTATTAAATTTATATTTAGAATTCCCCACTGTGTCTGTTCTGTGACAGATTCGAAAGGGCTTTCATTTAATAGATAAACAAATATTTAGCAAAATCGAAAGTACTTGGGAAATTTCGTAAAATCTTTTGTTATTTAGTGATAATTAATATACTATTATCGTATTCTATTATTATGTAGGCAGGCAGCCAGCATTTACATTTGTAACAGCAGAGTCATTGCTTGGGAATTGCCCCAACGTTTTTCATGATAATAATAATAGCAAACAGAATAAATTTCCTTACAAACTTAGTGCTCTTAGGCCTCGTTTATACTGTTTTTTTTTTTAGAAATCTTAGGAGATTTTTTCAAAACAACCGTCTTTCCTTCCAAATTGAGGAAATCTTATCCGTGAAATCGAGCAGCGTATGTCGTATTAAGACTTTTAAGAAATCCGTAAGTTTTTTTTTAATGAAATAGTGCCATTTGGTTCTAAATTATGTTCCCAGATACGAGGATGGGAGGCATAGCTTTTCATAAATAACATTGTAGTTTCCAATACAAAACTGCTTCCATATTACGATTTGGCAATAAATTTCTACGAAATTCCAGAATGTGAAATGTTAATGCAGACTCCTCACACATTATGAAATTATTATTTGTTTCAATACCAAGCTTTTACTCGTTTGGAGCATGGTGTGAACTTGGTCAATGATTTTTAAGTTGCACATTCACTCCCGTCGTGAATAAAATGTATAATAATGGTGTTTTACTTCTCACTGCTAGCTTGTATGGAAGGTATAGAAGTGAAGCGATTTTCGGCTTAGTCTTAAAGCTGATGTTGGCCTTAAATGGAATTTCGTATAGTCAATTCTTTCTATATCTCCACACGGAAAAATTTCATCATAAATCCTCTCATTTTAAAAAAGGAAACAGCAGATTAAATCCCTTTTATTGCGATTTTAACCAAATGTCGAAATTCCTCCACCAAAAAAATTTACAGAACTAATTTCACTTGGGGCTAACGGAAAATCTATCTAATGTTGACTTTCAACAACAATCCTGCGTTAGTCTCAAATGTCTAATTCTTCGTTTGCGCATTCGCTTTGATGTCAATAAAATTTGTGTAAACTGAGTTCCGTTTGTGGAATTCACATATATTTTATTTGGGAAAAGGAATGGCGTATCAACCTTTTTCTGATGAGTACTACAAATTTATTGGCAACAATGGGCCAATTTAATTATTTCACAATAACTTTTTCTTTGCCCCTCGTAAGAAATTGTTATTGTAGGAATTACGATTGTAAAAGCCTACGTAACGTCCGAAACGAATAAATTCCCTATTTATCAAGGCAAATACATTCACAGATTGCTTCTGAAGGTTTGGGAAGATTGTAGTAGCCTCTTGTTGTCTTCGAAACTTGTGTCGGACGGGTCCAATGCATCTTCTCTTATTATAAGCTACATAATCATTTTGACCGTATACTAAGCTGTCGCCCTCCTTAAAGCCTCGTTCGTTGCAAAATCTTTACTTATCCTCATCGGAAACTTTGTGTAGACTAGTGTCATTTCACAAAGGTAGAACTATTTCGCTGATGTATCAAACTTAGCCATTGCTTCAAGTAATTATTGCTTAAACGGGCTGTTGAAGACAGTTTTAGAGTTGACGTGTCGATCTGTTTCTCTTGGATCCTCTCCTGGACTTACCGTAAAGTGAATATCTAGTCTGTTGTCGATTTACAGGATTTAAAACCACACTTATAAGGTTCAACCGGGTTCAATGGCATGGGCTTCAGTTTTTGACGCAAGAAACCCGACAGAACCTTATACGCGGTAGGAATCTGATCTCGCATCAGTTGGCTTTCTTTCAATGTAGGAATATGGGTTAAATCGTACTCATGGACAGCTGACAGCATCAGCACCCACAACTGGGAGGTTTTTAGACCGTGCCATTCTTATTCTACCCAATTCTGGTTTGGTAGTGGACTTTCGATGTCATTGTTGATAATTTCTCCAATTGTATTGCCTTCCAGAACCTGCTATTACTCCATATTTGTAGTAAACTCTATGTATCCATGAACAGATTTTCACCATTGCCCTTATATGAATGCAGCCCCATACTATGATCTTTATCTATTATGTTTTTGAAGAATTTTAAGACTTCACCTTATGCCTTTACTTCTCCACTTTATAATGTGGTATGGGTTTTTTTCTTTATGGAATACCTGTAAATCGCAATCAAAACTGTAATTCTGTATATTAGGACGAGAAATATACAAAATGAAAAATTATAATAAGTGAAGTAGACTATCATTGTAAATCATATTTTTCTGCTATTAAGGTACACAAAATTAGTATAACATTAGTATTGTAAAATTTTAAAATGTATTTGTTATTGAATTATGGGGAAGGCTTAAAATTGCAATCCTAATTAAAAATAAATTAAATTACGTTAAATCATACCGCTCATTCGCAGCACGATAGACTGCAGCATTGCATCTATGCAGCATCCTTCTCCTACAATTCAATGTCGCATTTTCGTACCAAAATGCGTCGGCGTTTTCATACCAAATTTCCCAAGTTCCAAAAGTGTCATGGAGTGTTCAATATTTACCCACTATGTGTAAGAAATATCAAGGTTAGAAACGCTATTGCATAGTAACTGAGGGGGTTTAATGGAAAAGGCTCTGGTGATGTCTATGGTATGTAGATTTATGGCGTAGACGTACTTTCTTTAAGTACGTTCACGGTGGTCATCCGAATCCAAGTTAGTACCACGCACCATGGATCACCACCATGGAGAATTCAGCCATTATGGAGACTTTCTTAGGGCGGGCCACAAGTGGAGAAAGTTTTACAAAAACGTTATTACATTCGAAAATGGTTCAAAAAATTTAAAGAAACCTGCACAACACTGAAAAAAAAAAAACAATTTCCGGGCGATCAAACGCAAAGAGTATTAATTAGTTTGATTGTGACAATTCTTGCTTTCCAAATCGGAAGTGCACAAGTGCTCTAAATGTGTATTCATTATTGTTACAACGTATTTTGCAAAACATCTTAAGCTGTCCCCTCAACAACTTTAATTATTGCAAGAATTAAAGCCGCAGGAATGCTGTTAGTGGCATAACTTCGTAAAGGAGGCAATTGAGCGCATTTACCAATATCTTATTTTTGACTGATGCTCATTTTCATCTGTCGCTACTGGAGTGCGACGAATGCGAAACGCGAGCATTTTCATTCACATAAAGTGGTTATATAGGTATAGGCAACGATGTCGTCGCGAGGAATTATCGGCCTTTACTTCTTGGAATGTGAACTTCTGGAATGGTTAACTTCTTATTTTCAGAACTACAAGACTTTCTTGACTATAATTAAAGAAATGTTTCTAGCAGAACGTAGCAAAGTCACATATGTTCAATTTCTCTATCCTATCATATGGATCTCTAGAATTTACATTAACTAGCCATCACGCAGTCTTCATTTAAGTATTACGCATTTTTTCAGTGGAGTTTCCTTAAATTCGCCACAAAAGAGAACATCCGTCATGAGAAATTTAATTCAGATGATACTATTTTTAAGAAATAAATTCTCAAATTGTGTGCTTTTATAATTAAGCAAAGGGTAATTTTTTATTCGTATTTTTTTTTTAAATCGAATAAGACAATCAAATTTGCATCATATTTTAAATTTTTTTTATTGGAATCGATAAATTGGTCTTTGCCATTTAATTTTTAAAGATAATTTCATGTAAATGTTGTCTGTGGCACCGTCTTAAAATGTCCATTCGGGAGGTTCAATTTTTCGTCACTTTTTTGAGCATTTCGGCCTGTATTCCACGAATAACGGGTGTTATGTTATCCTGTAAGGCTTCAATAGTGTTCGGCTTGTCCACATAGACTAACGACATGACATAACCCTACAAGAAATATTCAAGAGATGTTAGATTTTCATTGAACTTTTGTAAGGCCCATTCACCAAAAATTAGAGGTTGTGGTAGGTCATTCGTCATTCCACGATGAAATGGCAGAGTATACTGTACACTTTTCATTTTGACAGCTGACGTTTGGACGCCATTACCAATCAGTGCTGCCAACCTGAAAAACTTAAATCTTAAAAAATCACCTTATATATATGTTTTCTCTATTTAAATTATTATTATTTTTTTTTTTTTTTGATCCTTCGAAGGTTTCCGTCGTTTTGCTGTGGAATTCGGAGCAAATTCGGCAGACCGTGATTAATGAATTTAAAGTAAGTTAAGCAAATTTAAATCTCAAGAGAAAACATTTTGGAAGATGCTTTTTGTATGAAGAGGTATCCTGGTGCAGTTGTCATTGTGCCATCAATAACAAATTGAGTATTTTATGTACAGTTAATTAACATTAACTCATGCTTATTACCACATTTATACGATATGCGTTCTCCTTTTGTTCTTTCTTTCACTTTTTTAGCGCCTTTTGTAGTGTAAGATTACAATGAATTATAAAATTATGAATCTACTACCAATTTATTGTATGTTTCACCATTTACGTAACTTTTAAAAAAGTAGCGGTTTTGTGTCACGTTGCCAACCAATATAAGGCTACAAACCAACCGCTGTGTAAACAGTAATAGTGTCATTTGTATTGTGCCTGATTCTTTAAACAGCTGTTATTGTTTTTTGACAGACACGATACGTTTGCCAGAATTCTCAGTTATTTGTTATATTTCGTCTAAATTTATACCATTTTTTCCTCAGCTATCCAAAATAATGGCTGCTGCCCGACGTGATATTGGCCCGTTTCTGCAACGCATCAGAGCCTTCCTATTGGGTGTAAGTATGAAAAGATCAATGAAAAGACCGTCGATTATATAAGCTTTGTGCTAGCAAGGAATATTCCTCAATCTCAATTTTCTCTCCTTCCTCTTGTAGCGAGAACATACACTTGCTTTACGCTTTGAAGATGGCTTAGCTGATCGCACTCAGCCGCAGCCTAATATACCCGCCAGTCATCTTATGTCCGATTGTTACTACCACACCCGTGATCCGCGCGGTGCTGTGTCCCCTCCAATTGATTTGGTGCAACAAAAAATGCTGTCCGCCGATTCCAAAGCGGCTGCCGGTCTACCCACACCTGGCAAAGTATACAGATGGGATTAAGTTTGTGTAATAAAATGAAATGTTAGATAAATTCAATCAAGTTATTCGAAATGCTCCTGTTTTATTAAAATCTTTTCGAATCCGTTTTTTGACATAGAAAAGTCGTTCGTCATTACACACCTACACCCTGTATGTTACAACTTGGTATGACAATCGTTGGATATGTTTCCAATCTAATTTCTACTCACATTCTATTGTCATGTAGTTACATCTCAGGTATGGTAATTTTTGCACCAGTTTTCCTACGATGTTTTCAGTTGTTAAACTTAAGTTTTGAAGCTAACCAATATTTTATGAACTGTCCACATCGAGTGAAAAACTTAGGATAATACTGCTATGCTTAATAGGATTTTAATTGAAATTGACATTTTACGTATAGTTTCTGATAGACATTTGATTTATTTGTAGAAATTATAGATTGACTCCCTAGCATGAGATATTCGTTGTAAAAAAGTTCAACAAATGATTGATTTACGCTTGGACAGGTAAGAAATGCATACGGTAAGTTTATCTCAAAAATACACTTTTGCATCTCTTGTAATAGTTACAGAGATATCATGGGAGGGTATACTAAAAATTGAATATTGGATCATATTTGAATAAATTTTTAAGACAGAATTTTATTTTAATAAACTATGATTTAGGGATTTCAAATGTATTTTTATAGATATCTGCATACAATAAAGGAAAGAACCACTACTAAAATGTAAATTTTTGTAGAGTTGCTTAAAGATTTACATGGGACGAATAAAAGGCTCTTTTGAAATCTAAAATTTGTTGTGTCTTACGGACTACCAATAAGGTTTTAGCACTAACATTAGAAAGAGAAAGCTCAAAATGAATCTGCTATTTTGCTGTTTTGACGTATATCCAGAAGACTAAAGAAGATATAACAAAACTTGTAATACTTTCAAAATTAATATACCACAATTAATAATAACGGTGTGTTTGTTTCCGCTCCGATACAATCACTGGCATGATATCATTCAGAATTTAATGAAAATAGAGATCTCTTTACGAACATTTGTAAATTATATATCAAGAACAGGAGAATGTGTAATAAAAAACTGGTAACGCTTTCAAAATCAATATACCAGACTAAAGTAAAGCGAAAATATAAATCCCCATCCCGATATATCACACCAATAGACATGCAAATTGAGTTTTGTTACTTTGCATCGCGAACGAAATATACTAAAATTTGCAATACGTTTAAAATTCGTATACAAGATTTAATTATAACCGATGAATTTGTTTCCTCTCCGGAACCATAAACAGCAGGTGCTATGGTCATATGATACCTCGACAAGCTTGGAAGAACTTTATAGATTACCTTAATTCAATTCAATTCCAAGGCAATGTTAATTAATATACCAAAATTAATAATAATGATGTATTTGTTTTCGCTCCGATACAATCAGTGGCATGATATTCAGAATTTAATGAAAATAGAGATCTTTTTACGAACATTTGTAAATTATATACTTGCATGAACTTGGGGTATTGGAAAATAACTTTCTGTGCGAAGAGCTCTTTCTAACCAGAAAATATTTTTTTTAACAATACACCGAAATTTTGTATTACAGGAACAGATGTGAGTTCCATCATCATCAAAAATAATTTTTCTACCAGAGTGCTGCGTTCGATGAGACTTTTTATCGGAGGTCCTTCAGGAAAGTTTCCTATTGAAGACTTGATGCTCTTTGAGATTACAGTTACTTTCTAGACTATTTTTGGTAGAAAGCTTCTTTTAAAGTTGAGTTTTTTACATGAATGCTGTGTTTGGAACATCTATCTGCTTTCTACGCAGATTTTCATAAGACAATTTACTGTAAAACAATTTTAGGAAAAAAGGCGTTTTTTATTAGCTGCCCTGTAAGACATTATACACTACATTATAGTACAATATTCTTCATGAAAATTTTATATGGCAACGATGTCTTCTAAGAAATAGGACGGCTGCGGTCTAAAACAATTTTCTATTACTTCCTTTTGAAAATTTTTATATGAAAATTGCTCTTAAAGGCAAATTTCTTCAGAAATGTCTTATAATATAAGACAGTTTTCAATAAGAACTTTGCGGTATATGTCGATTGTCCACACGAATTTTGTACGACAACTTTGTACTACTATAAGAAAAGTGTATCCTAGGGCCCTTCTGTGTAAAAAGCGGTCTTTTCTGTAAGCAGTATCCTGTGAGCAATCTGTTTCTTAAATAATCACTTTTGTAAAGTAATTTTCTGTTAGATAATTATAATCTGCATAATTTTTTATAACAGTATCTACTACAATTTCTTGTGAAAGTGCTCTATTATTAGAAACATTTCTATGAAAGAAAGTTATATTCAAAAACAATTCAATATATAAATATTGCCTTTTTCGATTTTTCAAATTTCTCTAATATAGGAAAGTCCGTTATATGTCCGTTATATTACTTTATAAATCATGATAAAATTTGAAAAATGCAACTGCTTAACTACGCTATTCGATACTTTCCGTACAAATAACCGATTTAATCTATATATTCCTAAATTCATAAAATTCTTTCAATTCCATTAAATTAAGTCAAAATTGAGTGGATAAAATTAGACCTGAACATGAAAATACATTCCATTGTCACACTCATTCTGGAAAATCGTATGTATATTGACTGATTTACCGAAATTAAAATTTTCCTCTGAAATTTTTAATTAAAAACGTTGTATTATTTTATAATTATTGCCAGTGGCTTTCGGGTACCTCCTCTTTCAAATTGAATGGTTAAGCAAAAATTAATCTAGAAAAAAATCTAAATGTCAGTTTAAATAAGTTACAATTTATCTTCCTTATTGCAAGTTACAGTATATTATTTGACTTTGTAAAGTTGAATTAAAATTATTGATAGAAATTGTATCGAACTTTACTGAGAATCTCATGCGCTCACTAATATTGTTTTTCTATATTACCGTCGCTGCAATATCTCTTATATTTTACGAAAAATAAATAAATTTGGCAGATACGACTAAAAAAAGCATGCAAAAGCTGAAAAGTAAAAGCCAACTTTTTCAACACAAAAGTCCACTTTTCAACTTTTGCACAATACAAAGTCGATCTCGTTTACACTTTTTCTTTCAACAAATCGATTAATCGAATAGTCGAAATTCGATTTATACCAGCCTACAGCTTTCTAAGAGAAAATGAGTTTTTCTGAAAAGAGTCCTGTAAAGCATTTTTTTTTTACAAAAATCTGTTCTAAGAAAAAAGTGACGTAAGAAAATCCTTATTGGAAGACTGTCTTCTAAGATTTTTTTCTAGGATAATTTTCTTGAGTAAAAAATGGAATTTACCATGTGAAAGCAGCATTCTAAGAAAATATTTTATACGGTTGCTGTATTTTAAGAAAATAAAGCTGCTGCAGAGGAACATTCCTGTATGTCTTTTACACTGTGTTACAAAAGATTCTGTATAAAAAGCGATACTAGCTATGAGCCGTTTAAGACAATTTTATTTTTAAGTAATCTGCTGCGTATTTTAATGATGTCGCCACATAGTGAAATTATTAGTAGATTTTTATATTCTACAGCAATTTTCTATAAAGGTGTTCAGGGCAATTTTTCTGTAAGGGAATTTTTTGTCTAAGACCACTTTAAATTAGAAAGCTTTCTTTAAATACATGTTTATATACGTATGCTGTCTTCTAACGTAATTTTGCATTCTAAAGCTGTCTTTTTTTTTCAAGCTTTGCGTTAAGAAAAATGTCTACAAGAAACTTATCTTTTAACATAATTTTTCAATAAAGCCACCTGCTAAGAATGAATCTTTAGGAAGACCCTCTTAAAAAAAACATGTTAATTTTTTTTTTTATTACAAGAACGTTACATTTTGGGAAAAATTTTCTAACAGAATATTGACTTTATGATAGTTTTCTACGAAAAGGCTGCCTTGTAAGTCAATTGCCAATAAAAGTTTTGTCTTCTAAGACAATTTTGTGAAAGAAAACATGTTTATGTAATGAGGCCGTATGTGCAGTCTTCTCAAACAACTTTGTTCTTAAGTAAAATTTTTACTATAAACAATTTCTACAAGAATGCTGATCTTTCTATAAAAAAATAATACAAAAATGTTTTTTTCTAAAACGCATTTCTGTAAAAATGCTGGAAAATATTTGTTAGAAAGGTGTTCTCAAACCAATTTTAGGTAATAACAGTGTTTTCTAAAAATATTTCTACAGAAAGGCCCTGAGGCAAATTTCTGTATGAATATTGCCTTCTAGCATAATTTCCTATAAAAAAAAAGCTAACTCCTTGGGAAGTTACGTACAGGGAAATAGCCTTCTACATCAATTGTCTATAAAAATTCTGTCTTTTAAAGCTCTTGAAACAATTTTGTATAATACTGGAAAACTATATATAAACTGGCCACAAAGAGAAATTCTACAATAAACTTATTTTTATGCCTTCTACGATAATTTTGTGCACGATTTTCCTATCGAACAAATTTTTTTTATAAAATATGTATTCTAATATAACTGTTTACTAGAAAATTCTTCTAGGTCAATTTCCTATATGACAGCTATTTCCAGTTTTCTTTAGGAATATTGTTTTCTAAGAAAACTACCAAAAACAAATCTTTGCCCTAATAAACTTTCTGTGAGAAATTTGCTCTGTAAGAGTAATTTATATAAAGAAAATTGTCTACTAAGACAATTTGTTCGTAAATAACCTTTTGCCCAACAATAGTTTTTATTAAGAATGTTGCAGTCAAGACAAAAACCTGTCTTTAAAAAAAGTTTGGTATACAAATGCTGTATTACAACATATAATTCCGTATAAGAAAGCTATCTATTGCATAAACTGTTCACTAAGAAAGTTTTGTAAAAAAAAATGTAATATCATTTTCAGGAAAAACTGTGTTCAAAGAAACACCTTCGAAGACAATTTTCTATCAGATTTATACTTGTAAGAATGTCGCTAATATCTAGAAATGATCTCGATTGCAAAATTGTCTATATGAAGTTTGGCTGAATACCTATAAGAGAAATTTCTACCAGCCAGATATTAGAAATCGTTCTTTTGTGCAAATAATTTTCTAAAATAATTGCATGTAAGAATAATAGCGGATATTAGACAACGGACATGAATACAAAATCCATTTTTCTTCGGATTGAAGCACAACATTTTGTATGAATATGCAGTCTATACGCAAAATATGTGCACAAAATATGCACCATTGGATTTAATGTACGCGAAATATAAGTAGATGCTGTCAATTAATTAATAGTGCTTATTTGTTTTGAGAACAAAATTATTAGTCTCTCAAACTGTATGGTTTTCTTTTGCCGAAGAAATGTGCATTTCCCATGCCTAAATTCAATAAAAATGTGTACTATAATTGACTGTTCATCTATAACATGTAAATTAAGCAACTCCAAAATGTGTCCAAAACGACTGGAAATTCGTAAGACCAGGATGCAGTAGTTTAGGGATGTCGTCTAAATTGTATCTGATTATACATCATATGGAATTCGATGTACCAAAAATTAGCTTATAAATGCATTAATTGTAAAGATTATTAACACGATTTTTTTAACGACTATATAAAGATGTTTCATAGGTTTAAATGGGATGTAACATATTATTATTTATTATTGCTAATAGACTATTATAGAAATATTATTTAAAAACCTGTCAAATTGAATATAATATGTTGACGCAGCTGGTGGATGGATGTCTATTATTGTATTCGTCAAAATAACATCTGCTACCTCGACCATTATCGCAAATGTAAGGGTTTAATGAAATTATAGACCTTTAATGTTGCGATGATGTTCGAGAAAGTTGGGTAATTTCTAGAAATAGTAAAAATCCTCTCTTTAGGAAACTACGTTGCAATTATAGCCTCTCTATACGAATACCTAGACTAACTTAGCTTTCAAACTTTCGTGTACTCAAAGGGTTACGGTTGTCTATTTATCAAGAGCAGTGCTAAAAGATTTTTTGCAGATTTGCCGCCATATTCATCGTCAAATATTGCCAAAATGACGCAAATATTGCCAAATATTAAATCGTGTTGTATTCGTTATAAAATACAGTTGATTTTACTGCATCCTTACAAATAATATTTGTAGAATTGATTAATGTTTTATTAATGTCCGTATTAACATTGTCCATAGCAATTTTATTAATTAAAAGAGACATCAAATTCTCATATTTAAAATCCAGTATGGAAAGAAATATCAGTCAGGTGGACTCACTTACATACACCTTCACCCAACAGCCTCTTGTTAGTGGAGTGCCAGAAGGTGCTTGATATATCCTTATTAACAAATGCTCTGAATTAATTCATACACTGCGTTTGGTACAATCGAATAAAAAATACAAATCCAGGAGTATATGGGCTAAATTAGGTAATTTATATGTGGGGTACCAGAAAAGGCTGGGTTTTTTTACGTTTGACAACAATCTTCGTTACTGTAGTATGCGTATTAGGGATGTATAGGGGGAATTAAATTTCGCTAAATCGGTCAATTTATATGGAGGTCTATTTTCACTCTCAGAACTAAATTTGCCAAACGCATGGCGTGTGGCAAATTTATTGAATGCAATGCAACTGATTCAAAGGTATGATTAAGAATATAACAATTTGTGTGGGAGGATCGGAAGGATCATGATAACGCCCGTTTTCATTCTCAGACACTACTAAACCAAACTCATAATGTCTACCAAATTTGACTGCCCCCTCTTCACTTGGTCGATTTACTCAGATTTTACAAAGAATTGTAGGACAAAACAATGGACGAGCAATGGAAAGCAATGATTTACAATTTACGTGTTGGCAGCTACAGGAATTAAACAGAATTTCGGAAAATCAACCAATTTTATGGGAGGTACAAAAAAGGGGCGTAACAATGCAATCATTTTCATTTCTAGATACTATCTTAGCAAACATTTAATGTGTGCAAAATCTGACCCAATTTAATATACGAGGGCGGCCCAAAACCAGCCGACCTAACAAAGAAGACACAAAAAAGTTGGGAAACATTTTCTTTATTTTCCAACATAATCTCCTTTTAGCTCGACACTCTTTTTCCAGCGATATTCAATAGCTTCTATACCCTGTTTATACCAAGAACTGTCAATGTACTTAAAATAAACATCAATCGATGACTCCATCTTTTCTTTGTTGGCAAATCTTTTACCATCGAGCCATTTTTTAAATTTTGAGGGAGCTAAATCTGGCAAATGAGGTGCGTGATGAAGCAATTCGAACTGTAATTCATTAATTTTGGTCATCGGAATAATGGATGTGTGAACTGAAGCATTTTCTTGATGAAACAACACTTTCTTTGACACTGCTTTGACTGTTCCTTTGTCTCAGGTGTGAAACGGTGGACCCACGTCTCATCCATGGTTATAAATTGACCTACTGAAACATCCTCACGACGCTGTTTTTGCTCTATTGGAAGCAAGCGCGGCACCCATCTTGCGCACAGCTTTATTACCTTCAAATCTTCAAAATTCACTGAGATCGTTTACTTTAAATGACTCAAATAAAAATACTAAACAACTTGACGATTTCACCAAGAAATACAAAATAAAATAATGGATACAAATTCAGGCCTCTGCAGTTAACGAATGGGGAAATCGGTCAATTTATGTTGGAAGTACCAAAAAGAGTGAGCCGATATATTTGAAATCCACGGCTACGATCTGGTAAAATATTAGGCCAAGTTTTAAATAGCTTCATAAAGATTTACGCCATTTACCTGCCAGTCAGCCAGACAGACAGTTATCCCTCTATCGAATTAAAAAGTTATGAAATACATTTGGTCTAAAGATACTTGGTATCTTAATTACTTCCTTCTGGATATTACACTTTTGGCCGTATTATATGATATATACTTTCATTGCTCCGGCTGAGGATATAATAATATTGGTTCCTATTTAGGATTAGTTTGCCACCCTTGCTATCTCACAGCAAGTTTACCCGCAAAATACCACAGCGCACTCATTGCTTTTTAGCTGGAAACATACGAGTATAGTTTCTTTAAGGCAGCCGAAATAGGACATGAAATTATGCTTAAAACAAATCATTTAGGCTTTTTCAACCCTATTCTTTGTTCTGCCCAGGGTTACCAATATTTTCTTTAATTTTATAAAGTATTTAACGCATTTAATTATGCTGCCAGATAATACTATTTATAGAAGTCCAAAATGAAATGGTAAAATGACGTAGAGGGTGGCGCTACAATAAGAAATTCAAATAACTTTATTTTTAATCAACGTATTTCATTGATTTTTTTCTTTATATATAGAAACTTCATTTTTATTTTATATAGGTATAATTAATTGGTTTTGAAGATGATAGACCATAAATGACCTCTATGCTCATTCACACATATGTGAAACCTGATCCGAAAATAGTTCAATTATTGTTTTAGTGGACTACTTCAATTCAGTCAAATTCATTGGTTTCGTTTTGTGCACTTCTAGATTGACATAACCCCATAAAAAAAGTCTGGTGCAGTTAGGTCAGGTGACCTTGGGGGCCAGCGGAAAGTGGAGTTTCTGGATATTAATTTGCTTCATCTTGCTGGAACCAAATGCTATTGAACCGGGTAAAAAACTCCTTTAAATCATTAAATCAATGCTCATTAACATTTATTGTTAGGCCGTAGTACGATTCGTGCGCCACCAAATACGATAATCATCAGGCTTCAATATATTACAATACAATATAAATCAGGCTTCACATCAACTAAATTTCTGTACTACGGAGTATAATATCGATAGGAAGAATACTCGTATGTATACAACTTTTTGCCACGGTGCTATCATACTGGCAGATAATATAGCCAAGTACTTCAAAATCCGACAAGTAACTCGGCAGTCGCTATTCTAAATTTTTCATTGCCTAAAACGGGTTAAAGGTTTGGCGACAAATCGCCAGATCTAAAAAGTATTGCTTAAGAACATAAGTTATTATAGGCTTGGCGAACGATTTAATGGCAAAGACCCTATCGATGAACAAAAATCCAACCGTACCAGACTCTAGACCTGCCTGACTTGTTACCGTCATCGTATAATGTATACCGACTACATTGGCTAAGTCATATTGTGCGCATAGAATAAAATAAAATCTATTATCCCAGTTTACCACTATTTATTAATGTTATGTACTCGTACATGCATACATCGATCAAAGTACTCCGCTACGAACAAAATTTCTATAGATAAATGCGAGGCTTCAAGCCTAAATTCATTCCATTCGATGAACGCAGCACTATGCTTATTACGGGTTCCATAGTCGGTCCCAGAGGAAGCAGTTCAAAATGTTTCAAAACACAACATATGGTCGATTTCATTTCCAATAGAGCAAATTTCTGACCAATACAATTACGGGGCCCGGCACTAAAGGGCACATAGGCATACGGATTGGTCATACCAGTATTCACAGCATCAAACCGTTCTGGTCTGAACTCTTCGGGGTTATCAAAATATTCTGGATCACGACCAATTGCATAAATGGACATTATAACGGTTGTATTGTTTGGTATCGTTTGATTACCTGGAACGATGTCAACTAGATTTATGACAAATTCCCTAGAATTATATTGATCTTTTACCAAATTTAGTATCTTCGGTAGTTAATCTACTGATAACTGGTACTGGAGGGTACAAACGTAAGGTCTCCTTTATAACGCATTCCAGATATTTTAACTCTTGTAAATCACTCATACGCATGGGTTTATCTTTGTCATTGCCAACAATTTCCACGATTTCCTCAAATACCCTTTGTTGTATTTCGGGGTGACGTGACAACATATACAGGGTACTGGATAGGCCACTCGTTGTGGTGTCATGACCCTCAAAGGTAAACGTATCCACTTCTTCCCGTATATCTTCATTCGACAAGGGATGACCATCAATAGTCGACTGGAGTAGAACATCCAGGAAGCTCATGCGTTTCTTTAGACCAACATTATCATCCAGATTATCTGAGGGTTGATGGGAAACATGAAATATTTATAGCTTTGAATAATATGAGAGCTACGTACCTAGAGATTCGTGAGTGACATCCTTGATGGATTTCATCAGAGCCGATCTTCGTTCATTTATTAGCTTCTCCGTAAATTCGTGCATTATTTTGATATCCTTTTGCAAACTCAAATATGATTTTGGAGCCAATATCATGAAACTGAAATCGGTATATTGCAGAGGTTTCATGAAACGGTCGGAGACTTTGTGGACGACACTGAAAAACAAAAAAAAAACAAAAACAAAAAAAAAACACAAAAACCAAAAAATAATAATAAATAAATGATATTTTTTAAGAAGTTTAATAGAGTAAGAATAAGAATATTTATCCACTCAATTTTGACACTAACTTAAGAAAATTAATATTTTTCATCATGATATATTTTTTCCCGCAAATTGTTTGGCTTGGTTATGAAATCGTTTTACGTGCCCGTTGAAAGCACGATGAAGGCAGAATTACTTGAGGTAGGAAGTTGAAAATTTGCACAAAAAATTGTGCCAAACTGTACAAATTATTCGCTAATTTATGACAACGTACAGCGGCCACACAAGCTAAACCAAATCCAGAAATAATGTATGAAATTTGTTATAGATTGAATTGAGTTACATTAATATTTACAAGTTTAAATTTCATAAGCGTGATCTTTATTCAGATTTGGAGTTTTTGCTGAATAATATATATATATATATATATATATATATATATATACATATATATATGTATATATATATATATATATATATATATGTTTAAAATTCAATTCGATTTACGAATTTATAAAAACTGTAAAAAAATTTTAATCTTTGTACAACCGACATGTCTATTTTAATTTTTTTTGCCATTGGATCCATTTACTTAAGGATACAATTTTGTGATTTATATACATTGTTGTAGTATCCAAACCATTGCAACAGTTTCCTTTATGCTTTTTCTAAAGCGTAATTTTTAGTAATTTAACAGGTTATTTGCTTCGGCTAATATATTTAAGGAATAATATTCCAATTTTTGTGAAGCAGATTTGTTTTTAAAGTCACAAAAGTATCAAGAATTATATTTTAATATGTTTAACAAATATCAAATATTTTCTACTATCACTAAATTAAAACAAACAACAATATTGCATTGCATGAAAAGTTCCGTTTTGAAATATACGTTATTGACCGCAACTATGTTGTCATTTGAAAACTCTATTCCATAGAGCGGTATACATTTGAAAAGCTTTCCCTAAACTTGTCGATTGGTCGATTACTTGTAGTGTTCCTCAGATACATCAAGGTATCATGCGAACAACGTATCAATCATCGCGACACGGTCGGTCACCACTTACTATATTTCAGTTGTTGCGATTTCATTATTTGCATTTTGGATTCACAATTAGCTGTTTGTATTCATTTACAAATTTTCTGTTGGCATAAGTTGTTGGATATTTCTCTGTCTGAAAAAGAATTGGTGTTTAATCTTGATGAGAAAGCAAGCGAGCAGACCCATTGCACTCCTGCATAATGTCAATTTTTACTTCAAATGACCGTCAACACAGTCGCCTTTTAATTCAATACAAATTATAGCGGTTTTCTAGCTATTTAGCCAGGAAAAATCATTGGTTCCTTTATAATTTTGCTTCATCTATTGTACTTTAATTCGGAGACATTGGGTGGAGGTACATGTAAGTCAGAAATTTCTATACTGATTACAAATCGTCTTGATAAGCAAACTCAAAAATCTTCCATGAACTACATAATATGTAGTAATACATGTATTATTTAGTATTTTATTATGTATTGGATTTAGTTTTTAATTATGTATTACTACATATTATGTAGTTGATGCGAATCGCAAAATAAAATGTATGAAAGTTCAAATTCGCATTATCTACTTGACATTTGAACTCTTTGTGGTATTCTCCGATTCTTATCGATATTTGTAACAGATCTTCTACAATGTTAACACACGAGTACCTTGTCAATGCCTTCGTGTATGGTATATTTGAATCACCCTGCGCATTGATTTTGACGCCCATGGCCGATTCTGCTATTATGTCCAGGGCAGCCACACACACCATCGGAAATATGTCAACCACTGTCCGGCCATCAGCTATTCTCTCCAACTTTTTCACCATCACCCGGGCCTGTTGATCGAATATCTCCACAAATTGTTCGAGTATTTTAAAGTGGAATGCAGGTGTTATGATCTTGCGGCGCTTGTGCCATTTGGACCCGGTGCTGAGGAGCAAACCATTTCCCAGCCAATTCGAGAGCAGATTATAGAAAAAAGATTTTGTTATCAAGCTCTGGCTGCTCAAAATATATTCGAAAAACTTGACATCTTGTACGATTATAATGCACCTGTACATCGACCACAAGCAAGAGATTTTGCCGTATTTATCACGCATAAAGTTGAATATATTGATGGCATCTGAGCGATTTGAAACAGTTACTACTGATCTAAATGCTATATGTTATTGTGTAATTTATATACCGGTAATGTCCAAGCCCAGAAATCGCAAAGTATCACCGAACACGGGCAAAGTATATTTGGGATGATAAAACCCTGACGCCTTTAAGATATCATTGGTTCTTTTCCTTTTGCAATAGTCCACAATTAATATCAAAATCGTGAAAATCACGCACAATTCGATCAGCATCTCCGTTGCAAACGCTTTGAATCCTGGTTGTATACTAAACCTTCATTATTCTATTCGTATAACTAATTGATGTAAAAATTGTTTGTATTTTGGAGTGATGAAAGTCATGGAGCTATGACGAAATGATTTGCGGTCAGTATGGAAATATGCCTACAAATTTTAATAAGAATTTGGATGGAAAAAAAGAATACGATTTGTAATTTTAAAAATATTCAAAAGAATGCTCACACCAAAAAAATTTCCTGGTTGCGTCATTGAAGAAATCCATAGTAGATTTATAATTTATAATTACAAATTAAATTAACTATTATAATTACTAACAGCTACTTTGTTAGCTGCAATCAAGCTTTTAATTAATAATGAAAATAAATATCAAATAGTTTCAAATTTGTAACATTTTTTTTTGCGGCAAGAGAGAAAATGTAAAATAAATAAGTTCTATATATAAATTCGTTATTCATTTTTTAACTATCGAATACGTGGACCGCTGTTGCGGAATACAAATCTGAATGACATTAATAACAAATTTACAGTAACTTTTTTAGATTAAACAAACCTAAATTCAAAGAGGCAGCAAAGTGTCTTGGAAAACACTTTTCCTGTTTAAAAAAAGTTTTTTCATATGAAGTAGTTCTTAGGGAGTCGCTTTTCATATGGATGACGTTTTTTTTTCTTGGCTCCAAAGATATTTTTCATACAAAGAATAGACATTTCTATGTGAAAAGTGATTTAAAGAATACTTTTCTTACTGAAATGTGTTCCAATAATATTGTTTTTCTGGTACTTTTCTTCATGAAAAGTATCTTCTACTAGACTTTTCTCCATGAGAGGTATACTTCATGAATTCTTTCTTCTCAAAACTCTTTTCTCCATAGAAAGTTTCTTCATAACACTTTTTTTTATAAAAAAACGTGTCTTCGATGACAAATTTCTATAAGAAAAGAGTCTTTCGTTAATCTTCTCTTTAAGAAAGGTGGTTTTTACGAAATGTCTATATAAAAAAATTGTCACGAAAGAAAATTGTTTTTGAAGACATTATTTCTATTTCTAAAAATTATGTTTGGAAGAACATCTTCCGGACAAGTGTTTTCTTCCAAGGCACTTACAGGTAAAGTGTTTGCCAAGAGATTTCTATATGGAAAATAAGACTAAGATACTTTTTCTGTGTGCAAAGTTTATTCTAAGATACTGTTATATATGAACGTTTCTTATAAAGAAATACTCAACAAAAGTGTATTTTTTTCATATAGAAGACACTTTTCATACAGCGTCATGAACAGCACTTTTGTTACAGAAAGGAAAAAATACAATTTTCTATAAGAAAAATGTCGTTCGAATGACACTTTCCTACAAGAAAAGTATCGTTTATGGCACAATATAGGGAAAGTGTCTTCCACATGAAGAAAACACGCCATCTTAAGTAGTTCCTTAGAAGAAATATTCATACACGTAGTGTTTTAAAGGAAACTTTTCGAACAAAAACAAAAAAAGATTTTTATGTAGAAATCTCTTGGGGAAATATTTTTCCTATAAGTGTCTTTCAAGGAAACACGTATGCAGAAAAAGCTTTTTCAAACATCGTTATTCATAAATAATGTCTTTAGAGACAATTTTCTTTGTATACATTTTTTCCCAGACACATTCCTGGAAAAAGTTTCGCCTAACACACGTTTCTATATGAGTGGCGCTTATCAACTGATTTTCCACATATATACTTTTCGGCATTTTGGCCATCAAAAAAATTTCTCTAAGACCCAATAAATGGACGCCGTTATCCAAAATAATTTGGTAAGAATATCGTTACATAGAAAAGCAGGAGAGTTTAATATAGACTTTTGGATGAACTGTATTTATTGTATTTATTTAAAAAAAATACAACTTCTAAACAGTTATTAGGTCTTCCCTTTAACTGTTGTAACACATAACACATAAATATCAACGCATATCCAAAGGGTTGGTTGTTAATAACTGTCATTGAACCGCCAATATCAATTACGCTCGTAATTGAATTATGCATAATTAGTTTGTTAACATCATCTAATTGCCGTCAACTAAACGCGTTAGTCAGAGGTATATCATCTATGACATAGTTGAAATTTTAGTTCTTATTAACTAAGTATATTTTTTGGTGCACATAAATTACCTATACAGCCTCCCCTTGAACGAATTTTGCATGTAAAAACCAAAATAATACCGTTATACGATTATGGTTCCGTTAGTTTTTGTCTCTTTTTCCAAACGGTTATCGGTTATGTTTTTTTTTTTTTTTAATATAGCAAATTTGGAACAATCTTCGCTGCCTCACGTTTCGTGCCTAAAACATCCATAAACATGGCATGAGCCGAACGATATGCCAACATCATCAGCAACCTCTCTAATAGTAATTCGACGATTATTCAAAATCATTTTCTTCATTGTTCCAATATTTTCATCGGTTGTTGACGTGCTCGGGCGACCAGCACGAGCATCGTCATTGACATTTTCTCGGCCTTCCTTAAACCGGTTATACCTCAATTGAACTTGTGTTCTGCTCATAGTAGACTCGCCAAACGCCACAGTCAACCTTTCAAATGTCCTTGCACATTTAATTTAATTTTGTACACAAAACTTAATACAGTTTCTTTGATCCATTTTTTCGAATAGTAAAAAATCGAAGAGCACACCAAAACAAGACTAACCTTTTTATCTGTCAAAAACAAACTGACAATCCAAAATGGCTGATGTTGTCAACATATATAACAGATATACATATATAGGTATGTATGTACCAACATAACAGAAAAAATGCGAAAATCGAACATACGTAACTCACGAAATTCGAAAAAACCGTTTTTTTTATCACACCTCGTATATGATGATAGAAGGTAGATACAGAACAGAGAGCAACCTAACTGTGGGCATGGTTATTAAAAAATACTGAAAAATTTTGAATATTCTTATTTTTATTCAAAAAATATGAAGCCGGTATAAAAGGTGTAGTACGATATTGAAGATTTCATTTAGCATAGTTAGAATGATCCAAATTAGTTCAAATATGCGCCGTTGTCTTTTATAACTTGTTGCCATTTTGAACGTTGTTCCACAGTGCATATTTCATAGAAACACTGATACCTATTGGTAAAAGACTGGGATGGTCGATTCTCGCAAGCTTCTCTTGAGGCGTATTCTTCAACACCAAAATCATTCGCAATAGAAAGTAAGAAGAAAGTAATAGAACAAAAGGTGGCAAATTGTCAAATGGTTGACTGTACAGGTCCGAATTAAGACTTTGATCTTATCGGGACCATAAAAACTATTCACATTTTCAGCCATCTGACGTGCGCTTTCGTTTTTACCGAAGCAAAACTATAAAGCATGGCGTATTTTCTTTTTGCTGCAGTCCATATTTGAAGCGCGCTCAAACAATAATGATTTAAGCCGTCACAAAACTGTCAGAGTAGTTTTTTAACTATGACATCTTACCATTTTAACGTCATGTAGCGTAAACCGATCGAAGTTATACAACGCAAGATATATGTAAATTTCAAAAACCATGTACGAGTATTGAGGATCTTTTTCCTATACCTTACATTTGTTGTCCCGATTTACGAACATTTTGCCAAATTCCCTTCGCACAGACAATTTAGTCGATGAGATGGAAAGAACCCCATATCAGAAATTATCCATTATTTTCTTATGAAGGATGTCTTTACATTTATGGGTATGTTGTGAGGCCGAAAAACGTTAATAATAATGAAGAAACAATCACTATTAGTGAGTTCCTGACCTACATTATAGTAACATAAGTTCATCGTCATGATTGTAAAAGTTCCACTCATATCCGAGCTGTGATTTTTATTATCACTGAATTCTGGCAGATTATTGTTTAAGGATATAAAATTGGCTGTATTATGGTATCATTAAAAATACTCTATTTGATGCGCTGGAAAGGTTTCCCCAGTTGATTCGGATTTTACAACTCCGATAATAAGCACATTATTTGTTCAATTTTCCTTTACATTGCTGAAGTGATTCTGATTTTGAATTTGTCGCTGTTAGTGTTTGGTTTAATGTGAAAAAGTCGAGAAGATCTAGGTTTTGGGTCAAGTTTCGCAGATAATTGCTATATAAATGTTCCCCTTGCCAATTTGTGATTCCAATAGATTTGTAATGTGTTAATTTTCCAAACTTTGTATGTTGTATTATAAGACTTTACTGAAGTGTTATTCAGAAAAGGCCAGGTTAGAGATGTTATAATTAATAATTCAGGGGCTCCTAATATAATATATACCTATATAGGCATCAGTGTTATTAATATATTGTCTTTTTAGATTACTTTTAGAGTTAAATGAATTACTATCTATTAGGAAATCAGTATACCTTACCGAGGAGAAGTTTCTCATGTAGATTAATCTTCGCTCTTCATCTGCTTCGAGTTCACAAATATTACATGATTTTGGTGACCTCATAAATTCCTTTCGGTTCTTTCTGGTATTGCTGCGTCTGCATTTGTTTTCACAGAATAACATTGACGGTGGAGAAGTTGTCGGCAACGTCGTTATTCAAGAATTAAAATCTATTTTCGAAAATGATGGAAACTTGGGCTTAGACTTCTTGTATGCCAGGCTTGCTGCCAATCGCCGTTATCTTTCTAATTAGGTTCCAGATCATATAATCTGTGTTCTATTTGATTCTTTGATTTTGTCGGAATGCCCCTGATACTATGACTACTCTCCGTGTGGCTGATATCAAGTTTTTTTCACATTATTATTGAAAAACGGTTATACCTGAAGCAATTCTAACACTGCACGAGGTGTAAAAATGTAGGTTACTGCAGCCTACCAATTAGGCTGGTCGAAATTACTTAGGATTACTCATACATACAGGGTTGCCCATATTCGACGGACTCATCTAGCAACGCCATAACTTTTGACAGAGATGTCAGATCGCTTAATGACATACCGCGTTTGAAGCGTCAGTCCAAGCAGATTTTTACCATGGAACAATACACGCCACGCGAGCGCTCTGAAATAGTTGAAATTTACATCCAACAGAAGAAGTCAACTGTGAAAACTCAACGTGCTTTTAAAATATTAAAAAATGTGAGAAGTGCGCCTTCTAAGAACACCATTAAGCGTTTATACGAAAAATTTTCGACTGGTGAGGCCCTTTCTAATCCGAAGAGGCCAAATAAAAGTCGACCAAGGCGATCGGCCGAGAATATCGCTGCCGTACGAGCCAGTGATAAGAGGTCCCCAAGAACATCCCAAAAACGCCGTTCTCAGCAGTTGGGCATGGCTCGGTCCACTTTACAACGGATTATTCGCGTTGATTTGCATTTGTTCCCGTACAAAATTCAATTGACGCAAAGATTGTTGCCTGCGGACAAGCCTCGTCGATTGGAATGGGCCCAACGAGTCATCGAAATGGCCGATGATGACGAGCAATTTTGGAACAAAATTATCATGTCCGATGAAGCCCATTTCACATTGAATGGGACCGTAAATAAGCAAAATTGCCGCATTTACGCCACTGAAAATCCTCAGGAGATTCAAGAATTGCCTCTTCATGACGAAAAAGTCACAGTTTGGTGCGGCGTTAGTGCGAAAACGGTCATTGGGCCGTTTTTCTTCCAAAACGAAAATGGCCATGCTGTTACCATCAACCAGGAGCGTTATCCATGTCGCGATGACCAATTTTGTGATGCCAATTATTCGTCGAAAGCGTATGAGGCAGTTCTGGTTTCAACAAGACGGCGCTCCACCGCACACAAGTCGCATAACAATCGATTTTCTGAAGAATTTGTTTCCGGGCCGTTTGATGTCGAAAAGTGGTGATTTGGACTGGCCACCGCGTTCGCCCGATTTGACGCCCGCTGACTTCTTCTTGTGGGGACATTTGAAGTCAAAGGTTTACGTTAACAAGCCAAGGACCGTAGAAGAGCTCAAGGACAACATTCGTGAAGAAATAGCCGCTATTCCGGCCGAAATGTTGGCGAAAACGATGGAAAATGCTGCAAAAAGGGCACAATACGCCATCAACGCCAGAGGCGGCCATTTGAGAGATATCATATTCAAAAATTGATGTAAACAAATCTGCTTGGAACAAATTAAATGAATAAGATTGCCAACCGCCAAATTTTTATTTTTTTCTTTGATTTTTTTTTTTAAAACATGGGTCCGTCGAATATGGGCAACCTGTATACAGTCCATAGCAACTACTGTGTAAAACGGACGCCAGTGACAATTTTTGAGAAGTTTAATTTTCGGTTAACCGATTCTTGTGTCTCGGCTAACCTAAACATTTTGTATCGATATTAGTAATTCCTTCGGCTGTCATCAGCTTGTAAGGCCTACCGATTTGAGAGTTATTTGTTTTAATTATCATTTGAAATAGGCGGTGTATTCTAACAGTAAATATAAAAGTAATTAAAGAGTTATGTTTTTTTGTCATAAACCAACGATTTTTAGTACAAAAAGTACTGTGAAATTCTGTGGGGAATTTAATATCGAATATCGAATTTAAACCGGGTTTCTTGAAAGAATGTGAATATAAAATCTTGGTTTTTAGACCTTAAATCATAATCATCATGCCTACATTCCTGCGGGTAAAAATATAAACTAAATATAACTAAAAGCAAATTAGCAAATTGTTTAACTAATCTCTAAACTTACCGATTGTATTAATTTGAAGAGAAAGAAAAAAGGATACTCTACCGGATACAACGAAACAAACAAAACAACAAATTCCGAAAATAAATTAATGCTTAAATATTTTTTTTTATGATTTTCAGGTTATAAACATTTGCAAAGTCCATCGTGCCAACGTACAACTTTTCAAATTATTAACAAATTAACAAAAAGTTACAATGTTACAATGTAATTGAAAAACTGTATTTTATATAATTGCACTACATCACATTCATAGACATTGAAAGTGAGCGTAATGTATTGATTTGTTATTATTTGCCGATTAGACACTAATCGAGGTTATCGTCAAATATAATGATAATAACGAGAATTTATTCATATAGCGTGTGCTACATATACGAGTATGAAAGATAATGATAAAGTTCCTTATCAATTATCGCAACATATTATGATCGAGACATTTAAGTCATTAGCCTAATTGTATTAATTTCATGACATAGTGATCCCACATATACTAATGCATTTACAGTATGTGCTCAGTTACTGCAAATAATAGAAAATGGATCGATGTTGGTCAAGGATGCACTTTAAATTTAATCGTTCATCTAATGGCGACGACGAGCTGATGAAATGCAAGTAAAATGTGAACTGCAAAGGGATATCTGTGGAAATGGCTCTACTACACCCTGTCATATTAAAGAGTTTTATAAGCAGAAACTATATTCCTCGGTTGTTTTAATAATTTCTTCCGAAGGAATGAAGGCATATATTATTTTATACATAATAGCAAATATGTATGTAAGTAGCACCTAGAAGGAAGAGTTTTCATCACCAAGTATCTCTTGACCCGCCCTGTCAGTAGCTTCCATACAAATTGCTCAATTTTCCAAAATTTAATTCGTTCTCTGTAATCCTCATTCGTAAACTGCAGCAACTTAAATTTGTTAACTGATTAATTACTGGGGACTGACTGGTGGCAAGACCTTAAGAGTTCTGGAGATGTCATTAAAAAAATGAAATGACAACCAGGATAAAACTGAATTATGTCCCTTTACCAGGAAAAGAAAGAAAGCGGAATAAAATGATCACTTTCCAGGGTTTATGGAAAATTGTCATGCACCTAAGAAAGATGACTGACATGAAAGCACACAAGAATGGCGGTTCCTCTATCCCGCCATCCATCCATATTGGACAATTCCAAAAGAGGACTCAACACAAAAAATAACCTAATGGCTGCACAACCGCTTGATAAGGTTAAAGTTGATGAATGCGTCAGCCATTTAGAGGTCAGTGTTATGTAAAAAATGTAGCATAAATCCATTGTAAACAACTCAGCGAATGTCCTGTCTGGGTACAAGTGGCAAAATTAGGCTAACCCATTACCCTATACGGTCTAAAGAGATGTAGTGGACGAGGTTTCTATGATATGGGTGGAGAATGTGACAGTATCTGTAATGGCAAAGGTATGAATTACTAATCTTGGACAAGAATCTGGAAAAATGTTCATTATGTTGTGACAAACCAGAGAAACTAGATATATGTATAAGTGGCTCAAGTATGGAAGGGAAGGGAATAGAGGCAACCTCCGTCTCCGAGATCAGATCACTGTATTTCAGAAAGAAGATTGCTTATATCAGTATGCAATATAAGGAGTCCGGAAAGGCGACAACATTCGTTGAGAGACAGGCCGCGATGAAAATGTTATCGCTTGTAACTGTTAAGCAGACATCCTCAGATTAAGGGAAAAATCAAAAATCTCTGCGGCATACGAGTTAATGAGAAAGCTGATGCTCAACCAAAATAAGCTCTTCAATGGATTGAAACCTTTTCAAGTGACCAAAGTGAAGCTGGGAAAGTTGTCTGCCGTATGCCAAAGGATGTATCTGGATCGGATCTTTTATTGAGAGGTTTACGAAAACAATACAGAACAGAACAGACAGAACAGAAAGAGAGTTAGTGAATTAATTGAGCAGAGGAAAACGTGACTTTCCTTACCTACGGGCGTAATCATCGACCATTCTGCAATACATTCTGCACACATATGAAATATCACACATAATAGGTCTAGACCAACTTGGTGCTATTAGATAAGAAAATATGTATGCCCTTCCTTTAATGAGCTGTAATTTCATGCCCTTTTTGGCTTCTTTAACATCAATATTTAAAAAGAAGCCATGTGAAAAACAAACTTTCGAGTCATTAAAACATGCTCTCCTCTTGCACTTAAAAAAATACGTGTTGTTGTGTTACCAGACAAAAAATACCGTTATGTAATGTTTTTTTTTAACATTTATTCAATAACATAACCATCAACAATACAACTCGAGGCAGTCAGTTAACTTTAGCGTGGTCGTAAACCTAGGTTGACACCCGTTGTCGAGCGTAAAACAAAGTTCATGGTCGGCACCACATCGACACCCAGGGGTAATAACTGAAAATGTCGCAACATCATACTAATGGAGGCCTTCATTTCCAGCATTGCAAATTTTTGACCAATGCAATTACGAGGACCAGCCGAAAATGGTACATACACATATGGATTTAATTTTCCGGGGAAATGATCGAAAAAGCGTGCGGGATGAAAATCATTGGGATTAGAAAAAATTTCCGGATCTCGGGCAATTTCGTTAATCAGCAGAGCAACCGCAGAATGAGCGGGAATTATTTTGCCATCTGGAAAAAAAGAAAAGGAAGCAAATCATGTAACTTTAATCCATGTAACATTTAATCCATCAAAAAACATTAGCTGCACTTACCAACATCCACGTCTTCATATGTGTAACGTGCTATCATCGGCACTGGCGGATATAGGCGTAACGATTCTTTAATAACCGCTTCTAGATACTTAAGATCTTGTAATTCTCTCAATGTTATCGGTTTGTCCCTATTGTCTCCTAATACTTCAATGATCTCTTGCAGGACCTTTTCTTGCTCTTCCGGATGTCGGGCTAACAGATATAAACAATGTGAAATACCGCTTGTTGTGGTGTCATGTCCTTCGAACATAAATGTATCCACTTCATCACGTATCTCCTCTTGAGTAAGCGATCTGCCGTCTATACTGGCCTGCAGTAGAACATCCAGGAAGGCTAAGCGTTTCTTGCGACCGAATTTATCAATAACTGGTTCTGTTGCATTCAGGTCAATGTTGTTGTTTTTTAAACTATTCTTTCTATCGACTATGACTTTATCGGTGAAATCATGCAGGATTTTAATACATTTCTTTAGCTTTAAGTAAGATGGAAAAGCGGTTAGCAAGAAACCGAGTTGAAAATGTTGAACAGGTTTCATGGCCCGGGTAGCAATAATATCGGTGGTGCTATAAAAATGTATTGAATGTTGAAATAATATACGGATTAAAATGAATACGTTTAATATTTTAAATACAATGACTATAACGAACCGAATAAATGTAAAGAATGTAATCAACATTTTAAAAATAAAGATTGTAACAAGTATTTATAATGAACGACATGAAAGTTATGAATATATTGTATAAAATTCATACAAGTAACATGATTGATATGTATATCATACATATATTTATGATATACGATATATACAAGTAACGTGGTGATCATATTGAGCATAATTAATGTATATAATAATAACAATATAAAGAACGAAATGTAATAAATGCAATGTATTGATCATAACGCATATAATATATAATGCAATAATATAAGAATTCAATGAACATAATATAATATATTTAAGGAACACAATCAAATAATGAATGTAACAAATATGATATAATCAATATAATAAATATGTGAATAAAAGGAATAAACTGACTACAATTAACATAAAACTTAAGTTCGACATAATGAACGTAACGAATATAACATATGTATTGAGCACAATGTATAATGTATACAATAAATATGATGAATTTAACGAATATGAACGAATATAATCAATGTAATGAATATCAAGTATAATGAACATAATGCACTGAAAACTACTGTGTCCGAAAAGTAAGATCAGTCTTTGCCATTTTGAAATAAAATTTAATCTTCCAAATCTATTTCATAAACTTTAAAGCATTTCCCCCTGAACACAATGAGTTTGTGCCAACATTTTTTCGAACCCCCAAAGCACGACAAATAGTTAACTTTCAATATGGCCTTCAGAGCTACCTGCGATTCACACTGTGGACATATAGCGTTTAATCAGGGATATACGAGTAAGTTGAATTTTTAAATTTTTGAAAAAAACTGTCATCACAATCTTGATTTTTAAGCAACTTTTCTGAAATTCGAAACAGCCACGTAATTTAAGTTGGAATCTAGTCTTAGTTTTTTGACATGGAAGTATAATGAAAATAATGAATGTCGTATAACAGATGTAAATAATATGTTGTATTAATTATACAGAATGTTATGCATAAGTAATGTAATGAATGTTCTGAGTACAATGAACATAATGAATGAATATGTGAATGTTATGAACACAATGAATATAAACCATACAATGTAATTGTAATGAATATGATAAACGAATGTGTACAAGGAATTCAGAGAACATAATAAATAATAAAAAGTAATGTGGACATAATGAACTTAACAAACAACAAAATAATATAATGAATGCAATGCATATAATGAATACGAGTATAATTAATTTAATCGATACAATGAATCTAATGAATTTAATATGTTAAATTCGAAGCATCTGTTTAGTGTAATGAATGAATACGATGAACATAACAAATATATTGATTATAATAAGTACAATGAATATGATGAATGTGCAGGATTTAATGAATAATTTTTTTTAATGAATAGAATAGTTAAAATTAACGCAAATGTATATAATTAAACCACACGATATGGTCAAAAGAAAGAATTTAATAAAAAAAATGTTTGTAATGAACATAATTAATTTAACAAATAAAATAACAAACAAACAAATAATAATAATCAAACAGATAATAAAAATCAATGTAATGAATTTGAATTAATGTAATGAACATAATGAACATGTTCAATATAGTTCATGCAATGAATATAATGAACGTAATGAATATGTTCAACATAAATGAAAAGAAAGGTAAAAGGTAACGAATGAAATTAGCGAAGATATTTTAGTTAGATGAACTGGCTTACATATATATACCTTTACCCAACCTCCGCATTCAGTACAACTACTTGCTAGATATGATGCTCAGAATAAATGGATTACGAGGTGTGTTCAAAAAAATAAGGCGAATTTTCAAATTTCGCGGGCTACGTACATTCGACTTTCGATTATTTTTTTTTATGTTGGTACACTCGTTTCGAAGATACGTTGACGGTTTTATCCATATAGCATGTTTAATTTGTTTGTGAGATGCGTAAATAAGACAAGTGTTTTGCGTGTTCGGCGATTCGGTTTTTATTTTCTCAATTGTCGCAAAACATTGTCCTTCCATGGGCCTTTTCAGCCTTGGGAACACGAAGAAATCGCAGGGGGCCAAATCTGGTGAGTACGATGGCTGAGGCCAAATAATCTCTCACAAGCAAAGATGAGCAAGCTGGTGCATTATCATGATGCAAAAGTTATGAATTTTTTCCCCTACAATTCCGGGCGTTTTTTCGTATTGCTTTAACGGTGCATAACTTCAAGGTAATACTCCTTATTTACCGTACGACCTTGTGGTAAGAACTCCTGATGCACTACGCGTGGTAATCGAAGAAAACTGTGAGCAAAACCTTGACATTTGATTGATCTTGGCGTGCTTTTTTTTGGTCTTGGTTCTCCTGGACTTTTCCATTGGGACGATTGGGCTTTGGTTTCGACGTCAGAACCATATACCAACGATTCGTCACCAGTCATGACCCTTTTAAGCAAATCTTTATCATCGTTGATGTCATTCGACAATTCCTGACCGATGCTCATGCGACGTTGTTTTTGGCCAAAATTCAGCAATTTTGTAACGAACTTTGCTGCCACACACTTCATGCCCAAAATTTCCGAAAAGATTGCATGGCATGAGCCAACCAATATGCCGACATCCTCAGCAACTTCTCTAATTGTGATTCGATGATTCTCCATAACAATTTCCTTCACTTTCTCTGGGTGCTGTGCTGGGGCGTCCAGCGCGAGCGTCGTCATTATCATTTCCTCGACCTTCTGTGAAAAGCTTGTACCACTTGTAAACATTATTTTTGACTCAAAGTACTCTCACCGTATGTCACTGTCAATATTTCAAGTGTTTTTGAGCATTTAATTCCATTTTTTACACAAAATTTGATGCAACTTCTTTGATCCATTTTTTTCTATAGCAGAAAATCGCCGAACACGCAAAACACTTGTCTTATTGATGCCTATCACAAACAAACTAAACATGCTATATGGATAACATCATCAACGTACATATCTTCGAGACGATTGTACCAACATAAAAAAAATAATAATCGAAAGTCGAACGTACGTAGCCCGCGAAATTTGAAAATTCGCGTTATTTTTTGAACACACCTCGTATATCGGTTATTTGTATGGAAGATACCAGAAGGGGTGAGTCTATACACCGGTAAAAGATCTGGCAAGATGTTGAGAGGAGTCAAGTTTTAAAAAGTTTTTTAAATATTTTGGACGGACATTTCTCAATCGATCCAAAAAGTAATGAAACACATTTGGTCAAACGATATTTGATACTTTAAATGCTCCCTCCGCTCTAGGTGTCGGATTTTTGCCGTATCAAATGATAATTCATTCCTCCGGTTGAAGGTACAAACATTATTTTGATAATCATCACAACGACTATAATATGAATAAATCATGAATATGTGAATATAATATGCATTATGTTGATAACATAAACTATAATAAGTAAAATAAGTTTTACTAACTCTTTGACCGCTTTCGCATATGGAAATTCCGGATGTTCCTGGGCGTTTATTTTCACACCCATAGCTGATTCCGCGATAATATCCAGCGCTGTTAGGCACACAATGGGGTATATATCAATGGCTGTCTTACCGTCAGTTTTGTCATACAGTCTTTTCACCATTATCCTACTCTGATGGTCAAACACTTCGACAAATTGCTCCAAAATCGTAAAGTGATAGGTAGGCGTTAAGATTTTGCGGTGCTTATGCCATTTACTATCAGTGCTCAGCAACAGACCATCGCCCAGCCAACACGTTAACATGTCATATATAAACGATTTCTTCATCATTTTCGGGCTACTCAGCACTGCTTCAAACCACTTGACGTCACGGGTCACCAACAAAAGGTGATGGAATAACCACAGGCGAAAAGTTTTGCCATAACTTTCGCCCAGGCGACGAAAAAGATTGAAAACGTCTAAAAGGAAGTGCAAAAATGGATATATAGGTATATAGTGAAATTTCCGACGAATTACTGCAGCTAATCACTTGCACGGTCATTGCCAAATCCAAGCCATGCATCGCCAATAAGTGGTACTATAAAAAGAGGGCCCTTTATGCCCGATTTCACGAGGATTCGGTTTCGGCCCAATTTCAGTAAATAATCCGACATGAGAACGCAGATTAATGCTAATATTACTACGAGCAGCAACATTTCCAATACCGATTCAACGAAAAGATGTTTTGAAACTGAAATCGAATTCGACAGCGGAGTTGAGACAATTCAAATGAATTGAAGCATTGCACAGAGCAGAGAGCATCTCACAATAAACAGCGGGTAGAGTAGAAACAACAACATCACGTTGTCATACGTATACATACACACATATAGGTTATTGAATTTGAAATTAAAAGTAGAAACAGATTTTAAGAATCAAAAAACCAGTACAGTAATCTTAGTTAGGTAAGCTGACTTACCCTTTTGCGTTGATGCAAAAGCTTGCGGAGGGCCAGGGGCGTGTTAGATCACAAGTCAACAAGTCAGGTCAACAAATGCTGCGAATTAACGCATAGTACGAGGGCTCTCCCGAAGCTAGGCGGTCTAACAAAGAAGACACACAAAATTTGGAAACAAATTTTTTTATTTTTCAACATAATCTTCTTTGGCTTGATCAACTTTTTCCAGCGATATTCAATAGCTTCTATACCCTATTTATAGTAAGAACTGTCAAGCTCCTTAAAATAGCCTCTTCATTGTTGGCAAATCTTTTACCACAGAAATAGAAAATAGTCCGAAGTAGTTAAATCCGGCGAATAAGGTGCATGATGAAGCAATTCGAACTTCAATTTATTAATTTCGGTTATCGCAATACTAGATATGTGAACTGGAGCGTTGTTTTGATGGAACAACACTTTATTTTGAAACATATACAACATTTTTCCCAACCTTTTTGTGTCTTCTTTGTTAGGTCGGCTGTTTCTGGGACCGCCCTCGTAAGAATCAAAATTAGAGTTGTTTGTAATTTCGTTTTTGATATATAAAACATAAACAAAATCCAATGCAATTTTAAATCAGTTGTCGGATTCAAAATAAAAACGTTGTATGTTTCTGATTTAGATTCCAGAAAAGCAAACCTATTTTCGGATTTAATTTCATTTCGGTGACGGTCCTTGGGGATAACAAATGCTTAAGGTTGATTAACAAACTCATTGCTAAATTTATTGTGAATTTTTTAAGTGATTAAATATATGTTTACATATATAAAGGGTGTCCCAACAAGAACGCAAGATTTAAATTTTAAATAAAACACAGATATCTAAAAAAAATTGTGAAAGAAAAATTGTGAATATGGAACAACACATCGGGCAGATGGCCGTCGCGGCTTTGCTGGCACACACGCGATCTTTTAGTGAAATTTTCAATGACCATTTTGCGGTATTTCATTAATGCAGCGTGGAAATTTCGCCTTTTAAGACTTGAGTCGTCGTCGGCTTATTCGCGTAAACCATTGACTTCAAAAAACCCCAAAGAAAAAAGTCTAATGGTGTTAAATCGCACGATCTAAGCGGCCAATTCTGGTCTCCAAAAAGCGAAATAACACGACCGGGAAATGACTGATGCAGCAATTGAATTATTTCTCTGGCTGTCTGGCTTCTCTTGTTGAAACCACTTGCCCTCCGCATTCATTTCTTCAATTCTAGGCACGAAAAAACTGGTTATCATTTCACGATACCGAACACCATTGACTGTTTGCGCTTGACATGCCTCATTTTCATAAAAAACAGGCCCAGTGATTCCTCCAGCCCAATATCCACACCACACAGTGACACGTTCAGGATGCATTTGCTTCTCGTGAATCACTCGAGGATTTTCCTCACCCCAAATGCGACAATTTTGCCTATTGACGAAGCCATCAAGATGGAAATGGGCCTCGTCACTGAAGATGATTTTATCGGCTAAATTAGCATTTTCATGTTGTCTCTCCAATACCCAATTAACGAACTCCCTTCGCTGTCCATGGTTAACTGGCTTCAGTTCCTGAGTCAATTGAACTTTGTATGCATGAAGATGCAAATCTTTTGTCAAAATTCGCTGCATGGTGGATTTGGAGACACCAATTAGTTGAGCTCGGTGTCGAATTGAGGTGGATGGAGTTTGAGCGCCATCATCACGTACAGCTGCGACATTTTCGGTCGATCGACCTGGTCGAAGGCACATTGTTGTTTTTACATCACTAACAGACCCAGTTTTGACAAATTCATCCATTAATCTCTTTACAGTTGACTGTTTTGGAGCATTACTGTGACCCCAAATTGATCGCAATTTGTGAACTGTAGCCGCAAAACTATCACCATTTTAGTAAAACAATTTCACAATGAGAATGCGTTGTTCATTCGTGTAGCGTTTCATTTTTACTAACCTCGTACCATCTACTAGTAAACAATAACAATTGTTCAAATGTCAAACAATGACACTTCGAATGGCGCCAAATTTAAATCTTGCGTTCTTGTTGGGACACCCTTTAGAAAGTTGTTACTGCTCTCACTTACACATTTTTACAAATCTTCAGCATAGCTGAGAACCTTGCAATTTTGACGATTCTGAGCTCCGATTGTGATAGTTTGACGATTGGACGATTTTTATGTCTTAACATTCCTTCTCTATATGTATAATTTATTTTTTAAGTATCAATGAAGTGGACCGTTGTTGCGAAGAACCAATTGAAATCCGACCGTCTATAAAAAATGTATTTAACGTGAATTTAATATTTAACCAGTATCATATTCTGAGAAGAAGTGTCGCGGACGGCGCTTCTCATATGATGAATTGCCTTGGAGATGTTTTTGATATGAAAAAAGCTTTGGAGCGCTCTTTTAATATAGAAAAGTGCCGTGTTGTAATCCAGGCAGTTTGGGAAAGACTATTTTTACACAATAACAATCTCTTCCGAATCAGTTCTTATATTAAAAGTGTATTCTAAGCACTGAAATAAAAAAAAATTAATTTTATTGTATTTTCGCCTGATGAATCAGAAACCAAACTGACCACAAGTTTGTTTCAATTTCTGACAACTGAAGCAAAATTGCGCACAATTTTGATTTTGATTCCAGCCGTCAAATTAAAGTTGTATGCGATTTGACATTGACTCTGATACCAAAAACAATAATGTATACAATTTGGATATCCGAAACAAAACTGCGTAAAATGTTGAACCTAATTCTTATAAAATATATTTTTGTTTTCTGCACGTCAATAAAAAATTAAGATTTTTTTCGGAAATTTTGAAATATGTTCTTCCACTGTCATCATGTCTAACAAATGGGGCAGACAGTGAAAGGCACATTCCCACAAATTCTTTAAATTTGATGAGGACAACTGGTCCACTTCTGCAAAGTTAGAAGCTGCAAAACTACAATAAACGCTTTTGTATGTTAGCTGCACAAACGTTTTCTGAAGAAATGAATAATGTTGAAATCAAAGCCTACAAAGAAGGTATTTAGTTTGACTTAAACATGCATATCCGTAAAATTTATTTGAAACTTTTATCACAGAATAAATATACCGAAAATTTCAAAGCTTATTTGAAGGGGGCACACATCCCGAGAAATACACAGACATTTTTCATAGCGAAAAGAAAAGCTGATTTCGCTTATGAGGATTTCAAAAAACATTCACAGAAAACGATTTGCGCCATCATCGATTCGAGGCGCCATCTGATGCTAGAACTGTATAAACTGTCATTAGTAGTACTATATGCTATTCCAACTTCTGATTCCCGACATTTTGGATGACACACTGCTAATTAGAACCAATAACAAGTTTATCGTATCGGAGGGGACTAAACGAAACATCAAGTAACTTATTTGATGGAACAACAAGTCTTCTTATATTTATATATTTTAAATATCACCTGTCTGAGCTAGAAATATAAAAACGGTATACGTTTGCTAGTTTCCTTTCCACGCCTTAATATTCTTCACCGATAGAAAAATAGTGTGTATTCAGTTAGGGCGCTGGTCTTGAATTTTGGAATTTTGGTTTTCCTTTTTTGATTCTGTTATGTATCTGCCTTTAGTGTTTTGCTCGATTTGATCTAATAAACATGTTAAAGGCTTTAGTTATATCCATTATTGAAGTACAAGTTTCCCGTCCGTATCAAGGTCGCGTTAGTCCCCTATTTCAAGGTTTCCTATCAAATTGGGGTCCCGTTAATAAGATATGTTGCCATTTTGGCTCCTATTTGAATAAAACCGAAAAGAATTTAAATTTCTAATTGGGTTTGATATAAGAAATGAGTGGAAGTCTTAGGCATTTGTTTCAATTATCAATCGCAAATACAATTTATTTACCTATTTGTTTCAATAAGAAAGTAAATCAAACGGCAATGGAGACGTTTCTTTTGGTTATGTATTGGAAATAATATTCTAATGTATATTTAAATACATTTTTAATATCAAACCGGAATTATCGTGCCTGTTTGGATTCTACTCGTATTTGAATAAAAAAAAACGATTTCTTTTTGTTTCGATATAAAAACAAATTTAAAATATAATTGCACTTCATGTTCTACAAGCGAATCAAAGTAAAACGCAGGTATTTGTTTCAATTATGAATTGCAAATAAAATTTGTTTTTATTTTCGTTTCAATTAGAAAAAATATCGAACGAGAAAGTAAATGTTTCTTTATGTTATATATGGGAAGCGATATTCGAATGTAAGTTTAAATAAATTTTTAATATAAACATAAAAAATTTTGGTGAAGGTTTGCTATCGAAAGACTTCAAACTTCTTTCTTTGTTTCTTTCGGTATTGAAAACAATATTCGAATTTAAGCATACATTTGATTTCTAATATAAAAAAGCAAACGAAACGAATTTTCATGAAGGTCTCCGTTTCCAAGAAAACAGTCGGAAATAAGAAAGTATTTCGAAAATTGAATTTCTTTATAAAAGTATATTCTAACAGATTTCAGCCCACATATTTGTCCCTGAAGTGAAATTTGTTAGTTTGTTTGAATTTGAATTGTTAATTTTTGAATTTGTAAATTTGTTATTTTTCTCTGGAGTGGAATTTGCTTGCTTCTAACGTTCGATCAACGTTCTCGCCTTATTTCCAACGTGGACCTTTAATAGTTTACGGTTTTTTAACTTCATACATAATGACATTCAAACGTTATTTAGCGGGATCGTCTTACTCCCTTAGCTCTCTAATCTTGTCAACTTCGTTTCCAGAGAATAATAATTCCATCGTCTATGCACAAATATAATCAAAATTAGATTAAATTTTTGGGTAAAGAACCAACTTTGAATAAAGATAAAGCAGTCCTTAAATTCAGAAAACTTCCTGTTTTGGCCGATCATTTAAATTAAGATCAAAGTGGTGGTAATGCAGTAAATATGTAACCTGAAGACTGTTTTCGTTCTTAAATTAAAATCGAATTTTACAAATTGATTTATTTATTCACTCATAGTGTAAATTTTACCGCGGCTTATGCAGCAAACCAATAATAAAATGGCGATGTTATAATGGAAAGGCTTTTGCATTGGCATTATTTCGATTAAATCAGGAACTTTATATGTAGGCCATAAATGAATGATTTTGACATGGAAATTCTTATCTTCTGGCTGAGGATTTTTTTTTGTCTTTCAAGGTTAATAATTGCTTCAAAATCTACTCCTAAAAGACAAATTCACATAAAATTAAAGAACTTTTTATATAAAGTCGGCGTAGCATCACATCGACACATATTATATTGCCCAAAATCAGAAGTGTCACATCGCCTACAAAATTTGTAGGTTGTTGCTGAATGTTGTTGGAGATAGGGGCATTTGCGCCCATAATTTTATTGGACAAAAATAAAAATTTATGTGAAAATTATATGGCACCCGGAATGACTAGAAAGCAAAGTTATGAAGAAGAAAGGTTCCAAAATATAATTTAAGGAATTGCGGTTGGAATTTACTTAAAGAGGATAATATTGCTATTTTCCAAAGAAGGAATGAATATATATATACATATATATAATTTGAAAAATATAACACTCATATGGAACCATCCAAAATATAGAGTATCTTCTGACCAAACGTGTTTCATATTTCGGCTAAATTTGTTTAAATCAATTTAGTTTTGATCGTCTATCTGACTGTTAGACGCGAAAACTGTTGTAAATCTTTACGAAACTTACTAAAACTTGGCACAACCCAATATCTTATCTGAAAGTATGGTAAATAAGTTACATCGACTCATCCATTCTGGGAGCTCCCATACAAACTGACCAATTTTTCGAAATTCAACTTTTTCCCCTGCAACTTCAAATTCGTTGATCACAGTAATCTTAATGTTTGCCCATTGCATTACTTCGTTTTTGTCACATATGATGCATTTCGTAAACTTAATTCTGGAAATGAAAATGGACCGCATTACCCCGCCGAATTAACGTATATAATCTTAGGTTTAAATCTTTCATTTCGCTGCTCTAAATTTACCCAAATTTAGTATACGTTAAACATTTGCTAAAGTAAATTCCGAGAATGAAAATGGACGACTTTGCCATATCCTTCCTGGTACAAATTGATCGACTTTCCGAAACTCAATCTTTTTCCGTAATTGCTAATTAGATTTTTTGTTCATTGCTTTCATTTCTGATGTTCAGTAAAACTTGAGAAAAGGTGACTATGTCGCCGCGCTCCTTCAGATACCTTCCAAACCAATGACCGATTTAGCTTCATACACTTTAGGAAATAGTACTGAATTCAATCAAATTTTACACACGTCATGCGCTTGGTAAATTTAGTTCTGAGAATGAAAATGACGGCATTGCCACAGATTTTCTAGTAATTCCCGTACAAATTGATCGATTTGTCAAAATTTAGATTTTCCCTTTGATCCGTAGTCTTTGGTATCCCAAAATATTGTTAATCGCGTCATGGTTCTTTGCTAAAATTACCACGTCCTTTCTAGTAAAATAACCGAGTTTAAGCTATATTTTCCCTGGTTCACTTTTGTCTATATACTTAAAGTTAGTTCTGCAAATCAAAACGATCACAGGTGCCAAATTTCATGTAATATTACTAAACTTGATCATATCTGGTCGAATGGGTGACATTTCCGTGATCAGCTCTACCATACCCACAGGGCTTGCTAACTGCTGGCAATTGGCAGCTGACAATCCAGCCATCGGGAATTTCCATCTTTCTCATTAGTCACCACAGCCTAAAACAGATATCAAATATTACCGTTCACAGGTATCAGCGATTGAGTGTCTATGAACCGCTTGAGATTCAAATTCCAGGTTACATCTTTTTGGAAATTTCTAAAAGTTTTTAAATTTGAATATATTTCTATATTTTAATACAATTTTTTAAAAATTTTCAACAAAAGAGTTTCAAGGTGCTAAAATATATAGGTCTATTTATAGCAACGCGACACGATAAAGCGTAGCTAAATGCCAGAGAACGAGAGCGGGCCTGTAGCGGTGTATATAAAAGAACCCGTTTACAGTGTTTTTACAGCGTTTTTGACTATATAGTCTACTATGTTATTCGTTGTAAAAGCCAAGAATAGGGATGAGGACAATATTCATGAATATTTATTGAAGCAGATAAATTTCAGTCAGATGAACTGACTTATATACGAATACACCTTTAACCAATGTCCATTTGCTTTGGTGCAAAAGTGTGAGAAGTGACAGAAAGGGCGTGTTAGGTCGATCGATTGTTGTCAAAAAAATATTCTGAGCAAAATTATAACTTTCTCAGACCTTTTGTTTAGAAATTCAAAAGGTGTGACAACGTTCTCCATTTTCATTCTCTGAAATTGTTCATCAAACTCGTGACGTCTAACTAACTTGGCTGAACTCAATGCAACTGCTTAAAAAATACTAACCTAAGGATAGATAGGTTAAATAGATCTTTTATGCGAGACGTAACCGAAGGAAAGTGGTTACTTGGTTGATTTAGCAATAAGTACAATTTGACACAATGGACGAAAATCTAAGTTATTGCAGCCTACTAATTAGAATGAGTGAATTTTGGAAAATCGACTGATTTGTATGGAGGGTGACAACGTTGGCCTTTTCCATTTTCAGATCCAATTTTACCACATACTTGACGTTTACTAAACGTCTGATACTGAATAAAATATATAACCCCAAGAATAAATGGGTACTTGATATACATTATAAATCAAAACTATATGCAAAAATTTAGTTTACAGCAGTTTATGAATCAGGAATTTAAAAAACAAATTCCTTTGCATTCATTGAATGAGATATGGGAAAGCTTCCCACATTCAGTGAGCTTACACGCATTCTATTTTTAGACTCGCTGTACTACTACTCACTATTTCTACTTCTGCTAATCACACTGGACATACTTATTACAATGCTATTGCCAGCCTTCTCTTGGGATAGCCAAGCAAACTTGGACTATATAAGAGGTTGATAATTTTATGAACAAGTTAACGTAACTGTTAGCTATTTTTTCAAGCCAGAAGACACCAAACTAATTACGAGTATGTTAGTCAGAGACATAATTCCCATTGGTGGAGGTGACAACAATCTTATCACTTCTGCTATTATCTAGGTCTGTAGACCACGGTTGCAATCCAACTTCAAATTCGATCTGCCAGTGCTTTCGGTTTCAACTAACAATCCGCGTGATGCCCCCACTTGGACCCCTAGCAGGCGAAAACTCAGTGCCGGCCAAACTCATCGGTTGGAGTCGCGCAGCCAAGCTGCTATCAAAATGTGTTTTAAACACCATACTTCACTTTTCACATTTCACCATAAAAAGCCATGAAACACAAAAGATATTCGGCATTTTAAACGCTATATTCTGGGTGTTATATTTTTGGAGGCCAAATAATACATATATACCTACATTCCGTCCAGTAAAGTCGTAAAAATTAAAAATCGTTCAACAAATCTGTAATAAATGAATATAAATATGAGCTCAGGCGTTGTAATTCTTACAATTTTGGTGGTACCAATTGGAATGGTGACGAAAATCCGGCGCACCTGTGTTAGAATATTATTCAAACGGAAAGTAAAAGTATGGGGAATTGTAGAGGGCGTAGGCATATCATGTGCTTGCTTGCCAACTTTGAAGATTTTTCGTCATTTTGACGATGATTTTACCACCTGATTTTAACATTTTGATGGCTGACGATAACAGAAGAGAAATTGCCAATTTGTTTCCTACAAATTTTATGTAATTTATTAAAAAAATTGGAACTCTCTTATTCACCAAGTAAAATAGAAATTTTGTTAATTTGGAAGTTTGACAATTTTTGGTGAAAACACGATACTTTATTACTGAGACGGAATATTTCCAACTCCGGAAATAAATAAATAAATATAAATATAATAAATAAATACATTTTGTCATTTATAGGTAACGAATGCAATTTATGAGCCAGATTTTGTTAAATTATCTGATTTTTGAGAAAGAATGTTGAGTTTTTCTGAAATCTAGAAAGGAGTATAAACAAAGACTTTCCATGTTTTAAAATAGCATACGTCATAGAATGAGTCTTAGTAGTAACATTTTAGAAAGGCTTAAAATGTTATAACTTTAATCCCACAATAGCAAAGGGAGCATTTGTTTTAAAAATGTACTTCAAAGCTTTATATCTCCAATTGGTTTAAACTGTGCTTGCAAATAATCTACCCGCAAATAATCAAATTCAAATAATTTGTAATTTACTTTTATTTGAAAGTACTCATATTAATTAATTTTACATACATATTTATATTTGCAAAGAAACCCCACCTCAGATAAAATCGAGTTAAGTCCTTATTATCATTGTCTTTATTTCGACATGCATTTGTGTTCAATCCTCAGTTCAAAATTCCGTGTTGTTTATGGGTTATAACCATTCTTCAAAAGAGCGATTTTTGCAAGATTACGTAATATCTCTATAAATTGATATAAACAAGAACATCTTTTTTTTTTGCTGTTTCACTTACATGGTTACAAAATTCTGTGTATTTCGACATTAATGACAAATTTTCATAATAGCGATTTTTTGAAAAGCATCCAAAATCCCAAAACAACACATCGGTGGTTAAGTCGTTTTTTCTTGCAAGCATAAGTATGACTTTCTAGCTGCAGTGCTAGTACATAAATCTTTCTGCGGAAATCAAAGGTGGATCATCAAAGGAATCAAATCAAATCAAAATGGAAATTAAAGGTGGAAATTACATATATTTGAAAGCACGAACTAAAACAACAATTAAATATTATATTAAAATATATGTAATTATGAGCATCGATATTTGAGAATTTGTCCCTAATTTGAACATCTCTAATACATAAATATGATACAGCCCAATACCAATATCCAATATTTGTTCTTACAGCGAAAAATGATTTAACTAACAATTTGTTGTTTTAAGATATTGACGGTTTTCCAAATAGTAACTATTATGGAAATTTGTTACAGCTTCAGATATATATAACATTCTGAAACCACGCTTAGATTATAACAAGAATCTTAAGAATATGAACAATAATAGTAAAAAAACATTTAAAGATACAGCACAATTTTTTACAAATCGTTCTTTTGGGAAATTGCTTTAACTATACCGAATTCTGGGCTATAGATATTGTTTAAACAACGACAGAAATTATAAACGAATAAAATCGATTTTGTTCTAACTCCACTTAAGCCGTTTTTCCTTGTGACCATACCTATAGATATGTAAAGTAAAAATCATACACAGCGGTAGTTTTCGATTTGGTAATCATGGCGATATATTTCCATCTAACATGAATGCAGTTTAATTCTAGTGACTGATAACTCTAATGATTTTCGCTAAAAATTGAATACGAGTACATTCCCTAGTCGTCAATAGTATATGCGAGCCTATTTAAGATTTTCCTGATTGTTTCATGTAATCAATTGACGATTTCCAAACTTAAAATCACGTTTTTTGCAGTCATCTCAACAAAATTTTCACGATTTTTTCCATTGGTGTTTGACAGCTATGATCCCATACAGTCAATCTTAATCTGAACAACTTTTTCAATGAATTAGAAATCATTGACCATTACTGATTTTTGGATCTAACTTCACCTGTTACTTCATTATCCGTAAGCATATGCGCAAGCATATGATTGATTTCTGTCGATTTCCTACTCCATCGATCTCCTACTACTTTGTTGTATTCTACCGACCTTAGAACGAGAACTAGTTTAATCAGACAGTGATGTGCGCAGTGCTTATTTTTTTAATACGATGTCTCATAACATCTTGGCGCTGTTTACTTTTATTCTCCAGCAAGATTAAACTCAAGTCAAACTTTCGAAATCATAAGCCTGAACTGATTTCATTCCAAATGTTAACAGTCAATCTGATTGTACGTCATAATAAAAATTAAATAATTGTAATCCCAACATGTTTCAGTCACATGTAGTAGTTGTTTACTTTTCGAAAATTAAACAAGTTTAAAAGTTAATTGAACATTGTTAACGGTGCTTAAATAAAAATGTTAATAATAATAATCGAAACAACTAATTAGATAGATAAAATGCATACGGTAATCTGTCAGAAAACCGAGCATGTGTTGCCAAGGCAAAATAGATATTATTATGACTATTTAGCCTCGGCAAAGACCATGAAATATATTTTTCTTTTCATTCTACTATCGATAGACAAAAGAAAAAATGACATACACACGATTTCTTCAAAACATTTGTGCTATAAATGTTAGAGAACGTTAAAAAAAAATATTGGCTTTGGCCGCCGTACGAAAGCATAGATAAGTACGCGTGATGATTGTAATTTTCCTCTTTTGTGTTTTTTGTCGACGAGTTTTTTCACCTCTGGATATAGTCTCCCATTTAATTCTTGAAAATATCCGTACTATCCTTTTTACGACCTTTTTACCACGATTTTAGATGAGCCCAAAAAATTTAATTCATATACCTTCGCTTGTGGAAGCGAGTGCAATGATGAAGCTATCAATTTTGAATTTGTGTGTAGTTCAACTTTGTACCTTTCCACATAAAATTTTGGAAACTTTAGTATCTGTAACTATAGGTATAATATATGCTATACACAATTGTACACATCTCAAGAAACTTTCTTTGCGTGCAACGTTTGCATTGCTGTGACCAAAAAGCAAGATTAATTTGCAATTTAAATTACGCGGATATTTTGAATATTAGACATCTCACACTGCGTCGTCCCCGTACAACGATTGGACAAAAATAGAAAAAGTGGTTACAGATAAATTAAATTTGGATCATTGTCTCGCTGGGTCATAGGTAAGAAAAATTCAGACCCATTAGAACTAGCCTTCTGGTACAATCCATATAGATGGAATAATGGTCCTCAAAATGTTATCACATCATAATATCTTATTGCCTGGTGACCGTGGAACGATGGTTAGTACACGTGACTGTAGCTCGCATGATTTCGGGTTCAATCCCTGATACAACCATCTATCAGTATTTCAGCAGTGGTCACCTTGATATGTTCGACGAGCAATTCGAGTACTCAACAAGTCTTACAAATGCTTCCCAAACTGTGGCGTTCGGAATTGTCGTTAAACTGTTAAACTGGTCCCGTTGGGTCAGCCTAAAAATAGAATGCGAGTGCGTTTGTTGAATGTAAAAAGCTGTTCTATGCCTCTTTCATGCAGGACTTTCACGATAGCTCAGTTTCGTTTCGGTTTTGATATTGTAAATTTATTTGGAGTGCGTTAGAAAATTGTTTCTGAATCATATTTGGAACAACAACTTACTTCATACATCGATTCGTTCCTTACCTGAAACAAAATGATACACCTAAATAGATTCTGTTTGTCTATCGAAACATAATGAACAGATAGTTTGAACCGAAAACATGAAACGAAAATATATTTGTATGCAGTTTCGTTTCTTAGTCTGAACCAGAACTGAAGTCAAATGTAGTTTCATTTCCTGACAGAAAAAAGACCTGGCGCCAAACAACGGAAAGGAAGGAAAATTGCTTCAAATAATAATGTATTTCCTGAATTTACATTACTAGGCTCTCACAAATATTCACAGCAAATCAAAAATGTTGTCGTTTTTTTGAATTGAATCTATACAAATGAAATACAAACGAAGTGTTTCATAAACTGAATCAAAATCAAAATTGTTTCTGGTTTCGGGCGTAAGAATCGAAATCAAAATTGTTTGTAATTTCGCCTTGGATGTATGAAATAGAAACAATATGCAATACAAATTTGAATCTGTTGTCGGAATCAGAATGAAAATGTTGATTTAATTTCTACAAACTGAGACAAATCAAAGCTATTTGCGATGATGATCCCTGCTTTCATCAGAAGCAAGAGAATTTGACTGAAATTTGCATGCATTAACATATTTGTATGTTGCAATTACTTGAGAAATTTTTATATGGGACTATTTTGGTCTCACTGAAACGAAAAATCTCTTGCAATTCGTCTAATTTGAATAACATTTAGAACAACTTAACTTGGATGGAATGGAAATATGCATACTGATAATATAAAACCCTATACGGCGATCTAATTTTGATCAAGCCTCACACTACTTAATTACTGTCTCGACTTGAATGCAAAATTTGGACGAAATCGAACTTTGCTCTCATATGCCTATCATATGAAATGATTTATCGGCCTCTAAATTTAATCACATTACAGGACCCTGTTGAATGACTCAATTTTTATCAAACTTGCTACATTTCCGATTTTGCGAAATTTTTGGAAAACAAATTTGAGGACCTAGAAATCTTTCTATTACATGATCTGATTTTAACCAGATTTCATGCAACTTAATAAATTTGTCATTTTCCTTAAGTAAAACATTTGGAGAGACTCAGAACATGTCTTCCTGTATCTCCCCTAAAAATGGATTCGTAATCTTCGAAATACTATCGTGCTACGAAAACACGCTGTAGGAGGAAGCAAAAGCGATTTGCAACAAGTTTTGCCTGAGTTGATACGTTAGTAGTTTCCGCTTAAATATGAAGTTTGCATTTTTTTTTTAAATTTTAATCAAACAGGCATATATTTTTATATGTGTATGTTATTATATCACGGCAAAAAAAAAAAAAAAAAATACAAATTTGGTGTAAGATTTGATTAATCTGACATTTTTATTGCGAATTATTAAAATTAATCGAATCATTTAATAAAATCATTTTTTATTTGGTTCAGCGAACTTTGATAGTATTTGGACATACATTTATATCTATTTATTTCTCTTTTTTCTATCTTCTTCTTCTATATATAAAAAATTCAATTGCTGTGCGTTAGTTTCGCTAAAGCTCGAGAACGGTTGGACCGATTTGCTCATTTTGGTCTTAAATTATTGGTAGAGTATTCCGGAAGGTTTAAAAGATCTTATTTGAAGTGATAGATGGCGTTGGAGATGAGATTTTTGCAATTAATTTTTTTATTTTGAAGGCAAAACAACGTTTGCCGGGTCAGCTAGTTGAATTTAATTTTTAAATTCTAAAATAAAGATTTTTTTTCTTTTCTAGTTCGATTTTTGCATCCCCACTTCCAATAAGTTGATCTTACACATATAAAAAATTCGTTATTTTTATGCGATACAAGACTTTTTCTTTGCGAAATTCCTTGTGTTTCAAAGAAAGTGCCCTAAACTACCACAAAAACCAGCAAATATATTACTAAGTTCTCACATTTCCTTTTGTTGCAACAAATAAATAAATAATTTTTTTTCAATTCTTCAGGCAATAACTTGGCTTCTTAAGTATACAAGTATATATACAAGTATATAAAAAGTTGCGTCAAATTTTTTACATTCGTTTTTTCCTGTTTTCTTTCAATAATATCTTAAACTATCAGGAGGATTAATAAAATTTCCATTGTTCTTCATAGTTTTTTCCTGAATTATTGACTTTCCACCAAATAATACTTTTGTCGAATATATTTTTAGCAATTGTATTTACACTTAATAATAAGGATTTTTTTTTAATTATTTGTTAAATTCAAATTTTCTTTTCAAAATAATAAAAAAGAATTTAATAATTTAATTCCACACAACCATCAAAATCTGTTTTTATATTCAACAGTTTTCGTCTAAAACCTCTACATCTGACGCTCCCCGGCGGCGTCGAAATAAGTCAGATCCACAAACAACTATGCGGTTTCATCTCATCGGTTTAAGAATTGATTATAAAAATAATATTAAATAGAATTAGAAGCATAATTCGGAATTGGATTTTTGCCAATGGGACGAAACACTGTACGTCTGCAGCAAATTGCACGTCGTAAAGGTCATAAGCGTTTAAGCTATGCTTGGTTTTGTACGATGCAAAAAGTAATTACATCAATTTCTATAATGCGTGTCGATCAAAAAAGACACTCTCCTGCTGCTGCTGGCAAATGTTTGAAATGTTGCAGCAGACATTCGGTGAACAGACTTTTTCGGAAGGATATTTGTATACGTGGCATAAAATCCTAGATTAGGACTCAAAGGGCTCAAAAACCCTCGATTAACAATTAGGAAGCTTGCTGATGATTTTGTCATTCCAAACAGATCAGTTAATACTATTTTATAAAATATATTGGATCTCACACGCGACAAATTTTGATCGTACAAAAACTCTCAGTTTTTTTCGAAAAAGGTCATCGCGTTAAAATTTATGAAAAGATGGCTTCCGGATACCAGATAGTTATAAAGCGCATCGTTAGAGTAGAAGAGACTTCGATCATCTAAGCTTATGATTCGAAACCAACTGATCGAGCATGTGAACATCGATTGAAACGAAACTTGTTGCAAAGGATGTCGGACAATTTTTTTTTTTTTTTAATTATCGAGATATTATGCATTATGAGTTTCTTTCGCCTGATTTTCAACAAGGAATCTTATCTGAGAGGCCGGATTTATGGGTGTACAACTCTTGGCTTTTGCAATACTATAAGGGGCCACATAGTGGACTAGAAACGGCGTAAAGTCTCGATTTTTATGCACAACCATTTTCAATTTAGGTTTTTAATTGACTGGGTTTTATAATGAATTATTCAACTAAAATGGTTCAGAAATATTTCACCGATATGTTGCATATGTATTGTGCACAAAAACACATAAATGTTAAATCTTTATGCATCTTTGCCCAGGTCAAGATGTAATGTAGAGGAAGATACCTCCAGATACCTCGTTTGAGTGAGTATAAAGTTAATGATGTATTGTCAGTTATTTCCCAATATATGATTTCTATCTATATTTTCTCTCCAAATTATGAGGGAGTTATTCGTAGCAGAGAATAACTAGCAACGACCGTCCAACGACCGTCAAAAGAAGATTTTTACTTTTTTCATAAACCAAAGTTTCTAAAACATTTTGAAAATAAAATAAGTCAAGTTTTCTAGACGATGTCGCTGAAATTTACAAAATAGGAAATAAACCACGCCCATTTTCTAACAAGTTCTGCATCGGAATCTCAAAAAATGATCCACGTTTTAGATCACGCGTTTAGGGATATATGTTTGTGTATGTGTTACTACATTTTCATATTACATTCTGAATATTTTCAGCTTAATTCATTTTTACAATAATTCTCAATACTCAATAGAGTCATAATGCACTGAATTTTAAGTTAATTACAGCTCAATTTCTTGAAATTTTATTCTGTCTAGTTTAACTTGAACTTAAAAATGGTCAACTTAAGATTGCCATCCACTTTTTTATGTCATACGAGCGGCCATTTTTGCTTTTATCCAGTATGAAAAGCAAGCGTATTTATAGTGTAATCATACAAATTACGCAAATCAGGTTAAAAGTTCTGATTTCAGTCCTTCTAATTAATGTCGCAGTTTGTATGAAAATATTCCACTGTGCGCTATATCATAATGCACAGTCTCTGCGCGAGTTTTTCGCAAAAAAATCAATTAATGTCGCTTCACAACCACCATATTCGCCTGATCTACCATACCACAACCACCATATTCGCCTGAAATAAATTTTGACGAATAAACAAAGATTATTTGAGAAATTTTTTTTTTTAAAGAATCTTTATTTTCGAACGCAGGTGTATATGAGTATATGTAGTGCGTTTAAATGCACGTATTTTATGGATTACATTTTCGAAACTCTCGCTTTCAGGTCAATAAGAACCAAAACCAATGACAAAGCCCAAATCAAAGACATTTCCCGATTTGACCATATGGGCCAGAATTCCCGACAAATCCAAACTGCAGACACGACCACAAATTTCCAATGTGGATGAGAACTAACATGAAATCTCGGTCATTATATCAGGTAAGCGATATGAATCTGAATTAGCAACAACCTCGAATTAAGCTGGACTTAAATAAGGAACAAACTTGAGTTATTGGCATAATCCCGAAAGTGAATTAACAACAAGCCCGGATCATCTACTATTAACCGATTTGCCGATACGAACCTAAATTAAGAACACACCTGAATATCGATATGCACCCATGCATGCCGATGCAAGTCTGAAATAGCAACAAATTTATCCATTGGCTCGAGCCAGATAAAGAGCTCAATTAACAACAAACTCAAACCATGAACACGATTTAAGGATACAGATACAACCTGACTTAACAACAATCGACAATCATCGATATTATTTGGAGCTACCGATATAAACTGGAATTGTTATCAATTCCAGCCAAATTATTGACACGATCACGAGTTATTGATCGATATCAACTTGAATTAAGAAATCCAAATCATTGGTACGATTCAAAGTTAACGGTACAAATCAAAATTAATAACACCACAATGATACAAATATACAAATATGAATTAACACTAAAGTTCCCGAGTTACCAACACAAATATAAATTCCAATTATCGTCACGATTCCAAATGGCTGAAATGAACTTGATTTAACCACTCGAATCATCATTCCGAATGTCCGACACGAACTTGAATTAACAATAAAGTGGAATCATCGAATCATCCAGCTGCTGTTGATATGAGGCTGAACTAGCAACAAAGTCGAATCTTCATCCTATTACTGAGTTGCAAATATTAGACCGAATTGTCAACCGCAATCATATATCATATCATAAATTGCAAAAAAATAATCAATCGATGTCAAAATACCGGTTTGACTCTGAATTATTTGCAAGTCCTAATAATCGAGTTTTCTGTGCGCAGATATAATCTTGGCTCGCCGACATCAATGTTTTCGGAAAGTAACCCAAGCTACTGACCATGTCTAAATGTAATAAAACCGATGACCTTAAATTGGCCTGTCCATCGACCAACGAATAACCCTCTCTAAGTTAGTTTCCCGTCATACCAACTCATGTTAAGCGTCATTCGAACATATCGCTCAGCTTAAAATTGGCTAGACTCTAAGCGAATGAAGCACAACTATGCCCATATCCACACATAGTCGTATACACAAATCCTAATTGTTGTAGCATCTAAGTTTTCAGATACTAGATTGTGATTTAGTTTTAAACATGAGTGAAACGTTTTGGATGGTGCTCTAGTTGGAAAATGGAGACTGCATTACCAGCATTTAGGGCTTGTCGGTCTTATGGCAACCCTGGGGGCGTCTGGAATTATTACAGCTGACAAAACCGCGTTACACCTGCCTGATTCCTGCACGATGAATATAACCGTAATGTTTTCGAGGAAATCTCGTGCTATGAACATGAAGAGCAACGAAAGGGTTTTGGGAAAAATCGTGTTAAAAAATTCCAAAAAATATTGCAATTGAAGGACTTGGAATCCATAAAATATAATATATTTTATTTAGCGAGAAATACTTATTTTGATAATTTTGTTCACACTCCATATATTGAGTACTCTTTCGAGCTGGTTATTTTGATATCAATATATCTGTGTTGATGAGGAAAAACGACTTAAGCAGAGTTAGGGCAATATCGAGTTTGTACTATCTATCTATCTATCTATCTATCTATCTTATTGTATTTACTATGACGCATATTTACGTTTAATTCCCATTAAAAAATTTGATGTAATTTGCAAGTTATAGCAACTTTTTAAAACAGCGATTCTTGGAAAATTACGCAGTATCTTTAAATATTAACATAGCTAAGAAATTGTTTGTTATTATTCATAATGACGTTCAGACACATGACGCCGTCCAAGTGCGATTTCAAAATTTCGTATATTTTGGAAATTACAAAAAATGTCCATATTAGCAATTGTTTTAAAAACACTTAGTATTCGGAGCCATAAATTTCGAGTTAAGTTCTTCTTTCTTATCAAAATAATAATAAAACTCTATGCCTGGATCACTTGCTAAGCCGTTAAGTGTTTGTTAGTTTTTGTAATTTCTTCCCTTACACAGTTTAATACAAATCCCCTAAAATATACTGCAATTTTATTCAACAAAACCAGGGTAGCTTACCTTCAATTAATACGTGTGAAACTGGAGTAAAAAATGCTGAAATTATAAAAATACCTTTGAGCTTTAGAAATTGCTCATTTACGCAATTTGTTTTTTTTTTTTATGCCAACAAAGATGCTACATTCGTTTTGTCTTCAGAGTGTTTTCGTTAAGTACTCTCGTATTATTTGAATGGCGTCAGTCGCACAGTGGGTGTCTTTTGCAAAACAAAGTAATTTTTAATATCTCAACCGCAGGAATGAATATGTATGCCATATGATACGGCCAAAAATACAGGGTTCTTCATTTAGTGGTTTCAAACCGCCGGTCTAGCAAAACTGTCAGCTGTTACATACCTGTCATCTGATGTGCTATCGATTTAGTGAAAAATTTGCCGTTTATGAATATGAATCGTTTTACAACAGGAGAACGCGTAAAAATAGTTGAAACTTAATACAAAAGTGGTGATCCAAAAGTGACACTTTCCGTGCATTACGGGGTGATTATGGTTGTCATAATCGACCTACTGTGCAAGGAATTTGCAAGATTATAAAGAAATTTTAAGAGACTGGAACCGTTGCAAATGTGGTCAGGCCTGTGCATTATCGCAATGAACGTGCAGCCGAAAGTATTGATTCTATATGTGAAAGTGTGGCGGATACTCCGAATTTCCAACCAGTAAGTTGTACTAGTCTGTATTTTTATCAATTTAATTTATTTTAAAATTCTCTACTATATCTAAGAATTATCGACACATCTAAGAATTGCACTCTCATTCTGGTACCTCCCACACAAATGACTTATTTAACTAATATGTTCTTACTTCCATATCTTTCAAATAATTATGCCAAGCTTGGACAAATTTGGTAAGCTAAGTTCTAAAAATTCAGATTGGCGACGCTACCAAGCCTATTCTGACACTTCCAATATATGTAAATTCGAGCGACTTTTTGAAATTGAATTTTCGACTGAACTCCGTAATTCGCGGCCTTAATTAAATAATTAAAATATTGTTCAAGTTTCACACTACAGACGTACAATGACTCTTTCAACTTTTTTTAAACAATTGTTTTTTCTTTAAATTACACTACCCAACGAGGTTTTGGACTGGAGGAGCCAAATATCTTTCCTAGGGTAATTTGGTGGACTGAATTCGAATCTGTAAATGGTTTTTCTCTATCACGTCAGGTTTTCGAGAAATAAAAAAATGTTTTTATTCGTTTTTTACATAAAAAATCATTAGTTTATTTAAAAATCAATGAATTTTTAAAAATGAATGGCGTCATTTGAACGTCGTTTGTATTTTGCTGGTTCGGTTTCACATATTAGATTCCAACAATAGTCTCCAAGCATGCTTTTGTCCCAAAATCCTTGATAATTCCTTTTAATTTTCCTTAAATCTTGGTAAGCACGCTCCCCTTGTTCATCCCTCATCGCACCTTGGTTTTGTGAAAAAAATCTAAATGTGAATGAAGAAAATGCCTTTTGAGTGAAATTCGTGCACATAATTCGTGATAGTTTTTTAATAGTTCAGCAACAATTTGTCTGTAGTTTTCACTCTTTTTATTTCCAAGAAAACTGTTCACGATGCTCTTGAAAGATTTCTGGGCTGCGTATTGTTTGCTGCTATTATTTAGCTACCTTAATATTTTTTTAGCACGTATTCCAAAAATATTTTGCGATTTCAGCAATAGATAAAAATTTGATTTGTAGGCATGACTGTTGTTTTTAAGTCCATAAATCTAACAAAGTTCTTATCGGTGCACCCCAGACGTAGACTAGTTAATATAATTTTAGAATATGATTTCGGCAGACGTTTCTTATCAATCGATTTCTGTTTATTATTCTAGATAGTCGGGGTGGAAAAAAAAAAAACTTCTACAAAACTAAATGCTAACATAAGGGGGCTTGGCATTAATGACGAGATTGTGATCTCTATCTGGGGTTAGAGATAATTTTGAGCATGTTAAGAAAAGTATACGTTGTAGTGTATAGAGGGCGTAGTAAATTTTTAAATTTTGTCAATGTTTAGCAAATTTTGACGACGGTAATTTTATAATGATCAAAATTGTCAGTCAGATGTAGCAGAATCTCAAGCGGCAATGCACGTGCGCGTTACCGAAAGGGGGTGCAACTATCCGGGAAACATCGCGCAATTTCCCGGGTGGAGCTCCAAAAGAATTTACCTAGTTTAATTAGCTACTTTGCCGAGAATTTTGCCCAAGAATTCCGGCAAATTTTTTGTATCCAAAAAAAAAAAAAAAAATATATATATATATATGTAGCAAAAGAACTAAAAACTTTTACAGGTAAGCGTAGCCCATGCATTTTATATATTAGTCTTTTCTCATCACTGTGTTTGGAATAAGTTGAATTAAAGAACGAATAACTTACTCATATTGGCGTGGGGAATGAAAATCGATTGCATGTAAGAAATGGGGATTGGCATGTACACACTACCAACGATGGTGGATATTTATATCATTGCTCATGGGTAATGTGCAATTGCCCTCTACATATGTATGTTGACGCAAAAAGTATTATTATTATAAAAGTGTTACATTTTGTGATGCTTTCAATACATCATCTTCTTCACGCTTTTGTGTATCAGATTACGTATTTCACGTCATTTTCGAAATTATTTTCGAACAGCTTCATTACAATACAAATTAATGTGATTGGCGTTAAGATCTTCTCCTCCGCCAATTGTATTAAAGAATTGTATTTGCTTTGTCCTTCTATGTTTTCTTTTTGGTATTTTTAGCGCAACAAATTCAATCAATCAGTTGAATTAAATCCCTAATTCGACGAAATTCTTCATCTCACAAAACTGGGTAGAAATCCGAAATTGAACTGAGCATTTTTTTTTTCTTTTTTAAGCTTTCTTTTTGTTTTTTATTTACACTTATTTATATTTATTTTTAGTATTTTCCATTATGTAAAATTCTTCGTCTCAAAGAATAGACATGCAGAGTGAACGTAAACGTCGCAGGTGAAAAATGTTTCAAATAAAATTCTCTCCATTTTTATTCGAATTTCTTTTTGTTGTCACATTAATAAATAGGCCTGCTATTCGGAAACGAAGCGCACAATCACGAAAATAACACAATGTCTAACTTCCTCCTCCTTTCCTAACCGGTATCATTCACGTGGCATCAACATTTTTTCGAACAAATTTTTCGAATTGTGGACATATTTTTATTATAGCAATTCTTACCTCTGAATGGCCACGTCGTTACGAATTTGAAAAATTAAGTCATTTCCAAGATTAGAGCCCTCAAACATGTGCAGGGTGATTCATTTCCTTTTTCCAGTAGAGGTTTTTTAAAACAGATCAAAGTACCAAACCGTCAAACACTGTTGTTTGACATTTCATGATAGAAAGATTTAGTCCGAATGGTTCTAACCGGACAATAGCAGTCTGCCGCCGGACTTCCAAAGTCTACCCGGACATTATTTGCATCACTAGAAGTACAGATACGCATCATCTATAATTGACATCTGAGAATGCGTCATGTTAAACTCAATTTCGGTACATATTCGAAAGAGATGATCTTGTAAATTACCAGATAAGGTTAATGTTAATGTTTTAATTTTTGTTTTTGTTTTAAAGAAAGTAGCTTTATATAGGTATAGCTAAAAACAAGTTTACTTCCATCACATGTGAGATTTTACACGCATTGTGTTTTTAGATTCACTCAGCGGTAACTACAGTTTAATGACAATTTCGAACGTCACAGTTTGAGGAGTATTTACAAGACATGTCGACTATTCGAAGTGTTCGGCAGACACATCGAGGTGACCGCCGCTCAAATAATGATAGTGCCACGGTTGGTACGCCTAGGACTATATAATATGAAATAAATCAAATTGGCGTAATATTTGGATATTTGTTTTTTTTTTTTTAATTTATTGTCGATCTTCAACGATCTTAATCCAGTTGAAAATCGTTTTTATTAAGATATATTTGAGTTGCGCTCTTCGTTGAGAAAATTTTTCTACTGGTAGGTAAAACTTCTCATTTGTTTTGCGAAGTTATAAATCCTTAAGCGATAATGCTCGAGGAAGCACAAACAGTTAAGGGCGCTGAAGAAGGTATTTTAGCAAATACCGAAAAAGCTATCCATCCAGCCAGCTGAGTCAATTTCAAGATTTTGAATTATCTTGAACCGGGTTAAATACTTGAGTCATATCGTCAATATTTCATTAATAGGATGTTATTCGTCCAGAATGTCCTGGACGAGCACAATACGACATTTTATAGTTGTATATAGGCATACAACCGGTTCATAAATTATTGTCATTGAAGTTAGTCTCCATTATTTAGTTCGGAGGGATGTAACAGTTATAATTTTTATTAGAAAAAAGTATTTCTTTAAGAGTCATTTGTGATTTTTATTACATCGCTCCAAAAATCATTATTTTTGATTTTCTTCAAAAAAAAGACAGTTATTTTTGGTATTTATTTCGTAGCTCAAAAATAATAATTTTCTTTGATTAAATTTTTTTCTGTTCTTCAATAATACTTGTTCAAGGCTTTTCGAAATCAAAAATGATTTCAACTTTAACTTTTTTTGTACATCTTTTACTTTTAATTTTTAATGAATAATAGTCTTTGGCTTTAGTATGTATGTAAATGATTCCAAGTTTACTCCAAATTAACTGAGGTAGTATTCTAAATAACAAGAGAGTGAAAACTTCGATAATGATTTTACTTATATTTACACTGAGCGACAGAAAATCACTTTTTCATATTTCGCCGATCGCTTATGGCGATTCTTACAGTTCATTAGGATATGAACCGAGCTATGGAAAATTTTCATATAGATAATTGGAAAACCAATGTTTTTATGACCTGAAAAGGACTTTGAACTGGGCTTTGATCCTCGGTGTATAGCTTGGTCACTGCTTGGGTACCAAGAGCCAAAATTCTTAAGATTTGACGTTATCCGTATGAGAAATCACATACGTCCTTCACCATCTTTCTTAACCGCTGCAAAATCCTTCTGGCTAAAAGATAGCCAACCACAGTTTCACAACAATAGGCAGAACTGTATAGAAGTATAGGCGCGTATTGTTCAGCCTCCTATAACCTTTACGCAAATGTGATGAAACTCTATTAAATTGATTTATCAATTGATCGTTAAAAACTATGTTTGTCAACTTCTGCACGTTCTCCAAAATATATTCTTCAAAATAATTCGTTTCAAACTGACCAAGAATATATACTCGTATAAATCCATTTAATTTGCAATAAAAATAATGCCGAATAAAGCAGAAAATTTATGGATTCAAAAAATAAAAGCAAAAGTACTGTAATAATAACAAAAGGAACAAATTTCCCGCTGTGTGTTGTTATAAAACTAGCGAGTATGAGTAGCAACGGCGCGTAATTGGCAAAAGAATGAGGGAAAAATTGCGAGTGCTTATACGCATGATCGTGCCGTTGGGTTATTAACAAATAGAAAAGGAAAGAAAAGGAAAAAGTTGTGGAAAGAAGAAGCACCAGTCAAAACCATATTGTGTTGGAAAAAAGTGTAAACAACGGATTAAGTATGGACGGACAAGAGTTGATAAGTATAAACTTATTTTTTAATGAAAATGTAAATATTAGTAGTTGGATATATTATTACCAAAGAGAATAAATGTTTAAGAGTAAATCTCTCTTGGTATATTTGAGTTATTCTTACGAATAGTGTAGCACAGAGAAAGCTCTCAGACAGAAGTGTGTCTGTAGTGAGTCTTATTAAATCTGAACGCTAACTCAAGAGCATAAGTGAGGCTTGCATCCGCAACTGGATACCATGCTGATATTCGGGTATGTTATTAATTTAGGTTCGTATCGGCAAATCAGAAACTAGTAGATGATCCAGACTTGTTGTTAATTCACTTTCGGGATTAAGCCAATGCCGAGTTTGTTCTTAATTCAGGTTTGATTAATTCAAAATTGTTACTAATTCAGATTCATATCGCCAACCTGGTATCTTGACAAATATTTGGTGTTAGTTCTCATCTGCAATGATAATTTGAGGATTTGTCGGAAATTCTGACCCATATCGTCCAATAGGGAAATCTCGTTGATTAGGATAAGCAATTATCAAACATTAAATCTATTTAAGAACAATACCGGTTTATTGGAATGTCAAATGTTCTATTTGCTCATTCCGTTTGAGGCCTAGTAGACGGCTCAAAGGTATTTTACGTCTCCCGTGAAGAATTCATTTTTATGGTGCTATCGAAAACTTCGGCGGTTGAAAATTACTGCAGCGGAAATTTTGTGCAAACGGAATTTTATTTGCGGAATTTGTAAGCATATTGTATAGGAAAAATAATTTCGCTTGAGGTGAATATCGTTCTTAAACTAAAAAAAGTAAAATTTGCAATGTTTAATAAAATCTCAACAAATATTTGTTACTCGCTTAACTTTAAACTTTTACATATTTAGAAGATTCAATCGTTTGTCTTTTTGATCCCGTTTTTAACACTTAGATCGCGTAAAAAATGGCTTAGTTACATATTTTTAGGTCTCCGAGACCAAAAAAAAAAACACGAAACTACATAACTAAACACTGTTTCATGGTTTATTCAGTGGGGTATGCTTTCCATTTCGAAAGCATCTCGATTTTTTTTTAATATTGCAGCATTATATACCACAAATTTTAAAATGACTCAGTCAAAATGGAAAACTGATTTTAGCCGGTAGAATTGGCGGCTCCGCTCATCAATGTCTATCCAAATTTTTAATTTTTTTTCTAAAGTTCTAATACCAACCTGAGACGCTGCATTAAATTGATTTTTTACAGATATAACTAACATTACCTCGTAAGAGCTTTTAACAATGGGATTTTTATGGGTTTCTTACTGGTTCATGTGATCTGGTGAAAATGGACTAACATGAGGCCCGAAACAACAGCATCCTTCCTGTGACAAATCCAAGTTTAATTCATTGATGATAATCCAAATCTTCACTACGTCTTGATTACGAATTGAGAATTTTTTTCGTATCTTTGGACGCCCTTTTTCTGTTGAATATGCTTGTAAATATCTGCATGTACTGGTTTGGTTTACGAATGCAGAAACTGAGGGCCTATTGGATCCCAGTGGCCTAATGACAAAATAAACAAAGACGCGGTTTATCTTTAGTACGAAAAAAACGTTCGAAATGAAGGTCTTTATAGTCGTTTTCCTATTTCCATTTCTTTTTTTTTTACATTTTCGCGGCTTTATCTGAAGGTACTCAGTTTCTGCAAATATAAAAGAAGATTTTTTGAAAAGGAATGCAATCAGTATGGACTTTAGAGTAATGTGGCAATATTACTAAGTCCATATTTTTAAAAAATATTTATTCGTCCAATTCAATTTTATCGCCTTCAAAATGTCCACCCGGACATAATACTTTTATGTCAAAGTTTTTTCCAATTGAAGCATTCCAAATAGTTTCCTATGTCCTTCAACGAATACGATACTTGTGAAACGATATTAGCTGAGTTTTTGCGAAGAACTTACGAAGAAGATGATAAAAAATCAACACCTGTCTGTTCATAAATCCGGTCTTCATTTGCGAATGGTTTCAATCAAGAGACGCATAACATTCAAATAATATTCATTCCTTGACGATCTGGTTTACGCTGCAAAGCCGCCCTAAAGGCAGAATAGAAATTATTTTCTGTAACCGTAACAGTGTAGATATAATTGTATCTAACTTTGCATCTAAAACTGAGCTTGGATGTAATGGTCAATGACACGGCTATTTGCCCAATCGCTTGTGAATGTAATTATGGCCTGATTAATAATTATGATAGTCTATAAACTTTGTTTTAAAGGGCTTATGCAGCACTCAGAATGTATATTTGTCCATATCGGTAGCATATGTAACAAAACTTATACTGCTATCTGCAGTAATGTTTGAAATACAACCATCCAAATCGGTGTATCGATTTGTTTGTGCTTGATATTAATATATTGTTTAGTTTTGATAATAACCGGTCCAATACTCGTAATATGTTTTTATACTTTCACCCGGAGTAACGAAATGTAATAGCAGAAACTTGGCACAGCCCAATATGTGCTAGCCGGGGATTATAAATGGGCTATATTGGCCAACCCCTTCTAGTACTAAGTTTAGTCACATTTGGCACACGCGTAACCTTTATCAAATATCTCGTTTTAGGATGAAAACGGAACAAATTGCCGCACCCATTTTGGCACCTGCCATACAAATTAAACAATTTTTCGAAATTTAATCAATTCGTTTTAAATAATTTCTAAATATTCAGCTGTAGTAGTCTGGGTTTTATTTCATCACATTATTTTACAATTCTCTTTAATATCGGAGAAAGTCGATGAAGTAACTACGCCCCTCTGACATCACCCATGTAAAAGACCGATTTAACCCATATTTTCTCATCTCCATACCTTCCAATCGTTTGTACCAAATTCGAATAAATTTACTACATGTCAAGCGTTTCGTATTTTAAGTTTTGAGAACGAAAATGGGCGACGCTACCGCACCCATTTCAATATATCCCATACAAATTGGCCGATTTATAGATATTTGATTTTCCACTGCAGTGCTTAATTGCCTGAAGTTATTTAAATTCTCGTCAATTAAAAAAGTCGACGGATCGACCACGCACTCTCTGACATCTCCCATACAAATTATCTTATTTATTTTATATGTATTTCGATTCATATCTTTTCTTCAATTGCACTGCTTTCAGCATAACTATGCGAGCTTGGCATTAAGTACTATAAATGGAGAAACATTGCATTACCATGCCTCTGGTCCATACTATCATTGGTCATTCCACAAATGAATGAGTTGAAAAAGTCACAATTTTGCTTCTTTTATTGTGCCGTAATTTAGAACATTTTTTTGCAGCAGCAGCACAAAACGCTGTTGAGTGACCGAAATTTCTTTATTGCTTTTTAAAATCGTTCAATATCAACACACCCTTGAAAGTTTATGAGCTATCTTCATTTGCTGAATGGCGGATGAGTATACTTAGATCGACACAGTTTTTTACGGCATGTAAATATATATTATATACATATTTAGGTATATATACATATACATACATATATATATATCAGTTGTTACGAAAGGAATGACAAAATAGGTATATTTTCATTTTATAGTGGAAGATACAAAACTGATTTTTTTTTTGATTTGGTGTTTCATCAAACCCGTTATAATTTTTACTTCTACCCCCAATATTTTAAGTTACTGCAGTCTTCTAATTAGGGATTAGAGGGAAAGCTAGAATTTCGATAAATCAGCTTTCGAGTATTAGCAGTATTGAAAGAAGAAAAAACCCCTTAAAATACTATGCTTTTATATTTTTGTTTGTCCAATCAAGCCTTGAAAGTGTTTTTTAAATAGTCGTCTAGTTAAATTACAAGAAAAATCAATAAAATTTTACTATTTTCTGACAAATTTGTAGCTCACCTGCTAACAATCTTTTCACCAGTTGCAATTAGCATTTAAAATAAAGACAAATAATTTTCTCTAAATGCATATTATATTCCCTTAATTACACAAAATCTAACTATTCTCTCTCTCGATTTCTCCTCCTAATCTCAACATTTAGCGACCTCTGACGAAACAAGTTAGATCCGCAATGGACTTTTTGGTTTCATTTAGTTTTTGTTTTTATAGATTCAGAGTTATCTTTTAGAATCCGGCGTTTATTCGTGGGTCGAACCGAAAACATACTTATTTGAGTCGAAAATGGGGGATTTTATCCAAGTGTTTTTATTTGGCATCCACAAAATTGGTCTTGTTGGAATTGGAATTATTTTGCAAATACTAAAGATTCTCTCTCGCAAATGTTTTACGATCTGTTACAAAATAATGAATGTTTCTGTTTCCGAAATAAATTAAATCAGTTTTGGAAAAATTCTACGTTTTCTTTGTGATCTCTGTCACATACATAGAGTTGAAATAAGTGTTTCATGCGAAATAAGTTAAATTAATATTTGATGTGATGTCCAAACCCATAAATGCTATTTCAACAGCTGATTATTTATTCTATAGTAACATTGTGTACCACGGAATAGTTGGTAATTATTTTCCTACGAATTTAATATTATTTGTAATCTTGCCGATGTATGTATATGAAACTGTTTTAACTATAAACACCATTGTCTTCTTACCTTGATATTATCTCGGTACAAATTCCAAAAGCATTGGTGATTTTGAGAATAGTTAAAAAATTGATTTGTCGTAATGGTTGTTGTTTTTAAGACCATAAATCAAAAACAATTCTTATCAGTTTGTCTCAGACGTAGACTGTATAGTGTCATTGTTGTCTATCAACCAGCAGAAGGAAAGGAAATAAAAATAACGGTGTAGACTTTAGACCAGCCCATTTATGTGGGGGCTTGGCACAAGCGATGGTTTTACGATCTGTCTCAGGGATTAGAGATAATCTAATGTTGATTTGTTGGAAATAATTAGCACAAAACATTGATTGATCATTACGAGGGATTCGTACAAAAGTCCGGTCAATAAGTTGTTGGAAATGTATTGATTAATTTTTACTTCACAACATAGGAATATAAAATGAAACAAACATGAAACTCGCTTGGCTTGTCAGGTAAAAGAGGAACTATTTCTATTTTCGCCTTTGAAATTTGAACAGTATTGCTAGAGATTGGCAGCAAAAATACGGAAAATATATGAAATTTTATCTCATTTGAAATAAGGAAATTGTTAAGAGGATTCGAGTTAAAGAATAATTGAATTTTGAGTCTTCGAAGGGTGGATAGACATGCCACGTTCATTGTCGCTTCTCTCATAGTTTCACATGATGACATTGAAGGCCAATCCTCATAACCCTCGCAACAGGGCTGTAAATAACACTTCATTGAAAGCCGACGTTTGCAGACTTAATGCAAACCTGAAAATAATGCCTTCCAGGAAACCTGTAAAAAATGAAAAAAGTGTAAAATAAATGACAAGAAAAAGGAAAATCAGGTCACCAATAATATAATTTATTTTTCACTGTGTTTCTGTTAGATACCTTGGTGTAATAAACATTTTTAACCACAGAAAATCTTACTGAAGTTTGAACCCACCATCAAGTTCCCCATCTCAAAGTTGCCAGATTGCCATGCTACTATTTAATCCATAAAGTTGTATGTGAACCGGTTGGTTAAAAGAAATGGTGTACAGCATTATACTCACATTTCGCGTTGCGTTCCAAATGGGGACCTGCTGCGGGTCACCAAAAAGAAGGGAACACGTATGTTTAGCGTATTTCTTAGAAGGAAGAAGATCATGCGCTGTGTGATGGAAGGAAATAAGTAAATTAATATGTTCGATTCATAAAAAAGATTTTAAAAAATATACGGAAATTTCAATCAGGAAGCAAAATTATAACTTGCTGAAGTCTTCCACTTAGAATTTGTAGAGAAATAGTTGATTTTTACTAAATCGACCAATTTGAATGTGTTGTACCCTTAGGAGTGTAGCAATACAACCCATTTCTATTTGCAGCACAAAGTTTACTGAACGCCTGATGTATGGTATGTTATACTGAATTTAGTACAATTGAGTCAAAGATATGAACCTAAGAAAATAAGGATTAGATTAAGTTACTTACAAGGGGATACGTTGATTTTTTTTTACGTTTTGTCAAGCGATGCCAAGCAATACAACTGACAAAATTTTATGTCACTGTAAAAAAAAAAGGAAAGAAATCAAATTTCAATCACGCGATGTGTGAGAAATGTAAGTAAATATGGTACAACGCACCGTGTATCATAAACGACATTAAGTCCTGGTTTTTATGTATAGCACTCTTTAACCTTTTGACTTGGTTTTATAAAGAGTTTTCAAACTAACATGAATCTTGCAAATTTACTGCAGTAGAAGCGTTTAAAGTACGGGATTACCAATTTTTTGCTTTTGAAAGTAAAGTTAACTAAAACAAACAAAAGCGATGATTTTGAAAAAAAAGCTTTTTTTTTTCATTATAATGCTTTATAATGCTTGAACCTTGCCACTATGTACGAAATATTATACCACTTAAACGACCGTTTCTGGGTTAAATAGCAGCAGCATTCTTTTGAGGTAATTTTCGATCACTTTTTCGCATATTTTATTAATTAATTATTATTATTATTATTATTATTATATTCATTAATTAATTAATTAAAAAAGATATGATTGTTGATCATTTAAAATACGTTAATTTCAAATTATTAGTGGCTTCTGAGCTATATGATAATTTGTTTAAATCTGAACTGTAGACTGCTAACATTAAGGTTCATCCTTTTAAGTTTTTTCCAAAGAAGAAACCTCTACCTCACGAAGCTTAGTAATGCCATTAAATTCTAATAATTCGCCTTTGAAAATTTATTATCATAACGTGTCTGGTATGAGGACAAAATCTATGCTAATTTCTCCATTTACATCTCAATGTGATTATGATGTCTATGTGTTTGTTGAAACATGGCTTAATTCGGATTTTTTTAATGAAGAATTTGTTGATACAAAAAAATTTAATGTCTTTCGTAAAGATAGAGATTGTGTTTTAAGTGGCTGCTTGAGAGGTGGTGGTGTATTAATTGCTGTGAATAGTGCCTTCGTTTCGAAACAATTTGAATTAAGTGATGGCAACTTATTATTGGGTCAACTTTGTGTTGAAATTCAATCTATTCAAGGAAATTTTTTTATTTGTGCCTCTTACATTCCGCCAAATAGTTTGGATAGTTTGTATCAGGCTCACTCAAATAACATTTTGCATATTTCAGACAATTTAAATAGTAATGATAAAATGTGTATCTTATCTGTGTGATTTTAATCTAAATAATATTGTTTGGAATGAGGTTTAAAACACTGATAAATTTCTTCCATGTAATGTTAATAAGTCGTTTGAAATTGAATTTATTGATGGATTACTTAGTATTGATCTGCAACAAATTAATAAAGTGTTTAATAAATTAAGGCGTTTGCTAGACTTAGTTTTTGTTAGCAATGACATGTTGTTTTCGGTAGTTAAATGCAATTTTCCTGTTTCTCCTGAAACGGTTCATCATTCTGCAATTTGTATTAATTTACAATTTTATAATTTTTCGAAGTCTCACATTCCTATATTAGCTAATGATTATGACTATAATTCCTGTAACTTTGATTCTTTAAAGGAACTACTTTCAGATATCAATTGGCCCGATATTTTAGATAGTAATATTGTCGCTATTTGTTATGATGAATTTTTAAAAATGACAAATTTTATAGTCGAGCATAATATATCTCATATTAAGCCAAAGGTTTATAAATTACCTTGGTACACCAGAGGATTGAAAAAATTAAAAAACTTAAGGAATAAATTTTATAGTAAATTTATGATTTCTAATTCTCCGATTGATGAAAAATATTATATTCATTATATGCGTGAATTTAATTGTTTAAATAAATTTTTGTATAATCAGTGTATACTATCGTTTAATGAGTCTTTAAAGGATAATCCAAGACGGTTTTTTCGTATATAAAGTAAAAAAAAAAACAATTCTTCCATCCCTAAAGGTCTAAAGCATAATAATGTTGTTTCAAATTCGGCAGAAGAATCAGTAAACTTATTTAAGAATTTCTTTGAATCAAGTTTTACGAAAGATAATACTGTAAATAATTTTAGTAACTTCGACAATATTGTGCCTTGTGTTGATATTGGGTCTATTGATGTTTCTGATGAGGACAAATCTGATCTGCATGGAATCTCTTCTTTTCTTCTTAAAAAATGCTCAACAGCTTTTTTAGTTCCTTTAAAAATTTTGTTTAAAAAATCACTTGATTCTGAATATTTTATTCAAAAGTGGAAAACTGCGACAGTCTTTCCAGTTTTTAAATCGGGAGATAGAACCTTAGTTACTAATTATAGGCCTATTTCTAAGTTGCCTAACATTGCTAAAGTTTTTGAGCATATTATGCATGAAAAATTATATTTTTTAATAAAGAGGCATATTAACCCTAATCAGCACGGGTTTTTTTCTGGTCGTTCCACAACTACTAACTTAGCTATTTTTAGTAATTTCTGTTTAAATGAATTTGAAAGTGGTGTTCAAGTAGACACGATATACACGGACTTTTCTAAAGCTTTTGACAGAGTTCGCCATGATATTCTCTTATTTAAGCTTCATAAATTCGGTTTCCACTCCAATATCTTAAATTAGGTGAAATCGTATTTGGGTAATCGGGTATGTACTGTTTGTATTGATGGTTATTATTCTAGTGCTTATTTTCCTACCTCTGGTGTTCCACAAGGTAGTATTCTTGGGCCTTTATTGTTCAATATTTTTGTGATATTGGTATGTGTTTGAAAAATTCGAAATATCTTATGTATGCAGATGATCTAAAGATTTTTAAATCAATCTACACGTTGAATGATGTTACGTTGTTGCAGGAAGATTTAGATAGGATTGTTATTTGGTCTAAAGCTAATGATTTACCATTCAATACTAAGAAATGTTTTAAACTGACATTCCATCGCTGTAGAAATACAATTAATTCGTCATATCATATTTATCATGAAATCTTGGAAGAATTTCTTGAATTTTCTGATTTGGGGGTAGTTTTTGACTTCAAATTTACATTCAAAAGTCACCTAGATTACGTTATACCAAAAGCTTATGCGATGTTTTATTTTATTCGTGGAAATATGTATAAATTCTCTGATCCTTACACAAAAAAAGTTTTGTTCTCTGCTTTTGTACGTTCCAAACCCGAGTATGCATCGGTTATTTGAAATCCTGTTGCATCAATTCATTCTATGCGGATTGAAAAAGTACAGAAAGTGTTTCTAAGGTATGCTTTGTCGTCACTTAACCTTACTTCTCCTTTACCGTCCTATGAAAGGCGCTGTGCATTCATTTCGTTGCAAACTTTGGAGGCCAGAAGGAACATACCGTCTGTTATGTTTCTTCATGCCGTTCTTTCGGGATATATTGATTGTCCGGATCTACTTGCACTCATACGCTTTAATGCTCCATCTCGCTCTCTCCGTCATATGTATACTTTTAATATTGTTATGCATTCGTTTAATTATATTTGCAATGAGCCCATTAACCGGTCAATGATTTTGTTTAATAGATTCTGCAACAACATTGACCTTTGCCTGCCTCATAATGTCTTTAGGCAATTAGTATCTAATTTATTAAATTAGTTAAGTTATTTACTTTATTTTTGTTAATTAGTTATATAAGATATTTGCTGGTCTCTAAGGATATAATTCCACAGACTAAAATAAACAAATGAAATGAAATATTTCGAACGGTATCTTGGTGTATTTAACAGTTCACAGCCTTGCCAGATGGTCAGTTTTGAAACACTCTATGTACCTTTGAACAAATAAAGATGAAATGTGGAGCAAGACATATCCTAAGTTATGAAAAATAAAGAAATTTCATTTAGCATATTAAATATGTATAAAAATGAGTTATAATCGGTCACACTACAATACATAATTTCTATCTATACTTTCTCTCTGATCGGGTTTTCATCCATTTATTTCAACCGCTTTTTTTATCGGGAAATGATTTACATTTCTGTATCCGCGATTTGCGAAATTTAAATTGAATTGAATCGATACTTAAACGGCAGTAAATGAACAAATCGCCTTCAAGGGAAAGCGGTAGAAATTAGGTTTTTATAAAACTTGTGTAGGTTTACGTTTGCTATCAAAAATTGCATACAGTAATACTGCATTATGTACATATGTTTCCAATATACTCCCTGCTTTGGTTCACACAAAAATGTTGCTCTACTCGGGAAGAAAGGCAAACAAAAGCAAAATTCCATTCAAGTTCCAAAAGACAAACACAAATAATTGTTCGTTTGTTGGCAAACGAATTGAGTGATATGTGATGTTTGACAATATTTCGGATTTTTGCTTTGTATATAAATTATAAATCAAGCCTGTTAAATTTTGGATGTCTAAACCATAGGATGTGACTATTATAAATAGCTTTATGGGTCACTCTAACTGATTGAAATTTCTGTGATGGTTTTCTTTTAAATAAACTTAGTTCAAAGTTCTCTTTTATGTACACGAACTGCATGTACACGAACTTTCTTCTTTACGGCAGTGTGACTGTTTTCATTTCAGTCTCTTTTCTCCTTTTGATTTTTCCTTTTTCTATTTGTTTTTTCTAAACATCACGTTGAACTTTCGCTCTTCACCAAACAGCTGAACAAAGTTGTCCAGCAAAGAAAAGTTACAGATTTTGTAGGCATGTTGTGATGGTATGAAGTCTGTCACAGCTTCGATTTTAAAAAATCTTGGAATAAAATAGTTAATTTTTTAATATTCCTTTCGTGATATCTATTTGACCAAAGTAGTTTCGAGAAAACGGAGGCCGTACTTGAATTTCCCAGGTTAAAATGGATTTATATGTGCTTTCGTTATTATTATTATAAATTTTTCATACTTTAACTTTCATACTAACAACTTAAATAAGCGAAGCGCTGGAAGATTTCATGAATCGCATTCGGGCTCTTGGCCCAAAAGCTATTCGTTTCAAATAGTTTAATGTCGAAGAGCGTTATTAAACAAAAAAATATTTCAAAGCTGGGGCAAACTGCTGAACCGAAAAGAAATTTCACATAGTTCGCAACCCTGAAATTATCTGACTGTCATTGCAAGCCCTTGGACTGAACTTCAACATTGGAAGTTTCGCCTGCATGCCATTGAGGAGCCCTTAGATATGTCAAAGGCTTTTCGTGTTTCATGAAGGTGATATTTTATTGTCGAATGCCAATTTGCGAAATATTCTTGTAAAGATAATTTATTTCTAAATTTTTATAAAAAAAGAAATTTAAATTTCTTTAACTTAAAGTAATTTAGAACATTTTTATTGGGGCGACTTCTCTCTGAAATTAGTTTAAAAAAAGCAAACTTTTCATGTAGTTAACTTTTCTAAGGGAGGGTACTCTGCAGCTTCGAATAGAAAAAGTGCGAAGACAAACAAATTGAACATTTCTATGACACTTTCTAAGGTTGAGTTTTTGGGAACAGGAAAACATTTCTGTAAAGAATTCCAACGGGCATTTAGTATTAAATTTGAGAAGAATTTTCTCCAAAAATGTTTGGTAAAAAAACCTTTATATTAAAAAGGGACCTTTTTATCATCAGTCAAAACAACTCTACGCCAAAAAAACGGCTCAAAACAAACCTTGTTGGGAGAAGGTTGTAAGTCCTTTTTTGTTTTCTAGCCCAATAAGCTCTAGAGAACATCTTTCTTATTTAGTAAATGGGCTTGTTTTCCCTCCTAGAAATAAACATAATTACCTTTTTTGTGGTTTAATAAATATTTTTATTGCATAAAATATATAATATTCTTATAAGTTTCTAGGTTTAAGTCCAACATGAACTCCAGTCGATGAGCGCAATATTAAATTTATCATCGGTCGCACTTCCGGTCCCAATGGCAACAGTTCAAAATGACGCAACACTTTCGAAATAGTGCTCTTCATTTCCAACACAGCAAATTTCTGTCCAATGCAATTACGTGGTCCCGCCGCAAATGGAGTGTAAGCGAAGGGATTTATTTTGCTGGCACTTTCTGCCTGCGTGGGATCAAACCGTTCAGGTTTAAAGGCATCGGGATCAGGGAAATAGTTTGGATCACGCATAGCGATTTTTAGGAATAGAGCAAGATTTGTCTTAGCGGGTAAAGTGATGTCATCTGAAATAAAAAAAGAACATTTGTTTACATTTTTCTTTAACTTTTGGGACCATTGAAAGTTTAAAAATGCAATCCTTAGGATATTTGCTATATTTTTTATGCATTTACTTTGTTTTATTTTCTTACAGAAAAAAATAATCAAAAGGATTTCCTCAAGGAAAAAATCGTTGAAAAAGTTGTATTGTTTACACTAATAAAGATCGCCGGAAAATTTCTCGCAAATAATACATTTTTTAGTAGTGCAAACAAAAATTTGTTAAGGTTTTTTTAAATCACTAATGTGATGCAAGTGCTTCCTAACATACCCAGCACAACATCCTCTGTGAGTTCTCGTCCTATGTTTGGCACCGAGGGATACAGTCTTAAGCTTTCCTTGATCACACAATCCAGGTATTTCAAATCTTGCAATTCTCTGTATGACACTGATTTCTTATTATCTGTCCCTATAACTTCTACAATTTCCTCCACCAACTTAGCTTGGACTTCAGGATGACGAGCGATCAAGTACAGGGCGAATGAGATACCACTGGTGGTGGTGTCATGGCCCTCAAACATGAAAGTGTCCACCTCTTCACGTATATCCTCATTGCTAAGGGCAGCTCCATCAACGTTAGCCTGCAACAAGACGTCCAAAAAGGCCATACGGCGTTTAGTGCCAAATTCTTGATCTATTAAAGATTCTAAAGAAAAATGAAAAAGTAATGGATTATGAAATAACGCTTCCATAGGTCCCAGTTATGTAAATTACTATCTTGTGTTCCATTTTGTTTAGACTTTTGTAGGACATCTCGCCGCTTTTCGATCACATCCATAGTAAATTTGTGCATGATAGCAATGCATCGTTTGGTTTCCTTGTATTCTTTGGGGGCAGTCAAACGGAAGAGCAGAGATGTCCTTTGAGAAGGGGTGACAAAGCGTTGGGCCATCATCCATGCAACACTATAGCATAAGAAGGTTAAAAAAAATTAAAGGTTTTTTTTAAATTAAGTGATCAAAAGCTCTTTTTAAAAGTTTTAATTAGTAAGCAGGAAAAAGCTTTGGAGAGCTTTCTCCCACCTTTTAATAGTTCTAAATTGTTCCTATCTATGAAATCTTTCTGCAAAATTTTTTTTTAAATAAAGTTTTGAGGACATTTTTATCGGAAAATTTCACATAAATTCTGTTGTGAAATGTTCTAAAAAACAAGCTAATATAAAAAATTGTCGAACTTATTTTTATCAAAAAACTTTGATCTAGCAAACCAATAACTTTTCACTACCTGTACATTCAAACTACTAGTGATAAGAATCGTCTAAAATTTCTTTGTTATAATTTAGTGCTTTGTGTATAAAAAACTTTTGCCACGCAATGCATTCAAAACAATTGAATGAAAACTTTTTGGTTTCCAAATATTGTCATTGACCTCCAATGAAATTTCATTTAGCCAATTTTCTCTTTAGTTCTGTACAGGGAAATATCAGTGTAGAGGAGGATAGAAATAGATAAAGTAAATAAAAAATAAAACAGCTGAATTATGTAATTTTTGCAGCACTTTCCTACACTCACACAATTCGTTCATCAATTCGATGAATAACTACTTGTGTTTGTCTTTACAATTAGAATAGAATTTAGTTGTGAAGAGTTTCTAGTTTTGCAGAATAGAATTATCATCGAACTAGTAGTTTTAACTGAAAAACGAGAAAACAATTTAAAGCGGTATCAATTTTGATTGTAAACGAAGACTTTTAGACATTTTTTTTTTAAAGTGTAGAAATTTAAAAATTAAAGGAATGGTGAAGGAAACTTTGTACCGACGGAATTTCGTTTGCAGAACTTGCGAGTAGTTTAAATAGTGGAAGAGTCAATGCTGACTTTTATACACTAAATTTTCTGATAAACTTCTCTACATACATATAAGTATTTTGCCTGTATAGCAGCTCTTTTTTTACTTTTTCCTAGTTACACAATTTTCAGAACTTAAATTCTGAGTTCTGCCGTTGTGAAGGCTCGTATTATCTATAACAGTGGTGTTCAAATACTCTCTGGCTGCGTAATGCAGTGTTGTTCTTTTGATCGGTTAACAAATCGAACAAGAAAGTTATGTTGCTAAACTTCTTCCCAAAATACAACATGTGTAGAATGGGAACAATTCTTAATTGCCGAAACGTTTCTTCGGTAAAGCCGAAATTGAAATTGTGGAATAATTTATTTTGTTCATTATTTTCTTCATTTATTTTGTATACAAAAAAAAGAATTTGAATAAGTTTCAATTCTTTAAAACAGTAAAATGTAATTTTATATAAATTTGATATGTTGAATCTGAAATTTTACATACATATCTTTATATGCAATAATGGTTATTACTATAAGAAAATATATACTTACATGATTACATTTCTTTTAGTACGTCTCAAATTAGTTCACTAAAATCTCTATTTCTTTTTCATATTTTTCCCCTTTTTCTATATTGTTATCGAAAACAAATTTAAACAAAACTGCTCTTATTGTTTCTTCAGCGTAAACTTCGTAGGAGTTCTTTCGAAATTTAAAGCTGTCCCATAAAAGCGCAAAACTTAAGTTTTTCGGCACGAAGTTTTGGTGATGAAAAGAAATAGAAGCTTTAATATTGATTTTTTTTCTGTCCTTTTGCGACTCATATGAACTTTGATATGTTTATAAAATATATTTAAAGGTTATAATTCTTAATAGCTTTGAAACTATTTTAGTATTCGGGAGTTTAATGTGTTGTTGTTATAGAAATTAATACTTACTAGGACAAAGCTTGAACATATTCATGGTTAGGTTGAGCTTGAGCATTCACTTTAACACCCATAGCAGTTTCTAGAAAGAAAGTGAGATAAAAAATAATATAATTTTTTTTTATTTCTGACCAATGGTGTTTCATGGCGTTTTAAAACGTGAGCTATGCTCGCTCGTTTGCCATCTGAATGGCTGACTGGTGATAAATATGAAACTTCTTTAAACTTTTCTTAGCCTAATATTTAGGAAGACGTGGATGGAAATTCTTAATGCCACTTCTAGTGCCTTCCATTTAAAGTAAGCCAATATATTTCGAATTCCAATTATTTTCGGTAAACCAAATTTTTTCGACTTATAATACTTGGTAAAATTTGACAAATATCGGCCGAATTTGAAAAGTATTATCATTCCTGCCATCTCCCATACAATGGCCTATATGAAACTTCTTAAAACTATACACATTCATCTGTAAACCATATTTTTTTCGATTTATAATGCCTGATAAAACTTGAGAAACATCACATTACTTTTAGTACAAGATAGTGCACGAATTGTGCTGCATGTTGAAAGATTTTTGTATTTTTTTTTACCCAGAACTGCACCGAATACTATCCGTTTCAACAGCATGTGATTTCAGCAAGATGGAGCAACTGCACACGTAGCCAGCCCAGATATGACGGAACTTCAACGACAATTCCCGCACCAATTAATATCCAGAAACTCCACTTTCAGTTGGACCCTAAGATTACCTGACCTAACTGCACCAGACTTTTTTTTATCGGATTTGACTGAATTGAAGAGGTCTATAAAACAATAATTAAAGCAATCCCGACTTCAACCCTTCAGGCCACAATAGATAATTTTCTGATCAGGTGTCACATATGCGTGAACGATCATTGAATTTTCTATACAATAAAAAAATAAATGAAATACATTGATTTGATATTGTAGCACTCTTGGTGCGCCACCCTGTACTTCTCACAACACAAATGACCCAAATGCTTTGTTTTATATTCTTAGATTTAGATATCAGCAATCTTGGAAGGTCTTTTAAATTTAATTATTTTTAAAAGAAATTAGAAAAAGTTCAACATGCTTTATTATTTTTAAGATTAATAAAGAAAATTATTTTTTATTAAATAAAAAAGATTATTAATGTAGCAGCATTCATCAGCCACAATAATTTTGGAGGTCGTTTGAATGATTATATTATATTTATATATTTTTTTACAAAATGGCAAAGTCTACAGGAGAAAAATAAGCAAAACTTCACGAATTGTGATGAAATTGTCATTTCATCATACTGTTTCATGTAAGATAATAAATATGTCATATCAATGTGAATTTTCTTTTTCTGAAAGAAAAATTGCATAAAATATATTTTATTCTCCGGAAGAGAATTTCGAATTTCAGAGAAATTTGTATTTCAACAACCCATGTAGAAAAACTAAAGTAAAATTGCATGACGTGGTTTTATGCCGCTTCTCAAAATTAATTAATTAGTTTTCTTCTGTATTTAATTAATGTTTTCACCAACACTTCGGTGAAAATATTTTTGGGAAATCAGCTTTTTCTCTAACACCGAGAGTGCTTTTAATGTATCCCATGGACAAGTTAATGAATTTCGCAAATTTTCGCCTAATAAATTCTATTAACAGTAATAATTAATATTATGTAAACACTCGCATAAACTACCGATTGAATATTTACTTATTTTCATTTCATTTATGAAAATCATTTTTCAGAGTTGTGATTTAAGCATTTTTTATATATAGGTAGAATTTTTGTTTCAGTATTTTCTTACTTTATACTACATGATTCCATCTTTAGCCTTTTTTGTTTTACTTTTATAAAATTTTTTTAAATACTTTTGAAATGATAACAAAATTTTAATACGTTTTATATTTGTACCAATAATCGAATGAGGACTAACCAAAGACTAACAAACTAAATTAAGAAAATAGTTGTTAAAACTTACAATTTTAACATTATATAAATGTTTTTTCTTTTAATACTTTATCATTTTATATTGATTGATTTGCACTTTTAACTTTTCCAATTTACTTTTAGAAATTGTTGTTATATTTTACACCATTTTTTAATCCTTAAAATATTTTTCACTATCTTGAAATATTTTCACTATTTTTTTTTTCAATTTTTGTTTTTTCTTTAACGCTAAAAATTTAATTTTTTTCAATGATAACAAATTTTCGACAGAAGGTCGTTTGTATTAAAAACCGAATAAAAACCAAAAACTATTTGAAATTATAATTAAAAATTGTGGTTTTGGTATTTTTCTAAATGTCTTTTGTTTGAGTACTTTTTTTTGTATTTTGCCCGACTCCTGATTCTTGAATTGAAATTTTTTCTACCATCGAAGTTATCAACTGCTAAATTAGATTTCAATTTTTAGATTACAATTCTTTCACGTTTGGGAATAAGGTCTTAAGTCAAAAAAATGCATTTTGAGTTTTTGATTGGGTTTAACTCAATTTTTTTTCTCTTTCGTTTGGTATCAATAATTGAAATCTAGCACAACTGCATCCAATCGTAATCATTTGGTCTTTAGGCACTAAGTCAAAAAATTTCATAATTTCATAACAATTAAATAAGTTTCAATTTTACATTACGAAAAACTATAGTATATGACTTAAGACCTTATTCCCAAACGCCAAAGAATTTTTGAATCATTTTATTGAAAGGATTTTTAAAAATCAAACGACAAGCGTATAGGAAATTTATTTAATGAATTTGGTTAAGATTTTATTTTTGTTTTTACCAAATTCCATCATTTTTCGTATTATCAGTGCAAATGGCGGAATTTGATTGTTACTTTTACAGAAGCATTCGTTGAGAACTTCAGCATTCGTTGAGAACATTTCTTAAATTTTTTGCGATTGATAATCAAAAATTTATATTATTCTATTGAAAGAATTTTTAAAAATGAAATAAACATTTACGAAATTTGTTTTCGGAATTTCTTAAGATTTTAATACTTTTATTTTATTTATAGTGAAGGAATTTAGCTACAATTTTTTTTTATAATTTTTTAACTTGTTTTTATAATTTTATTTCGATTTTTGTATTTAACATTAATCTTAGGGCGGATTGTGAGCAATAATTCATTTTATTCCATTGAATGAATTTTTAAAAATCACATAACAAATATTTCTGAAATTTGTATTACGAAATTTCTTGAAGTTTCAGAACTTTTTTTAGTTTACGCATTAGTTTAATCAATATTTCATAAATCTTTTTTCAAATTATTTTCATTTTTCTTCATTTTAGTTATACTGGCCAAATTCGATTGTTTTTTTTTTTTACAGAATTATAATTTTTGTTGATGTTTGAGGATTCGATGTACCTTTTACCTCGATTTTTTTAACATTTTTTTTTATTTTTATATACGGGTCTTCAGTTATTCTAATTTTTGCGTTTTTTTTTTTTTTTTTTTTGTTAATTAGCGATTTTATTAGATTGGCATTTTTCCCAATTTTGTCCAAATGCATTTATTCAATTGCTACTACTCTTTATAACACGATTTTGCCACCCACTTTGATGATTTTTCTTAAAAAAATCCAATTCTTTTATATCGATTTTTTCTCCAAAACAAACGGTTAATAATCACCCAAAATAATCTCACTTACCTGCTATGATATCCAACGCCGACAGACACACGATGGGGAAAATATTTATGGCCGTTTTACCGTCCGCCTTCTCGTACAACTTATCCACCATTACCGCACTTTGTTGATCGAAAACCTCCACAAATTGCTCCAATATCTTAAAATGGAATGTGGGTGTAATGATCTTACGACGCGTGTGCCACTTCTTGCCATGGCTCAGCAGAAGTCCGCGGCCTAGCCAGCCCTCTAGGAAATCATAGAGAGTGGACTTCTTGGTTGTCTGTTGGCTGCTTAAAATAATTTCCAAGTATTTCGGATCACTTATGATCACCGACAGCTGATGGAAGACCCAAATGCGATAGATTTTACCATACACTTTAGTGCATCGTTTAGAGAAGTCGATATAATCTAACAAAGCAAAGAAGCGTTTACATAATTAGCTTTTCCGCGGTGGACGCCATTGAAGTTGTACACGGTGGTTTTGCTTACTTTCAGGTGTCACTTCTTTTAGGGCGGGTGCACAGCCCACTATGGGAAATGATTTGGGGCCACAAATGTTGGCCTTTTCCAGCAGATCATTACGATGCTTCTTGTTGAAATAGTCCCACACAAAGATGGTGGTCACCAAAAACAGCAACAACTCCAAGAACATGTTGACGCTTCTGTAGTGAGTCGATGACTGACAAAATAGGGGGGCTTGTTTTATAGTCGACTAAAATCTGCAAGTTTTCTTGACCTACAAACAGGTTGTCATGGCAAGAGAGAAATTACGAGTCTTTTAAGAGAAACAAAACAACGAAGAGAGTTAGGAAAAAGCAAGTTTGCACTTAGTACCCATGTTTATTTTGATGCCACACGTCTAAACAATAACAGAAAAGTATTCATTTTTTATTTTGGTAACTGTCTAGGTCGAAGTCCAACATTGGCACCCGTTTGAGAACGCATCACAATATTGATAATCGCTTTCACGTCTGGTCCCAGAGGTAACAATTCAAAATGACGCAGCACTTTTGATATAGTGCTCTTCATTTCCAGCATGGCAAACCTTTGACCAATACAATTCCGTGGTCCAGCCGAGAAAGGTGTGAACAGATAGGGGTTTTGATGGGAGCCATTTTCGGTGTCGCTCATAAAACGTTCCGGAATAAAGTCATTGGGGTTGGGAAAGTATTTGGCGTCACGCATAACCAGGGAAAATGATAAAATTACATTTGTATTAGCCGGGAGAGTTACATTGTCTGTGATAAGATAAAAAAGAATTTACAAAAATTAAATTGCATTAGCACTAAATCATTAAGAGAAATATGAAAAATATTTAGGTTGTTAAAGAAAACTTTATGTTACTCGAACTTTTTTTATCAGCAAGGTAAGATTTGATTCTGGATAACCAAGTTATGATGAATATATGAACCGTAAAGTGTAGGCTCCTGACCTTAGATATCGAGATATCACATTGCAAAGTTGGAAAAAGTTTTATTCTTATTCACTTTGCAATGCTATATTTGTCAGTAAGAACATTGTAATCGTAATGTTTTTAAAAGTGGTAAATTGACTCGCTATCGAGAGATATTCGCCGCAAAAGTTTAAATAAATGGCTGATATACTATAGAAATTTCAGTCAGGTTAACTAACTTACACATATCTTCACTTAATGTCCTTCTGTGGCCGTACAAGTGTGAGGAGTACCAAAGGATGGATGTGGTACCCGAACAGGCGTGACAATGCTGTCCAGTTTGATTTGTTTACTAAATGCTTGTAGCATTCTAAGTTATATTAAATGTAAATATATATATTGAATTAAATTGGGTTATTTGCAAAAAGTTACCAGAGAGGGCGTTGTTATCACAATCGACAGAAACTTAAAACTGCAGTCTACGAATTAGGGATTATAGCGGAAAAATTTATATTTCGATAATTTTGACAACTCGCCCTATTTTCATTCCTAGAAGTAAGCGTATCAAATGTACGATGTACGTTACAGCTGCTCCAAATATATAAATCTCAGAATACATGGGTTAAATTGGTCATTTTTGTTGCAAGTACCAGAGGTACGAGGGCCAACTGATGTATAGGTATAAATGGTGCCAGTGGTTTGAGAAAAATTATTTTGCTGAATAGCTGCAACCTTATAAAACATATGTTTTAAGTTTCAAGGCGCTAAGTTATTTAGTATTTTTATTTTTTTCTCATTGAATTTGTAAATATGGAAAAATTGATCATCGTTATGTAATTCAATATTTCCATTTGAAAGGTCTCAGTTTAACCAATATTAAAGTCGTATTAAATTCTACTCTGGGGGAGTATGCTGCTTCGTTTACGATTGTAAAATATTGGGTAGTAGAGTTTAAACGTGCCCGTACGAGTTGCCAAGACGAACACCGTAGTGATCGACCAATTGAGGTGTCCACGCCACGCACGGTTAAGAAAATGCGCAAAATGGTATTGGATGATCGTCGGCTGAAGGTGCGAGAGCTATTGGCCGAAGATTTGAAGATGAGTGCCGCGTTTGCTTTCAATAGAACAAAAACAGCGTCGTTTCAATAGAGTGTTTGGCAATGTTTTACCGCAATGCAGTTGCATTTGCGCGTCGATTTATAATCATGGATAAGGCATGAGTCCACCATTTCACACCTGAGTCAAAGGATCAGTCAAAGCAATAGACTGGAATGATAGAATAGTATCCAAAGAAAGCGAAGATGGTTCTATCTGCTGGCAAGGTCGTGAAGTCAGAAGGGAAAAACCATCAACGGCGAATATTATGCTAATTTGTTACAGTGTTTAAGTTATGAAATTATGGGAAAAAAATTTGAGGAAAAAAGTCTTGCTTCATGAAGACAATGTTTCAGTTCACACGTCCACTATTGCGATTAAATAAATGAATAAATTAAAATTCAAATTGCTTCATCACGCACCTTATTCCTTCGGACTATTTTCTATTTTCAAACTTGAAAAAATGGCCCGGTGGTAGAAGAATTTCCAACAATGAAGAGGTGGAGTCTGCGGTTGATGGCTAGTTTTGAGACCGTCTTCGTAGATCTGTTACTGTTACTCACAAATTAGCTATTAAAGAGTGAAGATTGGATTTCTGAAAATCATATAAAGGGTGCAACAATTTCTTCCATTTTCATTCTCAAAACCTGCTTTAGTAAATTCTTAATGCGCACTGGTACGAACCTAAGGACAATCCAAAAGGGACATATTCAATCGGCCGATTTGTTCATATTTTGATCATAATAGGTTAACCATACGGACAAAATTATAAGTTACAACAGAAGGTACAATAAACAATGAACCCGATAAAAACAACAAAAGACTTCATTGTTTGTGTAACATGTATATTGTTTACTAATTAGCGTGATATCGGGCAGTGAAATAACGAACTCTAAATTTGGTTATAACCGGTCACGGCATTGTTTGATATTTCATTATTGAAAGGCTTAGGCTGGTACAGTATCAACAGATTATTCAGCCTTATAGGGAAATCAGCGTAGTATGAGGATAATACTTTTTACGCTAATCGTCTATATAATCGGTTTACTAGGACAATTTATAATTGACATAAAAATCAACTATTCGGTTTTTTTTCAAATATATTGAAAGTGTATGTTTTCAAATATAAGAACAGTTATATTTTCCAGATTTTTGTAACACAAAATGTTTTGAAGTGTTCTTATTTAAATGGAAATAACTAAAATGAAACTTGATATATTATTTAGTAGAACAGTTTTATAAATAACGATGAAATTTGAAACAAATTCGACTGTTTAAGTACCCCCCTCTGATACTTTTATTGCAAATAACCGATTTAACCCTTATAATTTTAGATGTCAGTTCCATTAAATTCAGTCAAATTTGGCACTCGCCAATCTTTGGATAAGTTCACGTCTGAGAATGGTAATAGACTGCTTTACCACACAAGTTCTGAAACCATCCATATAAATTGATCGATTTGCCAAAATTCAAATTCTTAGTTGAAATTTCTAACTACAAATTGAAATTCTGTCTATTGTTTTGTATGCTTCACCGTCGACTTGTAGTACATTCCTCACAAAACCGTTTCGCTAAAATCGATGTTTCCTCCATAATTTGTAAGCGCGCGTTTCAATAACTTGTAATTTAAATTGAAAGCAGAGTAATGTTCAAATAAATTGCAACAAATGTTTGTCTTCGCAAAGTTGAATGGAAAATGTTGGTAAAAATGATAATAATACTGTGTTGAAAATTTTGAATACAGTCCGCTTACAGTTTAATTTTAATTATTAATACTATTTCTCTACGTTGACACTAATGCAAACTTTAGCGAATCTGACGACAAAGGAGGAAAGGAGCAAAAGTCAAAGTCACAAAAAAGTTAATTTTGACTTTCCAAACTGCCTTAGAAAAAGTAGGGTAGTCTGAATTCTCTTTATGAGTCTTTATGAAATTTTATTGGATCAACTTCAACAATGGACAAATCCAACTCCACAAATGGTAGCTTTCAAAGATATGTAATTTTAACACACAGTTTGAGAACAATAATTTTTAATAATAAACCTTTTCGTGCTTTTAAGTTTTTACCATTTATTCAATACATTCACGCAAAGCCTTTTTGGTGTGGTTAAAAATTGGGCTTGGCACCTCGCTAAATTTCTATGAAAAGTAGTCTGTGTAAAGCAAAAAGTCCTGCACTTAGAAATAATATATTAAAATATAGTCCTCTACTTATTTTTGTTAGCTTGGGCAATTTGTATGTGTCGTATCCTAAGAGGCGTGGCGATGCAGTCGATTCTCACTCACAGAAATAAGATGATGGAACTGCAAATATGATGATGGAACTGCATAGTTTAATTAGGCAATTTGTGTGGGAGGTACCAACTAGAGCTTGGTTATCCGGTCGATTTTTTTAACCAAGCATTACATTGGAATACAATTGAAAGTCGTTTAAGTAAATAAAGTAAATGCAGTGTACTGCAGGAAATTAAATTTCGATAAATCGTACAGTTTGTGTGCGAGGTACCAGTGGCTGTACCCCCCGTTTTCATTCTCAAAATGTAGTTTGCCAAATACATATCTGTGTCAAATTCGATCGAATTCAGCACAACAAATTGAAAGTTATGAAGCTAATAATATTGGTGCTAATTCGATTACTTGTATGGGAGTGCCCAATAGGGATGTGGAGAATTATAAATCAATAGAATGGATAAAAATATAGGTGATTGGCAAACTACTACTTAAAAATTATACTGGACAATTTGTATGTAAGCTACTAGAAAAGGGTGTAGCAATGCTTTTCGTTTTATTTCTCAAGCACCATTTTAGCAAGCGCTTGGTTTGATCCAAATTGGACTGAATGTAGTGCAACAGACTAACGGAATGGCTCAGGAATGTATAGGTGAAATGGATCATTTATGTGGGATGTTCATTTTCATTCACGGAAATAAATTTATCAAGTTCTTGGCATGTGCCGTATTTGACTGAATTGTGTAAAACTGTTTGGAAGTAAAAATATACGGGTTAAAACGATCATTTGTATGGGAAGTTTTAGCGTAATTAATTGGTCAATCTTTCCAAACCAACACAATGATAAAAATTCGGCTTATTGCTGGTTCAATTGGGTTGACAGGTATCAAAAAGAGTGGACCCATATAGCCCATTTACATAGCCTACGCCTAGTTTTGAATAGTTTCATTAAAATTTACGACAGTTATCGACAGTCTACCAGCCAGCCATGCAGACGGACATCGCCAACCGACTTAGAAAGTCATAAAAACATTTAATCAAACGATACTTGGTAGTTAGACGCTTCCTTCTGGATATTACATTTTTGCCTTATCAAATCATATGTGCGTTCATTCTTTCGAGTGAATGTATGAAAGCCAAATTATCCCAGTATTGGGAAGAATCAGTCATTTTCCCAATCTGAAATCAAAAATTGCCTGAATGATGGCAGAAGGTTTTTGAACAAAAGAACAGTTATATTTTATATTAAAGTTAATTATTTTGAACAAAAAATGCAAAATTTACTATGAACAAAAATAAAAACGAAGTCACAATCCTAGAGCTTGGTCTATGCAAGTAATGCCTATTTGGATTTGGACAAATCGTAAAGTAAAAGTCGTATTTTCTTGCCCGGACTGATGACATTTAACCCCCTCGTATTACATGAAATGTAATTTCCACAATTAGTTCTACTAGCACTATTCTGCTGTTGGGCATTACCGGTTTTCTATGGTATATTTCGAGTATTCAATACCGAGACCGGCAAACCGGTTTTTGATAAAAACTGTATGTACTGTACCATTTTTGAACAGCCCGGTTTCTCTTTTAGGTTTTCTATTGCTTAAAAATGGGTGCCTCGAAATGATAGTTTGAGAAAAAAGGTCAGCTGGAGCCAAGTTAGGTTGTTAGGGTTTTCCATAAATTCGCTTTCTCAAATGCTGCTTAACGCCCAGATAATATTTTTTAATTATTGTGTGATCTTCTGGCAATGATTCCGAGCCAACACCACTGCGATAATTAAAAAACAGTCAAAATTAACTTGAATTTTAATCAACTTTCAGGTGGTTCTTGACCGGGTTGTATTTCAAACTCATAAACCCATGTCTCAGTTATAATAAGTTTTATGAATATGGAGTTGGTCTTGACGCGTTCTAATATGTCTTCAGTGACTCTTACGCGAAATAAATGAAAGTCATTGAAAATTAGTGCAGCGACAACGTGTTTCATACGCAAACAATCGCGTAAAGTGGTACGAATTGATTCACGAGAAACAAAAAGTTCTCCCAGCTTATTTCCCAGTCTTCATTTCTTTCACTTTATCGATGTTAACCATAATGAATCAAACCTTTAACCAATCTTGAAAGTTGTTGAACGTATTGTACTCAACGCATTGTGTTTTTGATAAAAATCGATCCATCATAAGCCTTCTAAAACATATTCAGCGATTTGTCATAGGAAAGTCTATTTCTAATACAAAATTTGGGACAAATTCTTGGCTTGATATAACAAACAAACTAAATGGCTGATCGCGCTTAGATCGTGCGTCATTATAGAGGACAATTGTGCCACCTAAGTAGCGGAAAGAATTTTGATGATCCCTTAGGCTGTCTTTTTAAATGATCAAATCTTGGTAACTTTTTTTTTTAACAACTACAAACATTCACCCAAAATGCCACAACCTGTTTCGATTTAAGACACAGACTTATCTAAGACATATTTTAATGTTCGAAATTTGACAAAATAAAAAAAAATTAGGAAAAAAATTTGCCCATACTTGGGCTGCTGTTAGAAAGAAGGCACTTTTGTGTTTTTTGTACATTTTCCTATACTTTCATTAATTAAAAATGTATATGACAGTATGTTGTAAATACTGAAAAGAACCACGATTGATTGTGGGCATGGTTATTGCAAAATGTTTAAAATACTTGAAAAATACTCAAAACCACTCATGCATACCCTAACTTATTTCGATTTAAATTCCTTGTTTCACTGATTTCAGTTTTTTTCATTATTTTTTTCAAATAACATTCATATCAGCACAGATTCCTAAGCTTTATTCTCCTGAATCTTGGAGATTTTTTAACTCAAAATAACGTAGTTGATACCAAAGACGATGGAAACGTATTTTCCTCTGGAGCGAAATTCCCTTGCTTCCGAAGTTCAGTCAAGAGCGTAATTCCGTCCCATCCCAACGTGAAACTTTAATAGTTTAGCATTTTTTTAACGTCATATGTAATGGCATTCATACATTATTGATCAACTTACTAGAATCAGCAAAAATATTAACCAAAATGCATAAAGTTATAAAGTTATTATGTGAAGAGAGTAACGAAGAAAGCGAAATCATCTTACTCTCTTGGCTTTCTATTCATTTGAACTTCGTTTCCAAAGAAAAATAATTGGCCTTTACATTTCCAGCGTCTCAAAATGGACTCTTGGCTCATTCTGAAAGCACCTAGAATTGAAAATGTGGCTCTTAGCTGTGCTCGTAAGCTCCCACAGTTTTCTACTAGGTAATGTGGTTGAAAATAACGATTTTATGTAGTTTACGGCAATTTGCAATTGTTCATTTGCTGACGTAACTCGTAAACTAAGTGTTATAGGCTCTTAGTGATAATATATTTCAACAGATTTGCAAAGCCAAGTAAATAATCAGATTTACCTACGTTGCTTACACCACCAATATTTTATAGTCAATCCAACATAGTTTAATACTGAAACTAGTTACGTGTTACCATAAGAGACACTTGTGAGCTGAATTCGCAAGTAACAGCCCATTGTTATAGGGTATGTTGCTAGCTTACCACTCATTTCAAAAAGGAGTGGGCGGCCAATTGATTCCATGGAATTTTAAAAAATAATGCCTTTTATGGTCTCTCCTATTTGTCTTCTGGCGACAGCCTCTTTTTAAAGTGGTATTTCAGGCCATCCATAATACATCGCCTGCCCAAGCACTATTTCACTTTGCCATCTAATATTGCGGATATATTTTTGTTTTTTTTTCTGTTAAATCTAATTCCATTTGATATCTACCTAACACCACATCCTCTGGTATTTCACGTCCTATTGCTGGCACCGAAGGATATAGTCTCAAGGTTTCCTTAATAACACATTCCAAATACTTCAGCTCCTGCAAATCTCTATAAGTAATGGGCCGCTCCTTATCCGAACCAATGACACTTTGAATTTCATCAACTAATTGCTTTTGGACCTGAGGGTGACGAGCGATTAAGTACAAAGCAAAGGCCATAGCACTGGTGGTAGTGTCATGCCCTTCGAACATAAATGTGTCAACTTCTTCACGTATATCCTCATTGGTCAAAGGAACGCCATCGACCGTGGACTGCAGCAAAACGTCCAGTAAAGCCATGCGCTGCTTACAGCCATATTCTTGATCTGATGAAAGTTCTGAAATCCCAGAGTTAATTAAAGCTATGAGCAATTGGTTAAACACTTCATTCTATACTTCCATAGGTGCAATTTTGCAGGGACTCTTCTAAAGATTTCCTTCGCCTCTCGATAACATCAATGGTAAATTTATGCATGGTCTCAATGCACCTTTGAGTCTCTTTGTAAATTCGGGGTGAGGTTAGCCAGAACAGCAGGGAAGTCCTTTGCGTTGGATTGACGAAACGTTGAGACATTACCGATGAGACGCTGAAAAATAGTTTCGTTTTAGTGTTTATAAGGCGGAGCTAGCAAAGGGAAATGAGCGATGTTAGCACGAGGGTATATAAAAAACAGTTGGCAATCATTTTTCCTTTATGCAAACCGTAAAAACTGTGAAGAATTAATACAGGATGGCGCACGAATTGTGCTACTGTCAACTGTCAATGGGGACTGCTAATAAAAAATGTTGAAGGATATTTTTTACTCAGAGTTACGCCTAAGATGTATACATTTCCACAGCATGTGGTTTCAGCAAGATGGAACAACCGCACACATAGCTGGACCGGTTATGAGGAAAATTCAACGAAAATTCCAAGCAGATTAATATTCAGAAAATCCAGAAACTCACCTGACCTGACTGCATCAAATTTTTTATGGGGTTATGTCAAGCAAGAGATGCACAAAACGAAACCAACGAATTTCACTGAATTGAAGCAGTCGATTAAAACAATAATTGAGACGATCCCGCAATGATGGTCATATCATATTCAAACCAATTAGTTAAATAAAATAACATTGAATTTTCTATACAATAAAGAAAAACGATGATAAATAATAATAAATGAATTTCTTATTGTCACACTGAGCTATGCCATTGTAGCATTGTAATGGTTTCCAATAAATTAAATTATCTATTATAGGTATAATTACTGACAATTATATTACATTATTATTAAATTAAATTGTCGTAATGATAGTAAACATGAAACCAGTACGGAAATTTCTGTCCGATGAATTCATTTACATAACATACCCTTTTCTAACATCCGTTGGCGTTGCTGCAGTGACTATTCCGTGATTATATAACAGCTTCATTCCTTCGGATTATGGTATAAAAATATTCTGAATTAGAACACAATAAAAGAAGTAACATTTTAACTTTTTGATGTCCTCCGTTTGGAAAAATGTAGAGGAACCACCGGTTTATGCTAAATCGTCTAATTTAAGGTGCGTGGCAGTGCGGTCTAATCGCATTCACGATGTTCAATTATACTGATATAGCGCAATTGAATGAAGTTAGGAATATATTTGTTAAATAAGGCAATTTGTACATATGTATATCCGGTGCCAGAGAGAATAAAATTATTCAGTCCATCATCTCGTATTTTATCCAGCATTATAACGCAACATAATTCACAAAACTATACAGAAAATTAGATTGCAATTTGTGCGGAAGGTACCTGAATGGAGGCTACCTGAATGGGTGTGGCAGCGTTGTTCTCAGAAATGTGCCAAGTTTGAGCAACTTCGCCGCAACTAACATATGGAAGTAAGATATGTTGGTTAAACAGGTTATTTTTATGGGAGGTACCAGGGGGCGTGGTTACTTGACCGCATTTTCTCCGAGTTTATAAAGAATTACAAAGAAATGAGATGGAAACAAATCCAGACTACTATACCCAACTAGTTGTTGGGGATTTTTAAATTTGTATGGGAGGTACCAGAATGGGTATGGAAACGAGCTCCATTTTCATTTTGGGCACTACTACACCAAACTATGAACATTACCAAATACAATTAAATTTAGTACATAAAATATATGAACCTAAGGATATATGTCTTAAATCGGTCATTTGTATTGAAGTTACCGGAAGGGTCGGTCGATTTTTCAGATTTTGTCAAGCAATGGACACAAATTTAGGCTGGAGGTAATGTGTGAGGAGGTACAGAGAGAAAATTGAATTTCAATGAATTTGCATGGAAGATATCAAAAGATCCACAAAGATTTACGGCAATTATTGCGTCCACCAGCCACCCAGCCAGACAGAGGGACCTCGCTCAATCGGCTTAAAAGGTACTTTGTACTTAAACGCTTCTTTCTGGGTGTTAAATGATATATATGAAATGATATATACCTTCATTCCAGCGGATGAAGGTGTAATAATTTTAAAAGCAAAGCAATTTTGTGCAGCTAAGTAATAAAATAACTTAAAATGTGACCTACTCGTACATCTAAATTATTTATTTGTTTAAATCTAGAACTTTTGAGTGACTTATCTGGCTTAAAAGAAACATCACAGCGTTAATAGCTGACGACCTTAAATTCTGCATGTGAGATATGTAGGCTTAACAGAAATTGCACAGTGGGTGGTCATAGTTGGCAAACTCGGTCAATGAAATTTAGTGTCAGTAATGTAATCTTAATCGATTTGATATGCAAAAACAAAATATATCTTAGTCTGCTCTACAAAATGTTATATAATAAAAACAAATTTATTGAAATGTCATGAAAACTTATGAAATGCCAATAGTCGGAAGGTCAAATTTGCAAAATATAATTTTTTAATCAATAATTTTTTTTTGTCTTAAGCAAGTTATGTAAAGTTAATGTGCGTTATAAATTATTTAAATTATGTATTTACAATTTTCATAGTACCTGCTCCAGTTCTTTTCCGACATGCCCATTTTTCGTAAAGGTAAATCCGACTTTGAAGTAGAATTAAAAAAATTGCAACGGTTCTGGAACACTTTAGAGACCCATAATTGTCCTTAGTACAAGTGCAATGTTTAATCTGCTGAGAACCAAAAATGGTCCTAAATATCTCAAAAATCAGTTCCAGATTATCGTCCCGTCTTAAGGCTTAAACTCTAAGAGAAAGGTAATTGGATATAAATTTTCAAATGAAGAAAATTCTTGGAAGAAATTTTCATAGAAATGTCTTGGAACACATTATTCAGACGAACGATATTTTACAAATACTTTGGAAATATTTTGAGAAAAAAAAACAGCAAGACAAAAAACGTTAAAAAAAATGATTTTTTCGCATGAAGGTGTGTCCTAAAAGACGCTTTTCATACAAAGAGAAGGCTTAAAAGACAGTTCATACGAAGAAAGAGAGACACATAGAAAAGTATCGTACAGGATATTATTCGTACAGGACAAATGGGTAGTCGCAATGTAGGGCAGGCACCATAAGTTCGTCTGGGTCGAGGCTTATTTACCCAGCGCCATGGATTACGGCCTACAGTGTCGTGAACGATGTACAGACTTATTGTCAGATGAATGGGTTCCAATACAAAACTTATCGACTTATCTTATTTTTTTCACTGGAAATTCTATTAAATACCATCCTGCAATGTTATATTGCTCAAATGATAAAAATATACGAAAAATATACACGGCTAAGTTTTTTTCTACTGAATTAATTTATCCCAATTGTGAGACTTTCGAGACATAGCATCTCGGACGATATATCTATCATCGCTAGATAAAATTGTGTCTCAAAAACGCTTTCTTACATACATAATATATAGATTTTACACCGTTTTCCAGTGAAAATTCTCATTTTTAGTATGTTTCAAAAAAATTAGAAAACTAACTAAAACCTTTTTCGAACATCTATTTACCATATACAGCTTTTAATTAGTAAATAAAATTGTTGAAGAAAAACCTGGAAAAGTTCATTATTTCAAAGCTGGATTAAGGCCCTTAACCGGCAAATTTTATCCAACAGGACCAATTTTGACAACTTTTGCCACGTTCAGAGATAGAAACCTTACATAGGTGCCCAATGATGCGTGGTATTTCGGATTTTTGCCCGTTGAAACCACCTCCTTCATTATCGGCCCCTGCAATACTACCATTCATCGCATTACATCGTCTCTAGGCTCTACAGGTATAGTTTCTAGACTTACAGCTACTTCATTTTTTTCCTAACTTTTTCCTATCGTAATATTCCATTAGTCCTCAGCATTATGTCTATATCGTAATGACTATCCAATGCCATGCTGTACCGTTTAAATCTTTGATAGTCAAGTCAAATACTAAACAACTTCTATCGAGTTTGAGCATCTCAGACATGAAAGTGACCTGTTCAGCCCTACTTTTCTAGGTGACTTCTGCACCTCCCATATCCCGATTGGAATTAGATTAGACAGAAGTTAACTTCCCCTCACCGCTTGCTTATTTGAGATAAGTTTGTGGGTCCACGATCCCTTTTAAATCACTTCTCATCTATTTTGCCAATGCTTTTCTCCCTTTTTTCACTCCGTCTTTCGGGCGATTTGTAAAACTTCCGATATCGTCCGATAAGCACTACATACTCTAATTGCCATTACTCTGTATACTGATATTAAGCTTCTTCTGTTGGTTAAAACTAAAACGCAGGCGTTGATGTTTTTCGCGATATTTATTTAACATGAGCTCCAAAATGTACTCTGTTGACTACCACCATTCCCAGGTATTGCAAATCCCCCATAGCGATGATTTCATCCACTCCGATGTGCACGTTTACTCCTGTGGACTTCATGTGCTGTTTGTTAATATAGTTTCTGTCTTTTCCTCTGGTATTGAAGGCATATATCAATGCTTCATTAAGGTGTCGTGTGCTAACGATTACCGCAATGTCAACTGCAAAATCAACTATAATAGCTTCTGGCGGTATCCTCAACAGTAGAACGTCATCGTGCATTTCGACCCACAGAAAAAGCGCTAGAATTGATTTCTGAAGAATATCCACCGCCTCATTGTGTGATCATAGTGCTAATTCCTTGTTATAGTTAAGGCTTCATTCTGAGATACAACTCTCCATAATGTTATTCCGATTATACTATCCCAGCGTATAAACGTTGCAAAATATTTCGAAAAACGTATTGGCGTTCCGATAATCCTTGATGCTTCTCCACAACTGTCATCCAGATTGCAGATGATGTTGAAGCAGCTCATCGGCAGATAGCTGATCGTGCTGGAAACGCCTTTTATTATGAAACTTAGTATTTTCTTTAATATCTTTATATACACGCCCACAATTTGTGCCGTGTCTTAAAAAATTGTACGAGTTAAGATGTTCTTTTCCAGTGTACTCGTATATTAAACAACAACGTATATTACTCTTAATTAATTTGCTTTTAGTAAGTGTTAAAATTCTTAAACAAATTCTGAAAAATGCTCAGAAATTCTCCCATATTCCATTCATGGGATGCAAGGAAATTTGTTTTTATAATCCGCCACCTATCGTGCATTAATTGCAGTAATTTGAACAACAGTCACATCATCATCAAATTGTCAAAACCGAAATTCAGACGCACTTTAGTATTTGTTATATCAACTTAACTTGGAATTTACTACTTTGAGATTTGAAGTATAGTCTGGCAAGACTGTCAGCTGTTAAATACCTGTTATCTGAAGTGTTATTTATTTATTTATAGGTTTGTCATTTACGATTATAGATCGTTTTACAACCGAAGAATGCATACAAGTAGTAGTAAAACTTGCTACAAAAGTGGTGATTCAAACGTGGACTTTCAATTAAATGAAGCTTATGATGAAGCTTATTTCTCACTCGGTGGTTACGTTAACAAGCAAAATTGTCGCATATGGGGATCGGAGAACTCAGAATTGATTCTGGAAAAGGCGTTGTATCCGAAAAAGTGACTTTTTGGTGTGCATTATGATCTGAATGGCCGTATTTTCTCAAAAATTATTTCAAAAGGATCCACTGCTGCAACCAATTCATAGACGGTCATTTAAACGACTTTGTATTTCGTACATTAGTTTCATCGAAATCATAACTTTATGTGTGTTTTACTTAACTTTACTTTTGAAACCGAAAAATAAAAGTCCTATATATATTAAACAACCGCTATTATCGAAACTAGTCGTAACTTTCAAAATGTGGAGAATTTGCCTTCTAAGAAAAAACAGTGTTTTTACTTACACTAGTATTTAGAAATATTATGTAATTTTTCAAAAATCAGTTTTTAAAAGTTGTGAACAAGTTGTGAACTGCTCCGAACATTGAAGGATAACAATAGCAACGAATAGACCCTACTTCGTCCTAATTCCACCTATGTTGTTTTTCCTCATAATTACAGGTATATACTTATATGTACATATCTATGTGGATGTGAACTCGTTACTCACTAATTTACAGCTTTGACATATTCAAATCCGGGATTCTCTTGTGCCTGTACTTTCACACCCATAGCAGTCTCTGCAATGATTTTATTTATATAAATAAATTTGAAATGCTTTTATTATATCTTCCAACTCACCCGCTATAATATCCAAAGCGGTTAAACACAAAATCGGAAACATATCTATAGCTGTTTTCCCATCGGCTTTGCTATATAATTTCTCCACCATTATGGCGCTTTGTTGATCAAATATTTCCACAAATTGTTCCAAAATCTTGAAATGGAAAGCCGGTGTTATAATTTTTCGCCTCGCGTGCCATTTCTTGCCGTCACTCATTAAGAGGCCGCGACCCAGCCAATCGATAAGGAAATCATAAAAATTACTTTTCTTCAAAAGCTGTTGATTACTTAAGATTAACTCTAAATATTTGGGATCCGATATGCGAATGTGCATTTGGTTGAAAACCCAAAAACGATAGATTCGCCCATATTTCTCCGTATTACGTTTAATGAATTCATTAACACCTGAGGAGAAAGTAGTTCATACTCGTAGTTATATAAACTCAGCTGCCTTAATGTAACGGTTATGTGGACGTACTTGCGGTATTGACACCTCTTAAATCCAAAGCGTTGCCCAAGATGGGTAAAGTTTTCGGCCCCGTTATGCCCGATTTGGCAAGCACATTGTTGCGGTGTTTCTTGTTGGTATAGTCCCAAACGATAAAGACGGCCAGCAAAGCCACCAGCAGTTCAAATAACATGCTGCCGGTTGGGAACTCCCGCGAATACTGAGAGTTGTCAGCTAACGCTCTCAAGCTAAATACAAAGAATGATAAGAAATCTTAAATCACCCTACAATACGAGAGAAGCGATAATATTATACGTTTGTATCTACCGTATACGATAGGAATTTGGTAGGGTTTTACAAATCTGCTACATATTTCATATCGGCTTTGTTGTGTTATCACATATTGACTTTGACTACTACTAAACGTTCACATACAGGTATGTTCCAGATTCTACTACATATGAAGTAGAATTGCATTGTTCTAGAAACTACTTTTAGGCAAAAAGAAGTGGTTTAAAAATACTTTGAAATTTTATTGTGAAACAAAAATTTTTGCAAATAAACATGTAAGTATAATAAATAAAAGTCGTCAGATTATTTTGGTTGAATAAAAATGTTCCTTGTTTGAAGGGGAAAACACAAGAATACTACGCAGGATGCAATAATGTTACGTTTTATGCAAAACAATCCATACCTGGCAAAAGAATTCGCAAAAATTGGAAGAATTGTCGAATTAAATAGCAATGGTCGAATTAAATTTACCGTCAAATAGCAATGGTCGCCGTTGTCATAGCAACGAGTAAAATAGCTGCATGGTTTACTAACGCTCCAAACTAGAGAATCGTGACTAGAACTGGGTCGGCACCCATCGATCGCTTTTACAACCATGTGATAATCACAAATCTGTAAGGAATAGTAATAATAAATATAACGCTTGATTACATAATCCATATCCAGAGGATTTGAGTGATCCGGCAAAATCCGCCTTTGTAATTTTGCTCTTGCGTATTCATTGGTTTGGTATATAGCGGACACTAACACCGCATTCAGTATTTATTTATCCTTTATTTATTTATTTGTCCTTATTATTTATTTATCCTTTAATTTTATGCGAAAAAAATCAAAAATAGTAGTTTCAATAACTAAATTTTATTTTCAAGTCAATATCAGCTGTTTACAACTTCTGTTTTCGAACTTCATTTCATAAAATCTCCAAATATGACATTGTTGGGTAACTTAGTGATAGATAGGTGTCCGGTCACAACCTCCACAGACATAATCCCCATATCGGAAATGAGGATTATGTCCAAACAAATATTGGTAATAATGCCAAAGCGAAGATTATGACCAGTTTCCAAAATTTTCATAATTCCTGAACCCTTAGAGAAGTCGAACAATCGACAAGTCTACTGGTAAAAGCTTCTCAAGTTCACGTTCAGAATTGTTGTTAATATCACTGAATGTGAGGCATCCCTTACATCCCAGTGATGCACTTTTTCATGTTCCTTCACCAGAAGAAACGAAAATACACATCATTTGATGCAAAAATGCAACACCCAGAAGGAAGAGTTCCAAGTACCAAGAATCTTTTGATCAAATGGGTTTAAAGCTCTTTAAGCCGTTTGAGCTATGTCCATCTGTCTGGCTTCACAAATTCATAAATCTTTTTGAAACTTCCTTAAATTTGGCGCAGCCTAATATCTTATTATATCGTAATGACGTATTGTAAATGAGCTATTTCTGCTATCTCGTATTCAAATTTTTTGCAAATAGACAAATTATTATACAAAATTCAGCACAATTTTGCAATCGGAAGGCGTTTAGCAAACTTAGTTCTGGACAAAAATGGAGGACCCTTAGGGTACCACACACACAAATTGCCCAATTTTGCAAAAACCAATGGACGCTCTACAATATTTAAGCGGAACATTTCGATAAGGTAAAATTTTGCTTCTTTTATTGTGCGTTAATTTAGATCAGTTTTTGATAAAAAAAAAACTTATCTTGCCCCGTTCTGTTTCCCAATACTGTTTCGCAACAACGCGAAATTACTTAGACTGGACGTATATATAAGTCGGTGCAGCTGACTGGAATTTCACACAACTTATTAAAATTATTCCAAACTACATTACAAAAATTTGATAATTTCACATGCAATCTTATATATGATTTTCTTTCTGCGACGCTGTCATAATATTGAACTCGTTATATTGAATTTAATACACACATAAATTAGTTGTGAATCTATGAATATTTGTGTTAAATAACGTAACTCCCATGGGAGGTACCAGAAGGGGAGTGATTTTTCCTTACATTTTACCAAGCACTAAAAATCACGGCGCCTCCGTATCACGGATTACTTACAGAAAATAGGTAATAAGTCGATAAATAAGGAATTTGTATTGGATATATCCAAAAGAAGAGTGGCAGTGCAGTCTAATTTCATTATCGAAGTTTACCAGATGCCTGGTGTATGCCAAATTTGAATGAGATCAGTGCAATTGCTTGAAAACCATGAAGATGTGAATATTTGGGCCAAATCGGTTATTTATATAGGGGAATCAGAAGCAGTGTGGCAATGCCCTCCATTTTCATTTTCCAACATATGACATGTACTCAATCTGACTGAATTCAGTACAATTGATTGAAAGATATGAAGCTAAGAATATATGAGTTAAATCGATCATTATTAGAGAAGGTACCAGAAGTTACTTGATCCAATTTTGTCAAGTTTTACCGAGTATTAAGAATCACATAAATTATGGACAAAACCCGATATTGCTGCAGCCTACTAAATTGAAATCTCAGAGAAAATATTGAATTTCGAAAAATTTTCCAATTGAGCTCTATTTTCATTTTGCACAATTCAATTGAATTTTGTTTATCTGAATAAAGGATACCAACCTAAGAATATATATCGGTTAAAAGGGTCATTTGTATGGGAAGTGCCAGAAGAGGTGTGATTAATCTGCGACTTTTTTTATATTTTGTCTCGCGTTATAAGAAAACTAAATGGACAATAAATGAGGTTATTGTAGTCAATGAATTGGAGGTCACGGGGGAAAATTGCATTTCAGAAAATCTGCCAATTCGTGTGGGAGGGACAAGAGAGCATTTGCAGCCCCCGATTGCGAGCTCCAAAAATATTAGGCTGCTTCAAGTTTTAAGAAATTTCATAAAAATTTACGACACTCATCGCGTCTACCAGCCAGCCAGGCAGGGGGACACCACCCTTCATTCTTTTCCTTTAATTTCTCAAATGCAATTTTGTTTTATTATGGAACTTTGAAATAAAATATTAGGAAATTCATATAAAATATTTTCAGGTGTATAATTGTTGCTATTCTGATTATATTCTCTGTTCCATTTATATATTCCATATAAATCTCTGCATTGCTCTACCAAAATAGGTTTTTGGATTGCAGTATTGGAATTCTAATGAAATTTCTCTGTATTTAATTAATTTTTAGCTATATTTAATAGCATCGTTTTAAAATTTGTAATTTTAATAGGAAACGTTATTTAAAAAAGTTTCTCCCTTATCCAAGAAAAAAAGACGCCTTATGATTTTGAAGATTTTTGATTTACATATGTATTATGCTGAAACCTATAATATGGAAAAATTGAAACATTAGGTTTACGAAATATGGGGCATAAAAATTTGTATGTCAAAAAAGCAAAAGGCCGGTATTGGATAGATGTATATAAAACCGAGAACACCTGAAGTTTACTAAAATTTATTTCATTTAAATTTTTGTTTACTTCTTTTTGTTGTATTGCCTCTACTAAATCAAATTTGATGAGCAGTGCAGTAAACATCAAAATTCTTATACAAAACTATTATCTGAACATTAGTTCCGTTGGGAACATCGGAATTTTTACTTCGCACGACTACGCACGCAAAATGTAAAAATTCTGTTTGGGGTCAATCAATTTAAAACGAAATGACGACGGAAGTAATTTTTGTTATTTTTTATTCCCGGTGCACTAAATGGATTCAAATGCTCTATAAATTGCATATCTGCATCGGTGTTCTTTTTTTTAAATTCCCATATGTTCTTTTTCAAAATAATTTCACAAAAGCTAAATGATTCCAAAAGGGGGTTTTAGTTTTACTACATCGCATGTAGTTTCCGAGATACATTTCAATGAAGTTGAGAAGACCGTAAATTGAGGATATATTTGAAATTCTTTCTAGGCCACCAAATTGTAAGTAAATAATTAAATTCATTAGAATTCAGTGAACAAGATAAACTAGCCCATTTAGCGAAAATTCTATTAAGCTTATTTTAAACATGTCTTAAGCAGGTATTGAAAACCCACATCACAGATCTGCACCGATGCACAGTGGGTGGTTTTGAAAAAATAAATGGAAATAAATCTGCAATTTCTAAAAGGGTTGTAGCAGATGTGTAGTCAAGTTTAAGTTTTAAATTTTGAAAGAAAAGTATAATATATTTACGTATATTTTTCTGAAAATGAACTTCATAACAGACATTGTAAAGCAAACATTTTTTCAAAATTTAAAAAACGAGAATCAGATCATAGATTCCCGAAACTCGCCACTGGTATCAAAAAAAAGAAAACCTGATCTGTATTGTGAATAACTCTGCAAAGGGAATTTTTTGCCTACATTTTAATTTTTGAAAGCTCTTTGTGAATTATGGGACTTTTAGTAAACATTCTCAACTTTTTTTTTACTATAAATGTAAAATTTCATTAGTAAATATTTATAATTAAAAATTGTATAGGATTTTTTCATCGTTGCATTTTTACGAGGACTCAGTTGAAACTATTTCTTCCGCTTTGATAAAACAGGATCTGATGATAAGGTAAGATTATGTTTATGTCTAGTATTATGTCTAAATTTTCAGACTGTCTAGAAAACTTTCTCGAGCCAAACTGCTGAAATTCTCGATTTCTCAATTCTTGAGGGCTTTCTGTAAGTTGTCCTAAGAGAAGAATATTACTTTCAATGATTATTTGTCCATGACATAATAATTTATGACTTGTCGGTGTCATTTCTTTCCAAGGATATGGCGTTAAGAGCAATTTTAATATTAAAAATACCCGCCAAATTTTGTTGAATTTATTGCAATTAAATCGACTACACCTCTGCTATAGCCATATGAGATTTCATCAAAATCGGACTACCCGCTTTGAAACTGCAGATTTATTTCCATTTTTTTTAAATCATCCACTGTGCAAAATCATAAATAAGGATTCCAACTTGTAGGCAAATTTTAGAAAGGAGTTTGTTTTTTGGAAGCAGGACGTCCAATCGTGAAATTTACTTCTCCCCTTGACTATCAATTGAGCAAGTTATTTTTCAGCTGGACATATTATATTCACTTACAACGTCTGCGGCCATAGCATAGAGAAGAATACTATAGAGAAGTGAACTCTCTCACCTCATATAGTCTCCATGGACTCAAGCAAACTTAATGTCTCTAAAGTTTGATGAAACCATTTATACAGGGTGGCGCAATAGAACGTGCATATTGCATCATCTTTTTTTTTGGGGTAGAAAAGGCGCGGGCGGGGGGGCGCCTACATCGTTGGGTTGGCGGGCTCATGGAGTTTTAGTCGCTATGAATCACTTCGAAGGGAAGCGTCGCGCATTTTGCGTGCGCTCATTTTACGAGAACTCTCGTTCATATATTGCTACTAGGCGACTATATTGTGCTGAATATGGACTACGGCGAATTAGTGAAGCTCCGAGTGCCAATTTAATTAAAATATGGGTAAAGCGTTTTGAAGAGACCGGTTCAACATTTAAACTACAAGCAAATGGTCGCTCAAGAACATCTAGGACCAAAGACAATGTTAAGAGAGTTATGGAGTCAGTACGAGGAAATCCACAAATGTCGACGAAGTTTGCAACGAATTTTAACATTGGATCTTAAACTGCATCCATATAAGCTGCAATGAACACAAGAATTGAAAGAGTCTGACTTCATAGCAAGGCTCGCATTTGCTAATGAAATGCTTAATCGATTTTCCAATTTTGGCAATATCCTTTTCTCTGACGAGGCTCATTTCCTTATGAATGGGTTCGTAAACCGTCAAAATTGTCGTTACTGGAACAGTGAAAATCTCAAAATCAAACACCAGAAACCATTGCATAGTCCTAAAGTGACAGTATGGGCAGCAATCTATGGCAGAGGAATAATTGGTCCTTTTTTCTTTGAAAATGCGCGGGGCCAAAAAGTAACGGTTAATACGGAACGCTATGTTAAGATGTTGGAGGGATTTTTGGCTCCAGAAATTGAAAGTTCAAGAATAGTGAATTCCAGAACTTGGTTCCAACAAGATGGAGCTACCTGTCACACATCAAATGAATCCATGGCGCTGGTGAAGCAGATGTTCCCTGGCAGACTGATTTCGAAAAGAGGTGATATCCCATGGCCCCCACGTAGTCCAGACTTGACGCCTCTTGACTTTTTTTTGTGGGGATACCTCAAACACAAAGTCTACAGTAATAATCCAAGAAACATCGTTCAGCTCAACGAGAATATCCGTGGTGAAATGGCAGCCATTACACCAGTATTACTGAAGAAAGTTTTCAATAATTTTCGTTTGCGGTTAGAGGAGTGCCGTCGTAGAGAGGGTCGCCATTTAGATGATGTTATTTTTAAAAAATAGACTCCATTTATTACTCTACAATGCCTTAGATTTATTTTAACCATATCTTTTGTATTTATTTTTTAATCTATTTTTTAAATATGCACGTTCTATTGCGCCACCCTGTATTACGCCTGTAGGCACGTTGTGCTTTGTACGAGTATAGCTAATAAATGGTAATACCATAGACTTGGAAAAAAATTAAATCATACTCATCAAACGAGAGAAATCTTCTTGAGCCTATTAGTCGAACATTTTATCTTCTGGAGCTCAGGAAGAGTTAACTTTCCTATAGTAGTCGTTACTTGTTTTTCAGTGAAAATTGTAATTTTTTACATTTTTCAATAACAGAGCCTACAGTTAGGTCGGTTATAGGCATTCCCGTAGCAATAAATTCTCTCTCTCTCTCTGGTAGGCTAAATCCGTTCATTCATGGGCTGAATTCACTAAATGCACCTGGGTGTACTAAAAAATGTTCTGGGCGGCTTTCATCAAAATCGTGTGATATAATCCCATTGAACTATTTTCTTTGAGGTTATGTAAAACCATTGCTTTACTACAATAAACCGCAACTTCAAACCAACAATATTTGTATTAATGAGGAAAATTATGAAGATTTATATAGAAAATTGATTAAAAATGTATGTCCTAGAATCGTTTTTTAAAAATTAATTGAAATAATTTGTAAATAAAAATGTTACTAACCAATATCTAAAATGAAAACCAATATCGAATGGATATTCTATGCCACTTTGTTTTTGTTTATATTAATTATACTATTATTTATATTATTTATATTAAAATATTATAGCTCTTATGATTTTGATCAAATATGATTAAATATAATTAGTGTTCATGATTGTCGTAAAGACCAGTGTCGATTTCATCATATCCTTTCCTCTATCCACCCCCTATCCATAATCACTTGAACTAGGGGGCTGAAATTTTACAAAAATACATATTATAATTGTGGCTAAGTTCTAAATTGAGTAAAACCAATCCCATGAGAAAGAACTTGATTATATTGGAAATGAACCTTCCTCTATAAAAATGTACATTTTCAGGATCATTCATTTGTTGGCCAAAAACAATAATTCTGGAAGAACCATCCCAACTCTAAAACTTTTTTTATGTGTCATAGATCTAGTTGTGGAAAAAATGGGTTAAGTCGATATATCATGGAGATAGTTTTAGACAGTCAAGTAATTAGGTCGTACACATCATATGGATAGCAGTTGTCTCAGATGACGAGTTCAGCACAGTAGGAAAAAAATTTCCCATACATGAACGCACTTCTGAATTTAAAGACATTTCCTTTGTCTTTTTTTAAATTTATCATTTATTCATTAACCGAAAATAATAGACGGTTGCAGTTGGTAGAAGCTGTGAAGAACCATCAAAACTCATATTATTTTTAAGGAACCGCTAAAAGTAATATATTGCGCATGAGAAGCGGTCCCAATAGGCGCGTCCGCTTTACAGCAATGATTGGATGTAACGTCTAAACTTGATTATGGCAGTGCCAAATCAACGCTTTGAAGAATAAGCACTTTATAGAATTAACATTAAGAGGGTTTTACGGAGGTAGTCGATTGATAATCACTGTAATTTACGATATGATTCCGAGCTATTTGTGGGAGCGGTTATTGAAATATTTTAAAAATTAAATTATTTCGCATGCAAAACAAGATGGGTCGATATATAATGCATGAGAAGAAGTCCTTTTTGATACGTTCACTTATCTGACTATGAGTTTACATATCGTCCATTTGCCTGTAGGTCATAAGTGCCGTCTCATAAAAGGACTTAATCCATCTTTTGAAATAGAGACTTTTCAGTATTTTGATAGAAAGCACATACAAATAGATAGATAGATACAAATACCGAATGTATAATACCATTTAAAATTATACACATTTGTGGTCGGCGTTACTGAAAAATTAAAAAATAAGATGTGTCACTATAAAAACGATATGAGGTCAATCGGTGTGCCTTCCGAGGTGATATGGATAACTTAATAAAGGGTGTCCCAACAAGAACGCAATATTTAAATTTTAAATAAAACACAAATATTAAAAAAAAATCGAGAAACTTTATTATATCGTGAAGTAGACAGAATGAGGTTATGTGTGCAACAACACATCGGGCATATGGCCGCCGCGGCTTTGCTGGCACACACGCGATCTTTTAATAAAATGACCGTTTTGCATAAATGCTGCGGTATTTCATTAATGCGGCGTCCAATTTCCTCTTTTAAGACTTGAGACGTCGTCGGCTTATTCGCGTAAACCATCGACTTAAAAAAACCCCAAAGAAAAAAGTCTAATGGTGTTAAATCGCACGATCTAGGCGGCCAATTCTGGTCTCCAAAACGCGAAATAACACGACCGGGAAATGACTGATGCAGCAATTGAATTGTTTCTCTGGCTGTATGACATGTGGCGCCGTTTGTTGAAACCACATGCCCTCCACATTCATTTCTTCAATTCTAGGCACGAAACAACTGGTTATCATTTCTGTTTACGCTTGACATGCCTCATTTTCATAAAAAAGGTCCTATGATTCCTCCAGTCCAAAATCCACACCACACAGTGACACGTTGTGGATGCATTTGCTTCTCGTGAATCACTCGACGATTTTCCTCACCCCAAATGTGACAATTCTGCCTATTGACGAAGCCATCAAGATGGAAATGGGCCTCGTCACTGAAGATGATTTTATCGGCAAAATCTGAATTTTCATGTTGTCTCTCCAATACCCAATTAACGAACTCCCTTCGCTGTCCATGGTCAGCTGGCTTCAGTTCCTGAGTCAATTGAACTTTGTATGCATCAAAATTCGCGGCATAGTGGATTTGGAGACACCAATTCGCTGAGCTCGGTGTCGAATTGAGGTGGATGGAGTTTGAGCGCCATCATCACGTACAGCTGCGACATTTTCGGTCGATCGACCTGGTCGAAGGCACATTGTTGTTTTTACATCACTAACAGACCCAGTTTTGACAAATTGGAACATTATTGTGACTCTAAATTGATCGCAATTTGCGAACTGTAGCCGCAAAACTTTCACCATTTTGGCAAAACAATTTCACAATGAGAATGCGTTGTTCATTTGTGCAGCGCTCAATTTTTACTAACCTCGTACCTTCTACTAGCAAACAATAACAATTGTTCAAATGTCAAACAATGACACTATGAATGGCGCCAAATTTAAATCTTGCGTTCTTGTTGGGATACCCTTTATCATAAGGGGAACTTTTGATGTCTGTCCAATATTACACTTAGTCGTTCCTTTTGTACTCATCTTGCGTGCGGATTTAACTCCGTCTATAGATGGCTTTAGTGACCCGTATATCGCGTCGTGTAAGGTAGGTGTTGTTAGAAAGACAAAATTTTGCACTTAAAAAGTATTTGTAATTGCTTGACCAAATATTGTTTGAGAGCTCTTCAAAGAATGATATCTCATCTTACAAATTTTCTTCAAAAAAGGTGAAAACAAAGCACAGACTACTGAAAATGTGAATATTGTTTGTGGTTTTGATAGTGTTAGAGTCAATCATACGCAATTTTGGATTCCTCAATTCCATTCCGGTAATTTTAATATCAACGATGTGCCACATTCTGGAAGGCCAATTGTCAATGGAATGATGGAAATCATCAACTCCGACCTTCTTGTAAACATTCTTTCGATTGCCTAGGAGCTAAACCTTGCACAAAAAACCGTTTGGAACCACTTGAATAAGTCTGGATACAAAAATAAGCTCTACACTCTACGCTACACGAATTAATGCAAAAAACCCTAATAGGTCGAACCTCATATGTAGATCGAATCGAATCGACTGATGACTGGTAATCGAAAGTGAGCCATTTACGAGAACGTCGAATGAAAATGGTCGTGGTCGAATCGCGATTAACCGGCGTAAACGGTGGCGAAACCAGGTTTGACAGTGTGGAAGGTTTTACTATGTATGTTTTTGCGCGACAGCTAAAGTCTCAGCCCGGACTTATATTATTGCAGTAGACCATCTGAAAGAAGAACCCCCAGAAGCGATCAGATTCAACTAATAAAGGGGAATTTGATCCATCATACAACGTTAGGCCCTGTCAGAAGCCCCGGTAGCTCGTTGGTCAGGGTCAGCGTCTTATTGCGGAATGGATGGTAATTATCCAGCAACAAACATTTTCGAAAAAAAAACTCGTTGAGCGTCAGAGGCAGAGGTGAAAGCTTTCTTAGAATGATCAGATTTTTGAGACAGTAACAAAAATAGAAATTTCACACAGATCCTTTTCCGTTGGCGCATAAGTGCTAGCGGTGCCAGAAGAAGTGAGTAAATCGAAAGGTTCTTATCAAAAACACTCTTTACTAAATTGACCAATTTCATTCTCAAACCTTAGTTCACCAAATGTATTATGTGTACCAAATTGAGAGCTATAAATCTACGAATATAGGGCTTGAGTCCATCATTTCTCAAGTTTTATAGAGAACAATAAATTAATGTAATGGGCGAAAATGTGGCGTTCGACTGCCTACTAATTGAAAGTTATACAGTATAACAAGATATATCCCACCATAAAACTCCATTCAAAACAACAGCAACAACCACACAATATATCCTAACAGAGAACTCCGTTCAGAACAACAACAACGCCACAATAAACGCTGCAACGTCATACACAACCAACACTAATGCCCGTTACTTCATCGTCATAAATGGGCATAAATAGAGGGAACAGAAGCATCACCGAAGTCAGTCGCTTGCAGGCGATCAACCGAGAAGGTCGATCGCTATTCACCGGACAATACGGGACTCACTAGAAGGAAGTATAAGTGAAGAAGAATAATCATCACCGAAGTCAGTCGCTAGCAGGCGATCAACCAAGAAAGTCGATCGCTAATCACCGGACAATTCGGGACTCACCAGAAGAAAACTACCGCCGCAAAGTATAACCAAAGAAGTACCACTATGACCGGAGGCAGTCGAAGGAGAAGATTGTATAAGCACAGAAGCTGCGGCTTACTGTTCCTCAGCACAGAAGCTTCGGCTTACTGTTCCTCAGCACAGAAGCCTCAACTTACTGTTGCTCAGCAAAGAAGCTTCGGCTTACTGTTCCTCAGCACAGAAGCCTCGGCTTACTATTCCTCAGCACAGAAGCTCGGCTTACTGTTTGTAATATTAGTTTGTAAGTTATATCAAATATATACCGCCGATCCGAACACAGCCCAAAAGAGAAATCGTTGGACACCCTTTCCTAATTTCCCGACGACAACCGAATCCTGAGAAGCAGCTACTACAGAAAGCAGATCTTCCGATTATCTTGATATAAACCAATGCCCTGAGCATCCACAAGGAGTTGATCTTTATCATTAAGTCGTTCAACAACTATACAAGCATTTGCTATAAATAATTGAATAAATAAAACTTCTATTCAGTAAATCTAAACAAAAGTAAATACTGTATTTTATTTCTGAAAGGTTTATGGTCCTTCAGCTTAACCCAGGGCACGACAATGCTACCTCAGCATACGAATAAAACCATGTTACAAGGAAAGAATTAATTTCGGACAATCGGGAACTACCAGGAGTGGTTTGTCGATTACATCCTAAGATTTTAATTTGGCAAGCGCTTAATATGTACCAAATTTCACAAAAATTACTGGAAGTTAATAGAAGATATGAAATTAAGAATATATAAGTTGAATTGAACATTTGTATGAAAGTTACTGGAAGGTGCGGTGTTAATTGGTTGAAGTTTTCTAATTCTACCGAGCGTTATAAACCAATACAATGGAAAGAAAGTTCAGTAACTGTGGTCTACAAATGAAGAGTTAGAGGGAAATAATTAAATTTCGGGAAATAAATCAGAAGAGTAGGGGTGATATAGTCAATTTACAATCCCAGAGTACGATCCGACAAAATATTAGGCTGTACCCAGTTTTGAAAAGTTTCATACTAGAAAAGCTAGAATAGCATATACAGTCGAACTTCTCTATAACGTAGCAGTTGGGGACCGTCAAATTTCTACGTTATAGAGAAAATTCGTTATAGAGAAACTTTTTTATTTTTTTTTTTTTAACGAGGTAAAGAATATTTATTGAGACAAAAAATTGTTTTCATGAACACATTCAGTTTTTTTATATAGACATATGTAAAAATAAAAGAAAAATAAAAATTTTATATTCAGAGAAGAAAACCATTTAAATTTTTATTAAAATGTATTAAGCCAAGTTTTTATATGGCATTAAAGAAAGATCTTATTTTCGTTTGTTTTTGATTTTTCCACTTTTCTTCGTCAACAAAGTCTTCACAACGATTAAGAAAGGAAAAAAAATATCCCCAGGTACATTTTTTCGAGATTCAAAAAAGGTTCGTATCGTGTTAAAAGATACTTGTACTTGGGAAAATGAAAGCAATTCTGGAACATTTTGTTCTATGTCGGATTCTCCATCGCCTGATTTTGAAAGAAATTTTGGTTTATTAATTGATTACTAATATTTCTCTTTTTTAAATAGGAACACACCTATAACTCCATAGTGACTGGATAAAACGCTCCGTAGAATATCTTCATCAGAAGGATCTTCCATGGTGACTGTGTCGCAATCAACATCTAAGTAATCTTCAACCGCTACACCTTCAATATTAATTTTGTTTGCATATTCCAACCATAATTCAGACAGATGGGCATTATTTTCTTCTATATCTTCAATTTCTTGAGAATTTATGGGAAATCCAGCTTTTTTAAAACAGTTAAGAATTGTTTCACTTTTAACATCTGAATTCCAAGCTCTGCATAAATTTCGAACTGCATCAAGTAAATTTATAGCTACTGGATCTTCATCGGTGCTGTAGGTTAATATTTTCTGTAGAATTTGTTTTCTGTAATGATGTTTTACATTTTAAATAATTCCCTGATCCATTGGTTGTAAAGACGATGTCATGTTAGGAGGGAAGTAGACAAGATTGATGTTTTTTAGCCTACTTTGGACTGACTTGGAGTGTGGTGGGCAGTTGTCAACGAAAAGAAGGATTTGCCGCTTTTGAGCAGCAAATTTTTTATCTAGGCTTATGAGCCACTTATTGTATAACTCAATAGTCATCCATGATTTTTGGTTGTTCTCATAGTTTACTCCAAGATTTTTTAGTCCTTTAAAGCAGCGCGGATTTTTGGCTTTTCCAATAACAAGCAGCTTTAGTTTTTCTGTCCCAGTCATGTTGGAACCTACCATTACGGTGATTCTGTCCTTGTTCTTTTTTCCTCCAACACATTTTTCATTTTTAAATGCAAGAGTTCGGGAGGGTAAGCATTTATAAAACAGGCCCGTTTCGTCTGATCGTATTTTTCGATTATGTTCGGTAACACGTTGTTAATCCAGTCATTGCGAGTTTGAATATTTATGTCACCACTCTCTCCACAGACAACTCTTCCAGCAATGCTATGTCTTGTTTTTAATTTATCAAGTCATCCAACACTCGCAGCGAAATCGGAATGGCCCAATGACTTTGCAAATTCAATTGCCTTTTGTCGAATTATTGGCCCGGAAAGTGGAATATTTTTATGCCTTGCTGCAGTTACCCACTTAATCATTGCTTCGTCAACATCGGCATGTTGCCATGTGCAATAGATGAGCTGCTAGCTTCTTTAGTCTTGCCTTTATTTTTTAAAATAGTTGAGAGAGTGGTGGAGGTAATTTTAAACTCCAAGGCAATGTCTTTCTTTTTTTTTATTCCCTTCTCAGCTTCAGATATTATAGTTAACTTTTGATCTAGAGATAAGCATTTACGTTTTGCCATCTTTCAATTATGCGTCCTATCAGTACAAAAATCTCTTGAAACTGAGATGTTGTGTACGTATATTTTGTTTTTTGTGCCAATCGTAGCTAGCGTAGAAAATGTAACGTACTTTACAGTTATATTTTTTCTATGTATTTCATATACATACATACATAAAAAAACGATTACTAAAAACTTCGCTATAGAGAGACTATTTTATATGAAAAACTTTTTTTAGGCATTATAAATTAGTTCGCTATAGAGAGAACTTCGTTATAGAGAAGTTCGTTATAGGGAGATCAAAATGTATGAAAATACTATCAAAACTGTTGCTTTCACGAATTTTATTCGTTATAGAGAAATTTTCGCTATAGAGAAGTTCGTTATAGAGAAGTTCGACTGCACCTGTTTTGAATATTTAAATAAAAATTTATTTTTGTAAATTTTGTAAATTTATTTGGTATAAATTTATTTGATGTATTGTTGAAATGTGCCTAATTTAAAATTTTCCAAATAAAGCTCACTCCAAAGGGAACACTTATGTCGACCACTGACAGCATATTCCTGACTAATTAACTAACTAGCTCAAACAGCATTCGGAAGCTGTACGAAAACCATTCATTGTGTGCCTCTGCAGCCGGTTAATTCTAATACTATTCTCTCGTACTCTCTGTCGCAACTTGTATCTGTTTATATTGTTAAACAAATGTCAACCGTTAAGAGTCCAAAGTTCAACCTGACGTCAGTAAAGTAACATAAATCGAACTTAACGGCTGAATGTTGAGGTACTGCCGTTGCTATTAGATAGACAAGGCTTGTTCAACTCTATTTTGAATGTCTAAGACTTACGGGTAGCTTCATTGCAACGTTGTAATGGCATCTTACGAACGCAGTGAGCATTTGAAGGGAAGCGATGTGCTTCTTGGCTCATAACTTGATTTGCTCTTAAATAAAGGAACAATTCTTAGCTGGTAAACAACATTTATTTGCGGAAATTATTGTAGTGGAACTAGAATTGCATAGAAAGAGAAGAAGAGAGTTTTAATGACGTAAGTATTGCCAGAGTGTGTACAAAAAAATTGCAAAATGACAAAAATTATGCTAAAATGTTAAAAAAAAATACAAATAAATAGCAGATATATATGTATAGAATGACATGTCAGTTTTTGGAAGTAAAGTGATACTTTTGGAAAAAAATATTGTCTCTAATCTTAAAATAACCCAAATAACCAAACTTAAAAACTAAAACAATTATATCAGCTATGATATCCGGAGAAAGGCGATAAATTTTGAAAATAGCATTAGGAAAAAAATTACGTTTCAAAGAAAAAGTAAGAGATGTTAGTATTTTGTAAGAAAAAGGCCGATAATTGACAAATTTGTTTTAGTATGTTTCTGTGATATAAACTTTTTTTTATAGAAATTATTGCAATAAATATTCACATTGTGTCAAATATCAAAAATATATTATGAACTAATTGAATCAGTATGCACTGAGACGCCACCATTAAAGTGGGAGAAACTCCTCCTTTTCTATAACCGTATAACAGAATATGCATCCAACCACCTACCTGAAATTAAACTTGGTTTGAATGCCCAGTCTATTTGAATGACTCGTCCACAATTACTCTTATTCGGTATATAATTTAGTATTGTAGAAGTATGGAAATTTTAGTTAGGTGAACTGACTTTTATACTGTTGCAAAAGTGTGCGGAGTGCCAAAACGGGCGTGGTAAATCGCTAGGTTCTTGTCAACAGTGGATCTGAATAAATTTAATACAATTGAATGAAAGATATGAATACAACAGTAAAAACACACAAACATCCTTGCATCTCATGAATGAGACATGGATGCGAGCTTTTCTCAATCAGTTAGCTTACATTTTCACTCTCAAATACTACGAGGGCGGTCCTCGAAGAAGACACAAAGAAGTTGGGAAATATTTTCTTTATTTTTCAACACAATCTCTTTTAGCTAGACGCTCTTTTTCCAACGATACATTAGCATAATATTCGCCGTTGATGGTTTTTGCTTCCTGAAGATAATCAATTAAAATAATACCATGTGCATCCCAAAAAACAGACGCCATGACCTTGCATGTAGGTGGAACCGTATTCGCGTCCTTTGGACACGATTCTCCCATTCCAGCCCCCTGCTCTGACTGTTCCTTTGCCTCAGGTGTGAAGTGGTGGACCCATGTCTCATCCATGGTTATAAATCGACGCAAAAATTCGGCTTTATTGTGGTGTAACATCTCCAAACACACTGTTGAAATAACTTCACGACGCTATTTTTGTCTATTGAAAGCAATCGCGTCACCCATCCTGCTCACAACTTTCTCATGTATATCACTTTTTGAAATACCTATCATTTCAGCTAGCTTACGTACCTTCAGCTGACGATCATACAATACCATTTTGTGGATTTTCTTAGCCGTGTCTGGCGTGAACCCTTCAATTGGTCAACCGTTACGGTATTCCTCTGCGCAGCTTGTACGAGCCCGTTTAAGCTCCTCTACCCAGAGTAGAATCTAGTTCGATTTTAATAATGGTTGGACTGCGACCTTTCAAATGGAAATAATGAATTACATAACGGTGACAAATTTGTTCCATGTTTACAAATCCACTGAGATCGTTTACTTTTGACGGCTCAAATAAAAATACTAAACAACATGGCGGTTTGGAACTTAAAACATATTTTTTATGAGGTTGCCACTTATTGTCTCAGCTAGTTTCAGAACTGCCCTCATATCTTAGGAAACTCTTAACATGGATCAAATTTAGCTGAATTCAATGCAGCTGTATAGAAGGCATGAATCTAATAACATATGATTTAACAGATTTTTGAAAAAAGCGGGATAGCGCGTAATCAAGTGGCTACGTAGTGTCCAGAAATTTAGAGATGGGGCATATTCCGTTAACTTCTGTTGAACTAAATCTAATACGAAATTTAGAAAACCGATTATAATCAAGGAACAATCACAAATTTTTATAGCGTTTTATTTACATGGCGTCTGGAAAAGAAATTTTTGTTTACTGTGCGTTTCATGTTGAAAGGACTTTGGTCTTCTATGAACGTTCCTCGCAACAAGTTTTGACAATGTCTAAAAAGCCAGGTCCTTCCAATGAAGTTTTGGTCGAACATTTAATTCATTGTCGAGGACTTTTCCTGCTGAAAGATTTTGGTCTATCCGAAAATTTTGGTTCAGCGCAATCAGTGTATTTAGATCCTCGTGGCCACGCCGTTGTCGAGATGTAGCTTACACATATACATACGACACGCCGATATTCTCCATTAACGGAGATGGGTTTATATATTTTACAAAGTACTTTTTATTGAAGGTCTCCAGAATTGAATCATCTTCTTGTGTGGTAATTTAGGATTCTGCGTTGTATTGCAAGACAGCCCTGCATCAAAGTACATTCAAGCAATATATGTGATTTGTATTTCCCTCATAATCGTCTCCAAAGGCATATTGAAGCTGTCAAAATGAAAACTGTGGGTTATAGAAGAGATAAAACTCAAGGTTGGCCGATGTATTCGTATGGGGGCTTGTGGCTTGGATTTGTGTGATGTGGCTTGTTTTTCGGAAAGTTCGTCTCTGATCTAAATAAATCATTCATGGTAAATGTTATCAAATCTTAATAAAAAAATGTGAAATTTGGAGGCGATAAAGCCGTACTTGTGGATGGATTTGTGTGGCACATTCCCATTAAAATTCGGTCTGGTTTTTATCAAATTATACGTAATAAATATGACAAATTCTCATGAGACCTTTGGCTTTCGAAAACGGTTCATATGTATTGACACTACTCGTATATCAAAATATGATATCCGATGGGACATTTTAATTGTGACATATGGCAAGTTTTGTTAAAATTAATTAATATTTGCGACCTGTGCCGTATTTACAAGACTAAATTGACAGATCATTAATATTTATTTTATCGGATCATCAGATCTTATGTTTGTGGGTCCTACAGTAAGTACCAGTAAACCAATAACACCAGCACCGCATTTCCGTCGAAACTCTAAAAATAATTCCAAATCTTTCCATAGCGGACACATTCAACAGCGAGCGATTGAAACACACTCGTATCGTTGCTGCGTATTTTCGGGAATATTTAGTCCCTAAAGCGCCCGCCTTTCAAAATTGAACACACTGTTATAGACTGTAATTACATTACAGATTGAACCACTCTCCCGGTCTACAACTTCAGACAGTTTAGAAAGCTTCTGCAGCACAATTAGGGTAAAATGTGTGTAGGGCTCTCGTCATTAATTCTCACTGCTTCCAAAGGCAGACTGGGCATGCAAATTCTTATCAATAATTGAAATTGTGTAAAATGCTAATCTATTTTTTCACATAATTAAGCAAACAATGAATTTTTGGTTTGGTCAAAATGTCACACTCAATTAAGAATATAATTTGCGTCTCTTTCTAAATCTCTTTGGTTTTCACACGAGATCTAGATATTTTTTGTGTGAGGCAGCGTGCTGTTTAGTGTTGCCAATTTCAACTTCCCAAATTATGTAAATTGTTGGAAGCTATAGATTTAAATAGAAATTTGTTAGAGCTTAAATATTTTAATTTCGTGAAACTTCTGTATCTTAGGCTAAACAAAATTATTATACCGCGTAAAATTTTTAGAAATTTCTGGAAGTTTCTGTTTCCTTTAGGAATGCTATGAAAATTGTTGGTTACGATAACAATTTCTTAAACAACTTCGTTGACGATTTCAAACTTCAGTACAAAATGGCGTTATTGGCCAAAGTCTAGAATTATCTGGAGACTTTCAGATAATTTTTGATCTACCGATTTAGGGAATTTCAACTATCCAAATGAAAAACAGCAAAGAAATTTCAGTTAGGTAACTTAAAAATAAACTCATCACATGTTAAATTTGTATACAAAGCTCGCTTTCTGCCTCTATAAAAGTATTTAGAAGAATGCCAATGTAGGGTGTACAATAACGAGGAGTGAAAATTACGTCATTCTTCTTTATATAATAAGACATATCACGAATATCACTTATGAAGACACACGAATATCACTTATGATATCACACGTTTGGCTAAGAAAAGATAAAACGCCCTAAACGGTAGGGGGTGAAAACGTCCAATACGGGTTTTATATGGAAATTATCAGAGTAGGCTTAGTCATCTAGTTCAGTAATAGCCCTAGACAAGGGTGTTAAAAAAGTAACAATTGTTTACCAATGAAAAATATAATAACTGGCAAAATTTAGGTTGAAGCGAGTGTATCAATTCTAAACTATGGGTGGATATGTGAAGGTACCAGCATGCAAACATTTTGATAAAAACAATATTGTGGAGTCTAAAGCAATTTCAGAAGATTGGGCAAAATTGCTCCAATGACACCTAGAGAATGCATTTTCCTGGACTTTTTAAATTTCTGGGATATCGGGACACATTTCTTAAAATTCCGACATCCCAGAAATTCCGATAAAAATAGTGTTATATTGCAAATTATGATACCAAACTCAGCAGAAAATCGTACAAATGTAATTACAATTGATTAAGGATTGGAAATATTGCTATAATGTTTGAGGGTACAAATAATTTCCCTTTTAATAAAAGGAGAAGCTGTAAAGTATGTGATCTAACCAATTGATGATTCAAAATTTTATGACTTTATTTAAAATTAAAATAAATTTAAATAAAATTTAAAATTTATTCATATTTCAAAAGTCATAAATATCATTTATTATTCACAGCATAGAGTGGTATATACTAAGTTTGTCATCCTGTTTGTAACAATTAGGAAATATTATCTGACAACCGCAAAGTTTAAATACTGTGCTATTGATCATCATAATAAATAAATTTTGAGTGTATCATAGCTAGCTTTGGCTCAAAATTAAGCGAAATCGGTGTAGAAGTACTAATTTGAACCTATCTCTAGAAAAATTACGACTTTTAATATCTTTTTTAACAATTTTACTATTTACTGTCAAATTAAAAACAAACCAGTATGGAAACTGTAGTCAAGCGAACTAACTTACATGTACGAACCATGGTGCGGTGGTTAGTACCCTCGACTATCGTTCGCATGATCTCGGGTTCAATTCCGCGTATCACTACTATTTGATCAGCGGTCACCTCGATGTGTTTGACGACAACCCGGAGTAGTCGAGTAATTGGTAGTCTTGTAAATGCTTCTCAAACTGTGACGTTCGGAATTGTCGTTAAACTGTAGGTACCATTGAGCGAATCTAAAAATACAATGCTTGCAAAATCTCACTAAATGTGAGAAGCTTTCCCATGTCTCATCCATGAGATGCGAGGGAATTTGTTTGTTTTGAACTGACTTACATCAAAGGCGATGGAAACGTCCATACTCTCACTTAAACAATTTTGCTTTAGGGGAAAAGTGTGTAGAGACACAAAAGCAGCGTAATAAATCGCTAGCTTGTAATAAAAATTGTCTGGATTAACGCACAATATAAAAACAAAAAGTCGTTCGCTTAGAAGTTATAAATCTGTTTATAGTAAATATATCACTTTATACGTTTCATGCGTTAGGGGCGTGGCAATTTAGTGTCACGCAAGACTATGCTTACTAAATGCCTGAAGCACGCTATATAATAAATTCTATGCAATTGAATGAAAGATATGAAGCTACGAATAAAACTTGGAAATTTGTGTAGGGAGGCGAGGTTGTTCAGTCGATTTTTGAGATCTTCCCAAGCATTATATATAATACAATTGAAAAAAATTAAGTTCTACAATCCACGGTTTAGGTTTAAAGGAAAAAAATACAATTTCGACGAATCGAATTATTTGTATGGGAGTTACTAGAAGGGAAATGGAAATGCAGTCCATTTCCACTAATCAAACACATAATACGTGAAATATTTGGTTCAGTTTAGTACAACTGCTTAAACGACATTAATGTATGTTACATCGACCAATGGTTATGGAAGGCACCAAATGGGGCGTGGCTACTTGGGTTTTACCAAGCATTACTAATCTATACACAAAACAAAAATCTAGGTCACTATAGAATATTAATTAGAAATTACAGAGGAAAGATTGAATTTCGCAAAATCGGCCAATATATATGAGAGGTATTAGAAAGATTGTGGCACTGCCCCCATTTTCATTTCCAGACTTTGATTTGGCAGTCTCTTAACATGTACCAAATTTGACTTAATTTAATACATCTGCGTAAGAGATGTGAACCTAGGATGGTTTGCATCGGTCTTGCATAGGAGGTACTACAATGGACATTCTTAATGGGTCTATTTTTTTCAAACTTTATTAAGCATTAGAAGTTTTAGGTTTGGTATTGTGGAGCGTATTTCCACATCAACGTCAACTTTATTAATTACCAAAAACGTACAAAGTTGCTCTATTTATACTAAAATTACTTATTCTAGAAAATGCTACAATATTTCAGAGAGAACACATATTTACATAATGGGTGCAACAAAGACAAACATATTTACAGAATAGTTTTGTATATCATAGACTTAATTCTAGAATGTTCTTATATACATAACAAGTGAAAAGGAGATAACAATAAACTATATAATAGGAGTGAGAGGAACAAACATAACTTATTGTCGTAAACGTAATTCTAGAAAAGTCCCACCCACATATAAAGAGGGGAAGAGATTACATATATCATACTTGAATGTTCTGGGAGCGGTTATGATGATCTTTCTAGAATGTACACTTAGAGAAATTACACTCACATACTACATAGGGGAGAAACTGAATTTCGGAAAATTGGTCAATCAGCAGCGAAGGGTGGCTATACCCCATTTACAATCTCCGGCTATGATTTGAAAAAATATTAGGTTGTGCCAAGTTTTAAGAAGTACTATAAAGATTTTTATACTAAGTATAACATTTATGAAAAAAATTTGAGAAAAAATATGAAGTGAATTTCCTTCAATCTTAAATCTCTAATTTTTGGCTCATTTTTACTCAAAATTAGTTCACTTTTTGTGAGTGCACCAAAGTATATATACTATGTATATAGGTAACAAATGGACTTCTTTAATACCATTATTTTTTTGACAATAACGATGATAGATCGTTTACGACACGGTGACCTGCATGTATTGAAAAAAATAGTCCAGAAGAAATGAAATTGTCAATACAAGTACCAAAATTCCCCTGGAAAAATTAACCCTTTTCAATGTTTTTCATATTTTCACCATTTAACGAATATTTAAAGTCAAATTATGGATGCGGGAATGAACTAATCCAAATTATATACTCCTGTAAAGCTAAGTACTATTTTCTTTTCACAAGGAAAAAATTCCACGAGACATTCCTTTTCGTGAAAAAATTTTGTCGCATTGCCATCTCTTCTTGTATTGGTCTCCAACACCGAAATTAGGTCAACTTATGCCTTTATCTCATAATATGTTCGAAAATATATTTCCAAAATTATAAAACTGTGTCTTTTGGTTGAATTAGTAATCCATTTAACATGTTTACGAATATATTGTCGAACTTATTATGATCTAAAAATAATAAAAATAATTTTTTTTCGGAAAATGGTAGTATTGTCTGTTGGAAAAAATTCAGCTTCAAATTTCCGGACCATTTTTTATATAGAGTTTTACCTCTAAATATCTGAATATTTCCAACCTTTAGAGACAACACTAATTGTGGATGTGGTTGTTGAACAATACTATATAAACGAAGATGTCTGAAAGTTGATTGCATTTCTGTAGGAAGAGTTTAAAAAGTAAATCATAATGATTTATTGAAGGATTGAAGAACGTTTTTCCTATTAAAATTTGCTAAAAAGCAAATGTAAAATGTTTTCGAATTCATACGTTTCGGGTAGCATTTATTTCTATAAAGTATTGTGTATTTATTTGCTGAATTTTCGTATAGAAAGTAGTAGAGCGTCGAATAAATGTGTATGTATATGAAAATAATGCATTTCGAAAATTTAAAAAAATTATAGAAGATGCATCATGTTGCAAAAGAAAAAAGCGCAGTGGCCAAGAAAGAAGCAAAAAACATAAAATGTCTTGAAATGGTAACACTGATGCTGTTACTCAAACGATTGAGAGCCTCATGGAAAGAGATCTTCAACTAATTACTGACCATACAGTGCTAGTGATCGTTTTCACAGACGCTCGATTTAGTGTCAACTGCTCAGCGAACCGGTAAAGGGCGCTCCAAAGTTGTCGATATCGTTTCCTTAGTTAATAATACAACATCTAACACTTCGTGTACTAAGTTCACATTTATGTAATTGAAATGTGGGCAACTTTATTAATTGCATTGCTGATCTTATTAATTATCTGGGATTATTTCAACAAAAAGCACCGCAATGAAATATTACAGAAATCTGGCATACGTAGTGGCATCAATCTGCCTATCGTGGGCAGAGCTTTACATATGATTGGAGCCAACTCGGAAAGTAAGTTTGTGAGTTTTTAAATTTTGAAAAATTTAAGCAGCGAAATGTGGTCGGACATTTTGAGATTTGTGTGAGAAAAATTCATAATTTTTTTGCGTTTAACTCTCAAACTTGGAAACAATTTTGTTTGTAATTGTCATTAAAACATCAAGTTTCATGCAAAATGATAAAAATATACGCTCGTACACAATGCATCAGAGACGTCATTATAAAGGCATTCCCGAACAACGATTTTACACTCCACACCCCCCACAGAAAAGTGATCGAAACTTCAACATACACATTTATTCATTATTTGCAACTTATTTGAATACGGAATTTTGACAACTCAGTTATTTGTGCCCTCCACCATGGAATGGGGGCCATACTTATTTTGTCATTCTGTTTGTAGCAGATAGAATTACTCATCTGAAATCTCATAAATGAAATGCATAAATGTATTCCTGATCGTAGCAAAAATTTATATCAATCTCAATTTGCTTGCTCCCACGTCCGTGTGGCTGATAAAAGTACGACAGAGATTGAATGCACAACTTAGGAGACTGAAATTTCATAAGCGCAGTTTTAATTCGTAGCCAGGTCAAGTTTGAAATTGCGCAAAATCGGATTTTTAGGATAGAAATAAACTTGCTCATGAAAGGGCTGACCTCAGTCCTCGAAAAATGAGAATTATTCCAGACTTTTTCAATTCATTTCATTTTTAATTTTTTGCATGACATTAAGGCTTTATTTGGCATAGTGACAATGATCTGGTTTACCTCAAATATGCACCGTTTTGTTCGATAACTTATTGTCATTTGGACGGTAATTCCATTATGTCTCTCACATAGAAACTCTCAGCTCTTTTGCAAAAAATTGGGACTTTCAAAAAATCATTCGCCATAGAGAGGAACAAATGGTAATCACTTGTTGACATGTCCGGACTATAAGGTGAATGCATAAGGACCAAGCTCCCGGAGTTACTGACGAGCCACTATCGACGATATGTACGATGCACAACCTTTTGGCAAATGCTAGATTTCGTCATGCTATCTTATGGAAATTTATTTTCAGTTGTGTACTAGGCGTTGAGTACTAGGGTTTTTAATGATATAAAACAATATGTTTTTCCTTTTATCACCCACAGATATTATCGACCGCATGCGTTTCTTCGTTAAGGAGTATGGAAGGTCCTTCCACACTTGGGTACTGCACCAACTTGTAATATTTTGTGCCGATCCCAAAGTATTGGAGACTTTGCTCTCTAGTCCAGTTCATATAACGAAGAATAATGTCTACGATATGCTCTCGCTATGGTTGGGTGATGGCCTACTAATGAGTACCGGCAAAAAGTGGCACACGCGGCGCAAAATTATAACGCCCAGTTTCCACTTTAAGATCTTGGAAGAATTTGTCGGCATATTTGATCGCCAGACAAATGTAATGATCGAGAAGTTAAAGGGGATAGTTAATCAGGTGGAAAAAGCACCGGTGGATATGTTCCCTTTGGTATGCCTAACGGCTCTGGATATCATAGCAGAGACGGCTATGGGTGTCGAAATCAAAGCCCAATTGGATCCCAATATTGGCTATGTGAAGTCAGTTAAAATGTAAGTAAAATAAAATCTACCGTTACGAAAGCTCGGTAACTGGAAAGAATTGGAAGTCATAATGTAATAATGGAAGTCGAGTACAAATCGAATCAAGGATCTAACGGAATGTAACATAGTTTCTATTCCACATTTCTATAGAAAACTTCCAGAACTTTTTCATCCGCTTATGACATATCTCATTTCCAAACATTTTGCACCATATAGTAAGATAGATAGATTCAGTATGTATGGAAAAGCTAAAGTTTTGGTCGCCATCAGAAGTTTTTGTCGCCAGCAATGGATGTAATTGAGAGTACAGATGTAGATTACGTTACGCTTCATTGCAAACATACTGTTGTCAATGAGCACTTAACGTTTCAAACTGCACTAGCAGACTCTGTTAAGTGAAAGAACTAACTTGGGTTTGTCTTTGTTTACACCCAATTTGACTTTTGGTGACACCTTGAGAAGGCTGCAGTAACAGCTAGCAGTTTCTGTCCATTAATGTCTATATCAGTATACGCAACAAATGGCTGTTGTAAAACATAATTCTTTCATCACTATTTCCAAACAATACAGGATGATATTATTAAACTCAAATTATTTGTAATATCACCTGAAGAAATTAAGGTATTTATCACTTTATATGGCAAAATGTAACAAATGTAAATTGATCAATTATGTTTCATGACTTTTTAAATCGTCTGTATGCCTTATTTGTAAATACGAACTTCTCATGGAAATTCTTTAAACTTGGCACAGTCTAATATTTTGCCAAATCGTAGGTGGGAATTATTAATATGCTATATCGAACCATCCCTCTCTTTACAGAGTTTTTGAAATTACATTTGTTCCCCTACTAATTCGTTGATCCCAGTAAACTAAATTTAGCTCATTATATTGCTTGATACTGATTTGTAAAATTAAAAAAAAAATGGAACGATTAACCACATCCCTTCTAGTACATCCCATACAAATGACTGTTTTACCAATTTCATTCTTAGGCTCATATCTTTCAAACAGTTGTATGGAAATCAGTCAAATTTGGCACATATAATGTTTTTGACAAACTTAGTTCTGAAACTAAAAGTGATCCTCATTGGCCCGCCTCTTCTGATATCTGCCGCACAGATTATCGATTTAACCCACATATTCTCAGATAAGTATTTTTCATTATATTGGTTAACATCTTTCCATTATACTGACTTACATTGCTTCATAGAACTAGAGAAAATTTGACTAAGTGATAATCACCAATTTAACTAATTTAATTCATTTATTCTTAGCTTCACATCATTCAAGCAGTAATACTGAATTTAAGTAAATTTGATACACTTTATGCGGCTTGATGAACTTACTTGTAAGGTTCAAAATGGATTGTATTAGGTCGTCCCTTCTCATACGTCCCACACTACTTATTTCTTCCTTGTAATGTCAAATTGCTAGATTGCAGAGGTTTACATTTTTGAAAATTACATTACAAACTTAATAAAATGTGGGACAAATCGACCGGTTAACAAATTGAGCCAAATATTTCTACGTTCATATCATGCTATCGAATGCAATAAATTCAGTATAACTTGGCAACCATGTGACGTTTCGTAATCTTGAGTTTCTTCTAATGAAAATGCGTTGCTACTCCCTTTACGAATTAGCATGTCAATGACCACCCTATAGCGGGAGATTTTAGAAAGCTATTTGTTTGTTTTGGCTTGTAAATTTCTTATTTGCAATAAATCTACAAGAAAAAGTCGAGTCCAGATAGGCCAAGGGAGTTTGGAGCACAACGGAATTTTGGGTTTTTGTTGAAAACAGCTTACTTGGAAAATGTTCAACGGAAAGGAAGGTAGTCAGCTTATTGGCGTAAACTTTAGATTTGAGACAACCGCACAGGAAAAAGTCTATGGAGGTCAAATTCCAATTTCCTAAAACAATCTATATATATGAGGCAACTTTTATTCAAATTAGTTTAATTTGAATCAAAGTATGAATCTGTACCGATCTGTAAACATTTTGTTAGGTCTATCTCTAATACAGGGTATCTCAAAAGAAAGTTTATAATTGTTTATAACGAATCCGAAGGGCAGTATTCTAACTCTTGGGAATTTGTCATTATGAAGCGTTTATCAGGGGAGAATACCGCGCGTTGTGCGTGCCAGAGATTTCGTCGACTGTAGTGCGCAGAAGGTCCGCTAATATTCGATGTTTTCGCCATTTAAATGATGTGCCAAGTATTGTTCTCATTCGAGAATGGGTCAAACAATTTGAAAAGACCGGTACAATGCTAGGAGAACCAAAAGTCGGGCGTTCAGTGCCACCGAGAACGGCACAAAACGTAGGGAGTTTTGATTAGTCTGTTCGTGACTGACTTAAAGCTGCACCACTACAAAATGCAATTAAGGCAATTACTAAAGCCTAACAATTTCAAGCAGTTGAACGATTACCGACATTTTATTTTCGGATAAAGCTAATTTGTAGCTCAATGGACACGTAAATGAGCACAACTGTCGCTACTGAAGTGCAACAAATCCGAATCTTTTAATTCGCCTAAAGCATCGGCTCTTATTTTCTTGAATATGAAAGGAGACATGGAGTTACAGTACACTTTTATCATTGGGTTATCTTATATCTAAAGTTTAGGCTAATAAACTGATTGGGTTGGTGCATTTGGAAGAACGTGGTTTTACATTTGGAACATATTATTTTCAAAAATTAATGAATTGTTTACTTTAATATCACTAGCCAACAAGGTTTTGGGCTGGAGCAACCAAATATATTTCCTAGAGTTATTTGGTGGGCTGAATTCGAATCTGTAATTTGTATTTCTCTATCACGTCGAGGTTTTTGGGATACGAAAAAAATGTTTTTATTGGTTTTTTACATAAAAAATCGTGAGTTTATTTAAAAATCAATGAATTTTTTAAAGTGAATGGCGTTATTTGAACGTTGTTTGTATTTTGTTGGTTCGGTTTCACGTATTAGAGTCCAGCAATAATTTCCCAGCATGCTCTTGCCCCAAACTCCGATTTTTTTTATCGTTGATGTTGTCTGTTCCGTGGTCCAAAAAGCAAGTGACTCCCTTGAAATTACTAAAATTTCACTAAGCTACAAATGTTACTGATTTGAATGAAGTTTATGTGTAAAGCCAGCTTCAAATCAGCAACAGCATGAGCAGCGACGCAGCATGCATTGACTTCAACAATGCAATTCAAGGGCAATAAACGGATTAGCTTTGTTTAATCTTAAAATAACAAGACCTCTCGCTTTGAGTCTTTTGTAAGAACTGATTTTATTGATTTCTTAAATATTCTTTTGAACTATAGAAATTAAGCTAGACAAACAAAAGCTTTTAAAATACATTATCACTAACGCTCCTTGTGGCATGCCACACAGAGCGGCCCCACACTCGCATGCGATAAGAGCGGAGTTTATTTATGATAGGTTTAAGTGAACTGTACGTATGTTGTTTTCAGCATAAGTCGTACGATTCAAAATGCAATACTTAAATAAACACTAAAGGGAAAACCACGACCCTCCTTATCTAACACAAAACATGTTTAACTTTAAACAAGCTTAATCCCTTCGTTTGTCTCAGACAAAACAACAACAGTAATTAGCATAGGCTGTTGTTGTGAAGTAAATGCATGATGCTGGGAGTTAAGATACTGGAAGTTAAGATACAACATAATTTAGTGTACAGTGGAGAATATTAGAATAGGTGCAGTATACAGATTTGTTTTATATGGGAAAAAATTCGTTCTTAGAAAATAAAATAAAAGTTGGAGGAATATGTATATTTCCGCAAATATCTTGATAATTTCTTTCAACTTTCAGTGAGCGTGCTCGCTAAGTTTTGAGGAAAAAATCTAAATGCGAATAAAGAAAATGTGTTTTGAGTCACATTCGTGCACCTAATTCGTGATGATTTTTCAATAATTCAGTCACAATTTGTCTGTAGATTTCCAGGCTGCATATTCTTTCTCCAATAAACATTGTGAAAAATTTTCATCATTCAATAGCTTCCTGGTCTGAGGGCCAACAAATATGCCTTCTTTGATTTTAGCATATGAAATTTTAGGAAAAACCGTTAACAAATATTTAAATGCTGCACCATCTTTGTCCAGAGCCTTGCCAAAGTTCTTAAAAAGGCCCAATTTTATATGCAGCTGCGGAAGAAGAACGTCATTTGGATCAGTTAATGGTTTATTTGAAATGTTTTGTTTTCCTGGCGAATATTCAGTTCTTTTTGACCACTCTGTTCTGACGTAATGATGACATGTAGTGCGACTATCCCATAGACAAAGGAAACAACAATACGTATTTTGTGAAACCTCCTTGCATACCAGTTAACAAACCAATGACCTGAAATAGAATAATTTACCTAATTTATTTATGATGGTCTAAATCACTCACCTTAAAGTCCCCACAGATCTTCTATTTATTATCGTTGTATTTGAGTAATGTCAAAATTTCAGTCATTGATTTGGTTCGTAATTTTCCTTTGTATTAACGGCATGAACAATTGGTATGGATAGTTTCTCATTCTTATTATGCAAAAGAAGAGCCTTTAAACTGTACTTAAAGCCATCAATAAATAATCTCCATTCATATGGCTGGTTCGTGAAATAAACCATCAACATCAGTACAGTATAATACAGAGTGTTTCTTTTCAAAATATGCAGCCAGTTCCAAGCTCCTATCTCTATAGATTGTTACTTTTGTCCCAACTGCAAGATGTTTCCACTGCCGCATGCGTGAGGTGAGAGCTGCGTCTTGCTTCGTTAAATGTAAATCCCGAATTAGGTAATTCAGCTCAGCTTGCGTCACTAAATAGCGTTTATCATCAGCCTGATACAAACTACCACTGTTGGTGAAAGATGTTTCGGACTCACTGCTCGTAGCACTTTGAATGACTGGTAATGGATCATTTGGTGGACGTTGAACTGGTTTGGAAACCGATAGCACATTCGCGTAATATTTTTTTAATTTTTCATATTGAATCCAGATACTTTTGTTAAACATACAATGACAATGCCAAAAATTGAAAAAAAAAACTATAGATTGCAAATTATGGATACAATGGAAAAATTAAACTTTGTCAATTTGTCATGGGTGGCGCCAGAAGGGTATGGACGGACATCACTTAATCGATTTAAAAAAGCCATGAAACACATTCGGTCAAAAGATACTTAGTGTTTTACATTTATTTGGGGTTACATTTATTCTTTCAAATTATATGTATCGTAATATTTACTCGATTGAGCTCAAAATATTGTGTACAGAAAATAAAGTTGCTATTGAAAATAGTACAGATTTGCAGTTTTTAGTTCTAACTCCTTACATTGCCACAAAGCCAACTTGAAACTATTAACTGATCACATTTTCGTCATTTTGTATAAGGGTTTTAAATAATGCATGTTTCTGTGTTTCAAAACCTAAAGAGGTGGATCGAAAAAAACAGGCTTAGCTTGATAAAGATGTTGGTATAACAAATGTTTTTGTTTTTTGCTTTTTTGAAACCATCGACGGATGGAAGTTAGACGGAGATGGAACACATTTAACTAAAAGGAAACCAATTTAGAATAGAAAATATTTTTTCTTCTAGAAATTTGTAATCAATATTTTGTTTTAAGCAATATCTATGGCCGGGTGTACATGATAAGTTGTTATGACTGGCATTAATTGTCTGCTGCTCTCCACTTCGTTTAGAATGCATCGATCCATATCTCTCTCTCTCTCTCTCTCTCTTTGAATTTCACAACCGTATGTGTATTTGCCGGCAAAACCTCAATTTAGTTGTCAGGCAGTTGCCGCTGGATCAACTTTACTGTTTCCGGTGCATTTTTGTATAATTTTGCAGCAGATAGTAGAAACTTCTTTAATATGTTGGCGACTTTAATTATTGGTTTATTTCTTCTATTACTCGTTTGGGATTATTTCAATAAGAAACATCGCAATGAAGTATTACGGAAATCAAACATAGGCGGTGCTTTCAATCTGCCCCTGGTTGGTATGGCTTTACCCATGATCGTAGTTGCCAAAGCAGAAAGTAAGTCCCTAGTTCAAAGTACAACAGTAAGTGGTATGACACCTTTCCCTTCTATCGCATCTTACCTAGATATGGTTTCCGATATGACAAAATTTGTGCGAACATATGGAAAGACAGCTCACATATGGATCTTGCATCAGCTGGTATTATTTTGTGCAGATCCTAAAATTTTGGAGACATTACTTTCAAGTCAAATTTACATCACAAAGAATAATGTCTACGACATGTTATCCGTATGGCTAGGAGATGGTCTACTCATGAGCACGGGCAAAAAGTGGCATACACGTCGCAAAATTATAACGCCTAGTTTCCATTTCAAGATCTTGGAAGAATTTGTAGATATATTTCATCGTCAATCAAATGTTTTGGTCCAGAAGCTGAAAAGCAAAGTTACGAATTCGGAAGAGCCAATAGATATGTTCCCTTTGGTATGCTTGACAGCTTTGGATATCATTGCGGAAACGGCCATGGGCGTACAAGTGAATGCTCAAATGAATCCTGACATAGGCTATGTGAAATCTGTGAAAATGTGAGTAAGAGAGTTGTAAAATTTGGAGCTAATGAACGACAACTGAGAGCATATTCAAGAAGGAAGCAAATGACACAGAAGTCGATTAGAAAATGTAATAGGGAAGACCATAGGGTGAAACAAATTAATAACACTTTCCTTATTTCGAATTGGTCGCCATACTTTCTAGCACGTTATCGAACAATTTGCTTATTTACCTGTTTGTTTTTGTTTACTCTCTCGGTTGACTCTAGTCAAAGCTGGAAAAGAGAAGAATTAACAGAAGAATCAGTACAGATATTTCAGTCGGCTGAACTGACTAATAAATACTAGAGTCCTGCATGGAGCTATTCGTATTTGAACAATTTCGAAAAAAATAGTAATTAAATAAGCAATTGAATAAACCCCAACAAAACAGCGTAACTAAAGCGGATATTTCATAACTGTCTAATCGGATATTTAAGTGTATTTTTTCTGCACGTTTCTATACTAAAAGTTCGTCCAAAACACCTTCTGCACTAAGTAGACTAACTAACTAATTGTGATCGACCGCGACTATCCTTCGCATCATCGCTGGTTCAATCCCGCATACAGCCACTTATCATTATTTGAGCTGAGGTCACTCCGATATGTCTGACGAACACTTCGATTAGTCGAGTAATCCACAAGTACAGTAAATGCTTTCCAAACTGTGAAGTCCGGAATCGTCGTTAAACTATATTGCTCGTTAAGTGAGTCTAAAAATTAAATTTGTGTAAGCTCACTGAATGTGAAAAGCTCTTCCGTATCTCATTTCTTAGATGTAAGGAAAGTTTTCTTTATATTTTTTGACTGTCTCAATCTTAACAGATTTATTTATAAGAAAAGCACTAAGCTAAAACCCCGAAATATAAAAAAAAAATTAAATAGGACAATTTTTTCCGAAACCGCCAAAATAAGAAAAAAGATCGCCAAAACACAAATGTGTCAACAACTCACAGCGCTGCGGTGACCAATCGCTGAAATAGAATATCAAAAATGCGATCGAACCTCGCTCGTGAAAATTTTCTAGTTTTTAGTCATATTGCAGTAAGATAGACTAAATTGTTAAGTTTTGGAACAATTTTTATTGGTGGAACAATTTTTGTGGTTAAAAGGAAGAAACGAAGTTGGTCAAACAAGCCATTTTATGTGGAAGGCGTCAGAACAGACGCAGTTAGCTCATACGGTTATTGTCCTAGAAAAGATGGCTGCGTGTAAATTTTTAGTACAGGGTTGCCCATATTCGACGGACCCATGTTTTTTAAAAAAAAT
>JAHXMU010000099.1:3556855-3652737 GCA_019455685.1 Philornis downsi | reverse complement strand
AAAAAAAATAAATTTTAATACGTCTGTGGTGTTCTCTATTGAAGGTGACTGCAGTCATATTTTCAGTTAAAAAAATGCGTTCTAATTGCACCTTCAGACCACACACCACATCAAACTGTTAGTTTTTGGGAACACGAGCGCGTTTCATGAACCGCTCTTTGTGGGAATTTTTTTTTTTTAATTTCAAAGCGGCAATTTTGCTTATTTTTGAAGGAATGAGCATACGAGTAGACCATACATTTCATTTAATGAATGTGCAATTCTTGTATGCCAACTATATGTTTTTTCACGGCGATTCGCCAAATAATGTTGAACATAGATGTCAAATTTGTAGAGTTTCTGAAAAGTAAATTGTCAGGTATGATTTTTAAAAAATATTTTAAACTTATTCGAAAACATTCCGCGATTCATTTGAGAAATTGAATCATTTTTATTGCGCTGTAGATGTTATTAAATTTTCCGTGTTATAAAAATTGTGCTCAAATTTCTATATATGCTATTATAACTATGACAATATTGTAATAATACTATAATAACATTTAATTTTTCCCACCAAATTTTCTATGGTGGCTACAACGAATAAATTAATGGTTCAACTTTTTTGCAGTTATAAAAAAAAAACTTCATGATCGATGCTTTCTAATACAAAATTTTGAATTGAAAAACTACTAAAGTTCAGACACCACAATTTCTAAAATGCTAAAATAAAGTTTGTAATCACAAGGCAAAACGGCTTAAGTTGATTTGAAACAAAGTCAATTTTGTTCGTTATTATTATTGTACTTTCCAAACTTCAAGTGAAAAAAATACTTACTGAACATATTTATTATTATTATTGCTTATGCCCTTAAAACTCATGTTGTTGTCTAAGCGTAATTTCAAAAGTCCATGTACGAGTATATCGTAAGTTATACAAATTTCAATAATAGCGATTTTTGAAAAACTTAATTTCTCTAAACAATAAATTTACAGTTTAATTCGCTTTTTCTTGTAAACACAGATGTAATGGCAGCTACTAGGAAGATGAACTGACTAAAAAAAAATACATTTAGTTCTCAAACAAAGCCTATAATAAAACGCGATAATGCTTTCTTCAGCAAAATTTAAAATTTTTGTCATTTTTCTTTTTTGGCGAAAAGTACTTTCTGATTCATTCACGTCTGCAAATTTTAAGATAATAATTTCCCAGGTATTGTCGGTGAAAATATTAACAGTAAAAATTCTTGATTTTATTGCAACAAACTATCAAGAATATATTGTCCATTTTTAATTTAAAACATCTCTGGAAATATATTAGCTGGCTGCTGATCAATTATGGCGTTTGCCTTGTTGTTTGCTTTCCAACAATTTACCTGTCATTTTATTCGGTACAAAATTTGAGAAATTTACAAGCTTCGAAAGTTTTTGCAAGTTTTTGTTGTGTTACATTAAAATTATATTTCTCTGATAATCAGGCTCTTCCTCTACAATGCGAATTTTACTACGATCCTTATATTAAAGGATACATAATTGTACAACATTTGTACAACATTTTGTCAGAAAAAAAACTGCTGTATAACGATATCTTAATGTTAATCTACAGTACACTCCAGCCAAATAAGATGTACTTTAAACCTAATACATTGTTCTTTTTGAAGCGTAAGAGATAAACAGTCTTTCCATAGAAATTAAAATAAAAACATAAAAATTTGCAGTTTTGATGGTTGATTTATAAAAAAGACATTTAATTTTTATCTTGAGTACAAATTGCTACTAATAGCTTGAGTAGCCACATAGGTATTGTGCATTGAAATCGAAATATTTGATTCTAAGATTGAAGATCGTTAATTGTAATCTTCGAAAGTAAAGCCATTATTGAGATATTGGCCACTGAAAAAATGAGTCAGACGATATATCAACTTTCGGTTGCTGGTTTCATCACTTTCGGTTAAGACACAACTATGTACAGGGTGGCGCACGAATCATGCTACGGTGTAACAGTAACTGTCAATGGGGACCGTTATTCAAAGGTGTTAAAGAAGATTTTTTATCCAGAACTGGGCCGAAAACGTATCCGTTTCAACAGCATTTGGTTCCAGCAAGATGGAGCAACTGCACACATAGCCAGACCGACTATGGCGGAGTTCCAATGAAAATTCCAAACAAATTAATATCCAGAAACTCCAATTTCCGCTGGCTTCGAGGTCACCTGACTTCACTGCACCAGACTTTTTTTATGGGGTTATGTCAGGCAAGCAGTGTACAAAACGAAGCCAAGGAATTTGACTGAATTGAAGCAGTCCATTAAAACAATAATTGAAGCGATCCCGACATGAATAATTTTCTGATCAGGTGCCGCATATGCGTGAATGAGCCTGGAGGTGATTTACGGTGTATCATCTTCAAAATCAATTAGTTATATAAAATAAAATTTAATTTTCTGTACAATAAAAAAAGTAAATAAAATACATTGATTTAGAAAAAAAGTTATTTGAATTTCTCATAGTAGTACAATTGGTACCCCACGCTGTAGTTGTAATACCTCAACCTCTCGAGGAGGGCTTATGAAATATACTAAAATTTGATCACATATACTAAAATTTGAAAACATCAATGAATATTCTGGGTGTCGATAAATGTAATGTGGCAACTCTGAATGATGTCCTTGGATGGCGTCGTGCACTACTACAAGCGCCCGAAAATAAGAGTTTTTAATAGAACACTTTCCAACCCAAAAAATGTAAATCTGCCAAAAAAAACTTTTGGTGATTAACGTAGTCCACACACATTTTATATATCAATGTTAACTTTTCTTAAAATTTGAATGAGTACAAATTGATAATTTTAATAAAGTCTTCATAGATATTTTCTAACTTTTTAATGGCAATTCCTATGTAATTTTTCCCCGTAATAAACCCGATTTCCAAACACCTAAAACTTTCTTGAGTTTTTATTTCTGTTACAAACGTTTAGATAATTAATTATACTTTCCGCGATAATAACTTACTTATGTATTTATTTGTCACATTTTTTTAATTGTAATTTGATATTTATTTGAATTTCTAGCAGGGCATTATTTTGTAGTAGGAAACAATGCATTGTAACGATTTCTTTCATGGCTTTCAGGGTTAGCATATGTGAGAAGATATGGTCCCTGAAAAAATTCCTGAGCTCAGCATCATATTAGTCTCAACTGTACTTTAGGATTTGTTTCCATTCCTAGCAAGAACTTCAAGTCCTTCAGGGGATGAAGGGAAACCTCTACTACTAAAAGCTCCATATTTGTGCAACCTAGAAGATGAACGCGCCTAAGAACAAGCTAATATTAATAAATCGGTACAGAAATTTCAGTCAGTCGCTGACTGATGCTCCAGAAGTGACGTATTGAATCAGATATCTCTCAGGATCAACACAGGAAACACAAAACAAATTGTAACCTGTTAAAATTCATCGCTTAGGAGGCCACTTTGTATGAGTCACCAAAAGAAGCGGTACAATTTTAATTCTCAAAACTCAGTTTACTAAACGCCTAATGCAGGCGTAAGTACTTTAAATAAATAAAGCTTGCATTAAATATTTACTTTCGCAGGTATATGTTTACAAATAGTAGGAATAGTCATCTTGCAATACTTTATAACTTTCGCACGGAAAAATTAAGACAAAATGTAATATTCAGAAGGAAGCTATTAAAATATCAAACTTTTTAAGTCGTTTGAGTCTCTGCCGAGGGTAACAATCTTGTCGCGATGCAGGGCCCTAAGTATTACATTTCTACTATGGAATGCAATACAACCAAAGGTTACGCACAATTGCTATCTGGTCATTGAGGTGAACCAAATCCTACGGTTCACCAAAGACCTATATAACATATATAGTTTGTCATCATTCACCACAGGGAAGTCTCTCCATTCCTCTGGAGCTCCCTCTCATGATTTTGATTGTACATTATAGTAGTGGTTATACTGAAAACAAACTCCCCTAAGTCTCTAAGTGCGACCCGTGCTCAGGGGGCTATTACATGATGGACCTACGCATCCCTACACTCGTGAGACCAAAAACGAAGAACAACACAAACAAAAACAAAAGAACTCTAAAACATGCGGAACACAGGCGACGGAAAAAAACACCAGAAACGATACGGGAAACAGTATGGACACAACCACGGACAATAAAGCTCAGTGAACAGGCTCACTGAACCGACCTCTTCCAGGGCTGGGAATGTGTCTGAGACCTTGGTCTCGGGAAGCAAAAACACCGGACCTTCGAAGAAAATGTAAAACGATCGGCGCCTAGCTCTCAGAATTCTTGGGAGATCTGGCAAGGCTGATCCGAGTACACTGACCGCAAACCAGGACGACTCTCTGAAATGGGCACGAGACATTTCTGATAAGCAGAATGACTCGCCTGCTGTGAAGCCGGCCGAGAAGAGGCTGTGATCGCCTGATGACGTGCCGGTATCCAAAAGGTCCAAAGTCATCAGTGGTACCACTGGTCCAAAGATCTTTGCAAAGGTTGTCAAGGACAGCATGGTACTGGCGGTCATCAACAGGGGAGATGTGGACGGCACCATTCCCAAGGGCAAATGGGGTCACATAGAAAACGCTTTGTCTTCGGTGTATTCCCAAGTCCTCAAGGAGATGCCTGGTCCAACTCCAGTCTGTAGCGATGCAGGCTGGTTCCAGGGTCGGGTTAAGCTTATCGCCTTTGAAGACAAGCGCTCTGTTGAGTGCTATCGTGCAGCTCTGAAGAAGGTGGGCGAGGTGTGGCCGGGGGTGGCTCTGGATGTCGTCAACAAAGAGGACATCCCGACCCGACCCATCGCACATGCATAGATCCCGACGATCCCTAAGGATGCGGAATCCATTATTCGTAGGCTCAGGGAGTGTAATCCCAACTCACAACTGGAAGATTGGTCGATTGGATGAGGCTCGCAGGCATGCAGTATTTATTCTAAATGCCGAGTCCCTCCCGGGTCTCGTCGAATCCAAGGGCCTACTATCTTACGGATTCAGCCATATTCAACTGAAGGTCCACAATAGCGACAAGGGTTGCCAACCGACAGATATCGTATCGGATAACACTGATGCGATCTCTGAAGGGAGAGGAACTTGTCGCAAATGCCAGATGTGTGTCAGGAAGGGACTAACGTCTGGTCCTTTTCTGATACACCCGGGAGCGTGGAGGGACTCTTCATCGCTGAACGAGGAAATTTGTGAGGAGGAGCTGCTTGCATACTCGGAGGAGGATACGGATGTGACGGTGGTGGAGAAATCTGATGATGCTTCGGTTTCTTCAGATTAACCTCTAGGGTGTAGATATTGTCCTTATTCAGGAACCTTGGATGAATGGCGGCAAGGTCTGCGGATTAAGGATTCCCAAATTTGGCTGGCTTCGGCGTACATGACACATGATACGCTGGTGCAAGCGGCCGAAACCGCTGGAAAGAAGCTGATTGTGGCCAGTGATGTCAATGCACACCATCAAATCTGGGGAAGTACCGATATCAACGACAGAGGTATGTCACTTATTGAGTATATTTTAAGCACTGACCCAAAAAATTGTAACAGGTGTGATGATTCATCCCCAGAAATAGACAAGAGGTGCTGGATGTTACCCTTGTTTCTGAGGAACTAGCTGATAGGGTTAGAGAATGGAAAGTTTTGGATAATCATAGCTTTTCATGTCTCTGTTATACCAGCTTCTCTCTGAGTGGACTGGAAAAAATTCAAAGGACAGTTTTTCCACTGAATATCAGGAAATCAGGCATGAACAAGTATAGGGAGGCATTTAACAGAAACTTTTTCAGGAACATCGCGGAACATCGAGGGTATCGAGTGGTCTGTGGATCAGGTCACAAGGACTCTGAATGACTCGCTGCAGCTCTTGTTGCGTGACGCTGTGCTGGCACACACATTATACACACGCACACCACCACATGGAGCATTTACCTCAATGACCAGGCCAAATTTATAGCAATCTTGGCGGACCGGCCCATTCAAGAAGCGTAATTGCACATTGTGCTCACACACACACATGCCCATGAACGCCAATTGCTGGGAACAGCCTCACGACGTCACGGAGGTGGGAACTTACTACGGGCACCTACAAAAGTACTCGTATTAGCACGGACGGTACACGGGTGGGTGAACACTAACAACGGGAAAAGTTTCCACGTGCGGGCAATCACCGGGAAAATTGATTGAAAATATATATATTTTTCTGGTGGTCTGCGGCTGGCAATGACGATTACGACAACTAAATATAGATGGCAGCAAAGAAGCCAAAGTAGGAGGGAAAGTTAGAAATGGATTCGGCGGGACATGGACGACTATATAAGGCGAATGTGAACGGTAATGGAAATTTAATTACCCACAGGACGATCGAACCCAGTACATCGGTAAAGCGAAATTTCATCTAGAGAGAAAGAAAAAATATTACTTTTTACCATCAAAGGTATTAATAAAGACCCGAAGTGTACCAACACAGACAACGCCAAAGAAGTCGTGGCAATCAAAGACGGTACGATTAGTTGTATAATTTGTTTAACATGACGTGCTGTGACTAATATAAAACCCACAGAGAGCAAGCCAAATAAACCATCAAAGTGCCGAAGGAAAAGATCATTTATCATTAAATTGAGAGCCCCTGATGACCACGATAAGCCTGTAAGACGAAAGAACATACAAACGAGGTAACGACAAGGAAAGTTCTGGACAAGCCCGGGAAGGGTAGCCGCGGTAATCGGGAAGTTAATAAAAAAAGAAAAAAAAAACAATTAAAACAGTGAAAGAAAGAAAAAAAAAGATATTATGTGATAAGTTTTTGATATTTTGGATGTTTGTGGTGTCTTTGTATCGCAGTCATTTGTGTTAATTTAAGTTTTCGTTTTTTTTTTTTGTGTACGGGTCATTAACGCGGAGTTGGGATAAACCAGGAGCATTGGACTTGTTTCAAACCGCGGACTAGAATACGATAAATTTAAATCCCGTAGTATTTACGAAAGGGGCAGAATCAATCTAGATTAAGAGAGCTCTTTTAACTACGAGATTAGAACGTAAAATTGCGGACCGGAAAAAAGGGTCAAAAAAGAAGTTTTCTAGGAAGCAAACAGAAAGTAGTTCTAAATATTGGTTCCGTGCAAATGTTTCGGTGTTAACGATCCAGAGAGGTAAAAAATAGAGCGTATTAGAAATAAGTATATGTTAAGCAAGAGAAAAATATTATTATCTAAAAGATCCAATAAATAATTGTAAGTGTTAGCTCGAGAGAAATCATCATGTGGTAATTTTTGGTCCATGAAGACGGGGGCATAGGTTGATGTAGAACTGAGCTGAGTGTGTGTGTGAATAGTGGCACCCATAAAAAAAGGAAATAAGGACGACGGCGGCTATAATAAGCTCTCTTGGCAAGTCGATGTATGTCGTGTAGTGTTTTATTTTTGTTAAATCATTCTTCCCCTGGGACTATGGTTGTAAGGGTTAGAATCCTCTTGAGAGCCCGAGCTGCCGGAGAAGCAACCATAGTGCCGATGTGGGGCACGTAACACTCTCATGCCCCAAGGGTGTAGCCAGGGGTAAGCAACGACCGTGATGGTGGTCGTTGGAACTCGTAGATCTCAGGAAATGCTGTAGGAAGTTCTTCAATAGGGCTAAGCCCACGAAAGCTTCACAGCACTGGGACAATACAAGGAAAAACTTAGGGAATATAAGGGTGCACTGGGGAAGGCTAAGAGGAAATTCAGCAACAAAGTTGAAAACACTTCCAAAGGAAAATATTGGCCTTCACGCCATGCGCGGAGGATTATCTCAGGAAACCGCAGGGGGATTGGACAACATTCAGTGAGGAATAACTGAAGTTACTCCTGGATATTCATTATCCTGCATATTCATAACCAAACCCAGAATAGCGTGGGCTATTAAAAGCTTCGATACTTTTAAGTCACCCGAGCCGGACACGATTTTGCTGAGTGAACTACAGCCGGTAGCTGATTCGCTACTAGGGAGACCATGGTGGCCTTTATTCCCAAAGCCGGGAAAACCTCCCATATGGAACCAAGAGATTTTAGACCTATCAGTCTGTAATCACTTCTCCTCAAAACACTGGAGAGACTCATTGACAGCTATCTTAGGTCGAGTCTGTTGTCAACTTGATCCGATTCATCGGAGATTCAAGGAGTATACTTTGGCAGCCTTTCTAGACATAGAAGGGGAGTTGAATAAAGTTTCTCCTGATACGATAGTTGCAGCACTATCAAACCTGGGAGTAGACATCAGTATTAGGAGGCTAGAGTACGATCTTCTTACGAAGAGACGTATCAGGGCCAGATTAGGTCGTCGGACCTGTACAGATTTGTCAGTAGGGGAACACCCCAAGGGGGTGTTCTATTCCCCCTACTATGGAACCTCGCTCTGAACAGTATTTTCTCCTATTCTCTTTAGAGGAGGCTGGCGTCAAGGTTGTCGCATACGCGGATGATGTGGCGATAGCAATTAGGGGGAGATTTTGGAAACACTCAGAGACATCCTTCAAAGGGCCCTTCTCACTGTAAAGAAGTGAACGAGGGAAAACGATCTCGGAGTAAATCCAAATAATACCGAAGTAGTTCTGTTCACTAGGAGGCACAAGATTCCATCTGTGCATCCCATCTCCCGGGAGTACTGAAATTCCTTTCGCAGATTGTGGAAAATACCTTAGTGTATTATTGGACAAGAAGCTGATTTCCAAACTCAACATTCTGGACAGGGCGAAAAAGGCCACAGTGCCGCTATATGCGTGCAAGAGGGCAATAGGGAAACAATGGGGATTAAGGACTCTCATTGTTTACTGGTTGTATACTGCACTAAATGCAATTCTGCGTTTACTACCCCTAGACATAATTAGTATGCAGACTGCCGCAGCTACGGCGATAAGACTAAGAGAGCTATCACAATGGTCAAACAGTAGTTATGGTCACAGTGTCATCCTCAATATAGTGCCTGACATAATAGGCACTACTGACTACACTCAGGCTGAACCACTGTTCGACAAGAAGTACCATACCATACTTATACCAGATAGAGATACATGGAAATGTAGAACTCCTGGTATAAGACTGTATGTCGACTTCTACACTGACGGCTCAAAATTAAATGATCAGGTAGGTTTCGAGGTCTACTCCAAAGACCTGGGGCAAAGCATAGCAAGAAGGCTACCTGATCACTGTAGTGTTTATCAGACCGAAATTTTGGCCATTACGGAAGTGGTAGAATGGCTGAGATACAGCATCCTCACCACGCACAGTGTGGTAGATCACAAATATAACTAGACAAAATTAATGAATTGCGTAGGGTTCGCTTCTCACTTATGTATTAAACAAAAAATGAGTTCAAATTATAAATGATTGTAAAAAATCAACTTTTTTTAGAAAAAAGTTTTTTTAGTAAAATGACGCAAAAAGTAAATAGTTCACACTATCAACAAAAAATATATTTTTAAGATAAGATTAAGATTATATATGTACTAATATTTACGTTGGATACAACTAATTAATCATATAATAAAATTTTTACATGAGTTCATATGCATCGTTAAAAGATTCTTCTTCCTCGAAAGCATCAACCGATAATAATGAAAGAACTTCTTTTGTTATCAAACTTGACGCAAATTTGCGATAATCTGAAGGATCTGAAGAAATTAATAGCCGATTGAAAAGATCTGTATTTGTGTCTATTCCCAATGTTTGTCTCGCAAACAACTTTCAAAATTTCCTTGTATCCTTATTTCTTGCTTCTTGAGCTTCTTCTGATAGCTGTCCTATAGGAAGAATGCAAAACCTTATAATATCTTTTCCATGAAAAAGGATTTTATGAACGCTAACTGGCATAATATACTATAGGTATTCGTTTAAGTATAAATTTTGTGTGACAATAATAAAATCATAAGCATCTTCATCAATAGGGTAACCACTACCTAAAGTTTCCAAAATAATATGAAACCGTTCAATTTGTTCTTTATTAACGTCAGTGATTTCTGAACTCTTTTCTGCTGCTCTAAAGAGCCGTCTAGCAGTATTACCGTCATTCGTGTTACCTCCTTGGCATGTTGGCATGTCTACATGCAACCCCATCTCATTTCGAAATCTCCGTTAAATCTTTTTTTTTTTTTCTTCATCCACTTTTGCTTTATTTTCCGGTCCTCGAGCTTGCCAGTTCATTATAGGAAGCTTATATGCTATTTTTAATACACACTCCATAAAACGGGTCCATGAATGTAGCGGAGACATTCCAAAGGTTAAAGATCGTTCATCGACATTTTTGTTTAAGATCACAGAAGGTTTATTTAGTTCACTCGGTTTCGCTCCACATATGAAACATGTTTCAGAAGAAGAAGTTACAGATGATAGTGCAGTACAAATTTTACCGTCTATCATAGTAAGCATAAAAGTAGACTCAACAAGAAAACTTTGTTCGTCATTTGTGATAAGAGTTGGAAACAAATCTTTAATTTCTTGCTGTATTAAACTAACTTCTTGAGAAATTAGACTCTTTGGCAAAAACACACTTGATTGGACGACAGTATCTTGTAGACGAAGGTGCAGGATTTTGCCATGCAATTATCTTTCTTTGTGTACAACTAAAATTCATTTCAATAGGAACCATCGAGATACAAAATAAACTTTCATCTGTACGGCATTCCTTCGAGGAAAACTTCCGTTTATACTGCTTTTGCTGAGCCCCATCGCATCCCCATTTTATCAAAATATTAAGACGATTTTCATCAACTTTCAGTTCATCAATACCGAGTAAAACTTCTTTTTGAGCCAAATAAAGCCTTTCAATGGTATGATTCACTAATGACTGGAGTGAACTTTTGCACGCATCTCAGTGATTTCTGTTTAAGCTAGATAACATTTTATCTTAGCTTTTTGAACATTAGTGTAGGAGGGCAAACGATTTTTGCATTTTGTGTTGAGTTTTATCCAAATAACATCGTATTGATGTTTCGACAAATTAGCATCAACCATTAAAGATAAGGCTTCATCGGGAGAAAGGCTGCCTAAAGGCTCAGAGCTAAATCCCTTGCATATCTTTTTCACTTCCGTACCTTTACTGGATGAAGCTTCCGATAGATCTTTCACAAGACTGGCTGAATCTCGCTTTCCCATTTTGCGAATGGTCGATGGTCAGTTGAATCTAAAAGGTTTCAGATCTTTCTTTTTTTGGATTTTTCACTACATTCATCAAAGTTTTTCGGTTTTCTCCCAGCTTTTTTACAACTTTTCGGTTGTACACTTTTAGGCAATATATACGGTCATCAAGCCAAATTGAATTTGATGCTAAGAAACGGCCACGATGTCTTCCACTTTTTATCCATTTTTCGACTAGCTTAAAACAAATAATATTTATGTTTGCCTTAAGATTTCTTTTCACGTCTTCTGGTATATCTTGAAGACCATATCTAACCATTATTAATGTCAATAAGGCATCTTTGCGATATATTTTGGGAGTTTTTATCCATTCTTCAAAAATGTCCTTTCTCGAAAGAGTCATAATGGAAAAGTGAAAAAAATGTATGGCAGTCGCAAAAATGTGCAAGATGTTTTTGATTTACCCTAATACTTGAATACTTGAAAGATTAACCAAAATATAGATTTACACCGGAACTATCCGGAATAAATAACTTTAACTCTACTTGAAAAAAGGAAATATTTTATTTTTTGCACTTTCTGAATTTCTAACAAAAAAAAATTTTAATACTTACAATGGAAATATTTAAATGAAAATTGTAATATATTTTCTTGAAATAAAGCTTAATAATAATAAAAAAAAAATTATGACAATAAAATCACCATAGACTTGTTAATCATAGAAGTCATACAAATAACCCGCTTCTCTTTGAAATCTGAATGCACCTGTTGACAACAACTGACTTTAAAGTTCAAACAGGAACTGAATTACAGTTACCTATTTTATTGAGACGCTCATTAAACGATCAGAAGGAATGTTGCCAGACATTTTTTTTTTTTTTAATTTTTTCTAGTAAGATTTGTGAATTACCACAGTGTGCCACGATGGGGATTAACATATTCTCTGACAGCCAAGATGCCATTACATCACCGGATTCTGTCTTCCTGAACTCAACATCAATCCTAAATTGCCGCAGATCTCTTAAGGAGATGGCTCAGTATTTCAACATTCACATTATGCGTGTGCCGGGACACAGAGACATACTAGGAAACTGCAGAGCAGACGAGCTGGCAAAACTAGGGACAACCTAACAGACTCCAGCCGAGTTGGAGTCCGTGGGCATGCCTCTAGCCGCTTGCAGGCTCCTACTGCGAGATGGAGCATATTTAGCAGCAAATAGCAGCACTTTTAGTACCACCCATACAAATAACAAATTTATCCTATATATTCTTGCCTTCATACGAGGTGTGATCAAAAAATAAGCGTTATTTTAAATTTTTTTGCAAAAAGTTTATTTATTCATCAATTTATATTTTATTTCCTTTAAAGTAGTCCCCCTCAGATATAATGCACTTGTGCCAACGTTTTTTCTAATCCTCGAAACACTTCTAAAACGCGCTTTTTGGTATCGCCAACAGCAAAACGCTTTCCTTTCATCGGTGCCTTCAGTTATGGGCAAAGGAAAAAGTCCGGTGAATACGGTGGTTGAGGCATGATTGCGGTTTTGTTTTTGGTGCGTTATCATGGTGCAAAATCCATGATTGGGGTTTCCACAATTCTGTGCGTTTCTGACGAATTGCTTCGCGCAAACTGCGCACAACTTCAAGGTAGTATTCTTTATTGACCATACGATCTTGTGGCAAGAATTCATGGTGCACCACGCCGTTGCAATTGAAGAAAATGGTGAGCAAAACCATCAAATTTGACCGAACTTGACGTGTTTTTTTTCGGTCTTGGACGAGCATCGTTATTGACATCTTCTCAGCCTTCCTTAACCGGTTATACCACAACTGAACTTTTGTTCTGCTCATTGGAGAATCGCCAAACGCCACAGTCAACATTTCAAATGTCCTTGCACATTTAATTTCATTTTTTTACACATAACTTAATACAAAACACGATTAACCTTTTTATCTGTCAAAAACAAACTGACAATCCAAAATGGCAGATATTGTCAACATATATAACAGACTTGTGTACCAACAGAATGAAAAAAAATGCGAAAATCGAACATACATAACTCACGAAGTTTGAAGAAACCCGTTTTTTTATCACACCTCGTATGTTTCAATTAGTTACACTAACCTTATCCAAATTCGACACATATTGAGCGTAGTAAAGTCACACGATCAAAATGGGCAACTTTGCCCATTCCAGTACCACCCATACAAATTGGCGTTTTTTTTTTCTCTGCAACATAAAACAAAAATTGACCACGTAACCACGCCTCATCTGTTGCCTGCCATATAAATGATCAATTTAATAAGCATATTCTTACCTCCATATCTTCCAATCGATTGTAACTAATGCGACCAAATTTGCCATATACTCGTATCATGCCTTTAATAATTTAAGTTCTGAGAACGAAAATGGTGGACATTGTCACGTCTATTCTGGTACCTTCCATGCCAATTGATCGATTTATCGAGATTTGATCTTCCACTGTAATCTCTAATTCGTAGTCTGAAGTTACTTAAATTCTAGTTAAGTATATTACGTTATAAGGCTGAGAGAAATATAAAAAAATGGACAGAATTTGCCATATAAATTGCCTTATTTAAATTATAAATTCTCAGTTTTATATGTTTCATTTAATTGCGCTATATTCAGTATAATTGAGCTCGCATCAGGCATTTAGTACTGTGAATGGGGAAGTATTGAATTGGACTTTAAACGAAGGAATTAAGGAAGCTAAAATTTTGCTTCTTTTATTAAGCTTTAATTCAGAGCTTTTTTGCGATAGCACTAAAGGACGTTAGGTGAAGGTATATGTAAGCTAGCTCATCTAGCTAAAATTTCTGTATTAGTTGATATCAACATATCAATCACAGTGGTTTTTTTTGTTGACCTTTGCCTTTTTATGTATGTATTTATGTATGTATTTTTAAATTAATCCCATTGTATCGCTGCAAGAGGAGTGCACACTTAATATTCAAATAAAGACGACGTCAAGTTTTTCTCACTTCTTATATAGCCGGCTAAAAGTACGTGAAGTGAATGAATGAGTATTGCACACCGCAGTGGTGGTGACAATGGCTTCAGCCATTTTTGTCCTCCGTGTTGGCAACATTTTTGTCCAATTTTCCAGAAAGTATGAATTTCGGAAAATAGCTTTTTGTTTCACTCCTACGCCGCATGGGGAGTGCTTTAAGTACATGATATCAGATTAAGCCGTTTAAAAGGATAATTGGTACTATTTCATATGCTGAAAGTATATACGAATATGAGAATAATTCCTTTTTATAGCTTTCTACATATAATTCAGGCTTCCTCTATTTATTCTGGTCAATGTGAACATCCTGTGTCCTTTCTCCTTCGCACTACGTCTGTAAGAGGAACATGCAAACGCAATTTCACGACTTTAGCTCCATCATTTGTGTTTCAGCATTAGTTCAATTAATATCCCTTTCTACCCTCGTTTTTATTTATCCTAAAATGTACGATTTCCCGAAATTTCTTTTTATCGTGTAGACGTACTGTAAGAAGAATGTGCACGATTATTTCGATGATTTTAGAGAGATTATAACAGTTGTGCCCCTTTTTCATCTGTCACGTCTCATTAAAATATAAAGATTGATGTTTGTTTTCATGATTCCACCTTAAAAAGTTTGGTCTGGTTGATAGCAAAATGGTACTTTCTTTGACCCCCATTTTTTCCTCTAAAAGCACGATTTAAAAAAAACTGTTAATGCATCTACATAGAAATTTGCATGATTCTTTAACTTCAGCCATTCACGAAACCAAATTTCTCCCACTTTGCCTCATTTTTTTACTAAAAGTTTGTATTTCAAATAGTTCCACTTTATTTCGCATCTACTCTACATGGAGAATCTGCACAGCAATTTTCGTGATTCCATCTCAGAAGTTGGATTTGATACTATCAATTTAATCCCTTATTTAAATTATTTTTACACCTGAAAGTAACATTTTTGAAAAATAATTACTGTTGTCGTGTTTTTTGAGGATAGTCTGGGCAGCAATTTTAATGATTATTTAGCTTCAGCCATTTTATTTAGTCATTTACAAGGATTCCACATTTCCCCCCTTTATCCAATTTTTATCACTATAAATACAGAGTTATCTACCTTTCAGTTTCAAAAGTAAACCTAAATAAAACACACATAAAGCTATGATTTCAATTAAATTTGTATTTCATTATAATGCTTGCACCTTGTCTTTATATACGAAATACAATGTTATTTGAGGTAGTTTTTGACCAATTTTTCGCGCATTTGGGGCGATACGTTTGGGGATTATCCGCGTAAACACTGTCTTTGAAGTAGCCCCACAAAAAAAAATCTAACGCCGTCAAATCGCATGACCTTGGTAGCCAATTGACGTCGTCAGTTGACGTCGCCGGAACCTTAAATTATGCTTTCTGGAAACTTCTTATGCAATACAGCCAAAATCGGTCATGTTGATTCACATCTGAATCACCACTTTTGCAGTGAGTTTTAACTATTTTTGCGCGTTCTTCGGTTGTTAAAGGACCCATATTTGTAAATGGCAAACGTAAATAAATTAGACTTCAGATTACAGGTATTTAACGGCTGATAGCCTTACCTGTCCGGCTGGTTTGAAACACTAAATGGATAACCCTGCATAATGATTACAGCTTTAACCCCCTGGGCGATCAGTCCTTCAGTAACGCAACAGTTTTATATACTCGTACGCAGATTTAGCTTTAGCGCCATTTTATCTGGGCAGATTTCTCCCTTTCCCCGTTTTATAACTATAACGTTCGGAAAAGCATTCTTATCGCGCAGTTACTCCACAAAGCGAATGCATGCCCCATTTTAATGATTACAGCTTTAACCATTTAGTGTATGTAGATTTAGCGCATTTGAATGAAATCGCACGTGAGTTGCCTAGATGGCCGTGTATCCTGCCAATTAGAGAGTGCATTGTGCATTTTGGTAAATTGGTCAATTTCATTATGCTTCCTTCCGTGTATTACACTTTTTAACATATCAAATGATATATGTACACCTCTATACCCTCGGATGAGAATGTATAGAAATTATACAATGCATTGTAGTAGCGTATTTACGGACATTTGGCATGATTTTTTCGACAAAGCACATACTGTTTACAATTTTAGCATAGTTTTTTTGCATTTAGTTTTGAATAAGTTTTTGGAGATTGAGCATAATTTATTACTGGCTTCCGGCAACATCGCATTGATAAGATCGGACCTACAAAGAGAAATAGACAGAGTTGATTTACTCTCATTTCACATTTTTGCAATCAAAGAGAAAAGTGTGCGAAATAACTAAACAAGAACTAATATTCTGATTATTTTAAACCATAAAAAGAACAATATTTGGTTTCAAACAACATAAATTCAGTTGGTTGTTGACTTCCGTGGTATGTAAACGGTTCTCCGCGAAGAAAAAAGGTGCAAACGGGGGCAGCCGACGGGAAATTTTTGTCGAAAAATTAAAAAAATGTTTTTAGAATTTCTAATCACATCCATTGCTCTTTTGCTGCTGTTTGACTATTTATCGAAAAAGCGACGCAATGACATGTTACACTACATGAATGGACCAAAACCGCTGCCTCTTGTCGGAAATGCGCTTTCATATCGTGGCCAGAGTCCCGAAGGTAAATCACATCGATCGACTGCGTAACATAGTAACCGCCGACAGTTTCGAAATTAACTCGTAGAATTTTCGCAAGAGCTATTTTATTAACATTTAATCTTATCTGCTAATGACTTAGTGTTTGCTAAACAGTTCAGAGTTTATAGAAGTTCAGTGTTTATAAATATTGCTGTTGCCAACTTCTCAAAAATAACGCACTTTTTATAAGCCAAAAAATTTGCATTCTGGTCGGCGGATCTGATTACAGTTGCTAAGGCCTTTTGCTTCTGTATAAATTCTATATACAAATATTAGTTGTGTTAGTTATCAATTCCACAATCCTTAACTGGATTTCAAATCGTAATGAATGTAATAACAAACGAATACGATTATATAATCCAGAAAATCGTTCAACAGAATTAGCGAGCCTATAACTAAACTCTTTTCGACAATATACGATGAGAGTTGCGCTTAAAGCGTCCAAGCGACTAATCGTCACTTGATTAATCGATTAATTGTTGTCAAAAACATAATCATAACGAATAATCAATTAATTGTAAATACTGTTCTTACGCTAAATAAATTATTATACCTATATATATATATATGTATATGTAATTATTATTATCATATATACCCGTATGAAGTGCCCTGACAGAATGCGCCGGAGCACATGCTATTAACAGAAATCAGTCTGCATTTTGAGTGACTTCTATGCAACAGTAGTTCATTAGATTTGATTAGGATCTATTTTTATGTCAATCAACATAGCATGTCATTCCGATTGTTAAACTACTATACTATTTCCAATTTAAATTGAGAAATTTCAAAACCTAAATTAAGTTTTTCATTTGTATTTGAGAAAGTTTATATTTGATAAGTTATAAGTGAGAAAGTGATTTTCCATTTAAATTTTGGAAATTTCCAGCTGCAATTTGTATTTATAAACTATACTGTACTGTGGTTCAAGGTATATTGGGTTTGTGTGGACATAGCTGTCGCTTTTTGTGTCAATATAGGCGTATCTGTCTGTCCATGTATTCTTGTGATCAAAGTAAAGATCTCAATTATGAACAGACTTCAATACTCTGTTAAATCAGTACCTGAAATTTGTCAATAGAACACAAAATATCTATTATCCATTCTATTTTATTATATAGCTCTCAAAGTAGGCACCTTCCGAAATTATAAACTTAGGCCATCGAATAATTTAATCATCAAAACGCAACTTCCGGAAAAGGCCGTAGTTATCGCGCCATGTTTTTCTGTATTTTTTTGCACCGTTGAAGAGAATAGTTTGCTACTATCGGAATATTTCTAAAATTAGTAACAGCCATTTTATTCTGATTTAGTTCTTCAGTCATTCTCCAACTTTTTTTATCTGTTCTAGAAATTAAGAAAATTTTTGATTGTGTTTCACAACTCTTTTGCTGCACTTAGCGATTGTTCTTGTGATTATTCTTTTTAATTCGATTTTATATAGGAATCAATTTTTTATATGGGAATCAATTTATTATGCAATAATTTATAAATTCGCAGCGGTATGTCTTCTATAAATGTCTGTAAAATACTATTATACTCGTATATAAACAATTTAAATTAAAATAATTAAGGGTCATTCTAGAAACGCTTCCAACGCTACTATTTATTACCACAAAGACATTTTGAGAAACTTCTACTTTACTATCAGATATCTCGAGAGTTCTGCAGTAAATACTCGTATGTTGTGAAATTCTAAATACAGTAATTACGAAAGTTGTTAATTTTTAGATCCTTAAATATTCCACAAATCTCAAAGCATATAATAATAAAACAAAATTTAGCGAAATCAGTTTAGATTTTAACCATAGATATTGTTGAAAATTTCTCAACTACGAGGAAATAATTTATAAATACGTAGAAGTTTATTATTCCAATACACATTTTTAGAATGGATTGAATAAAAGTAACAGACTTATGAATGTTTCTAGACAATCCTAGCGATAACCAGAAATCACAAAGCTAATGAATTAACAGAAACTGCAAAATTTAGTCTATCAACATTATCACAGAATTATAAAGTAAATAAATTTCACAACAGTCGTTCTTAAGATCGATCTTAAAATCGGTTTCTCTCATATTTCATTTTCAAAATGCTATTACTTGCAGTTGCCAAATTTAATTTCATCTCTACAGGCCCGATAGCACTCTATAATTTGAATACATCAAACCATTATTTTCTTTGCTTTTAATTTCAGAAATCATGAAATTTATAATGAACAACAACCAAAAATATGGACCCTTGCATCGTGTTTGGTTACTCCAGCAATTGGGTGTGTTCTCCAGTGATCCACGTGATCTCGAGGTGGTCTTAAGTTCGCCCCAGCATATAACTAAGAGTAACCTTTACGAGTTGTTGCATCAATGGCTGGGCACTGGCCTGCTCATGAGTACTGGCAAGAAATGGCATGCACGGCGTAAGATCATTACACCCACGTTCCATTTCAAAATTCTTGAACAATTTACGGAAATATTTGATCAACAAAGTAATATAATGGTCCAAAAGCTGAAAGAAAAAGCCGATGGCAAAACAGCAATTAACATTTTCCCCGTGATTTGCTCGTTGGCTTTGGATATTGTAGCGGGTGAGCAAAGGGAGAAGAAACGTTTAAGTGTCAAAAAATAAAATTGTCGTCCAATTTTTGTTTTCCAGAAACTGCCATGGGAGTGAAGATCAATTCCCAAAATAACCCTAATTTTCCTTATGTTCAAGCTGTTTTCAAGTAGGCATCAAATTTAAGTTATAACATTTAAGTTACTCACATTTCTCTTTGCTGCCAGCGTTACCAACATCACCGCCCGCCGCTTTATTAATGTTTGGCATCGCATCGATTGGATTTTTCGTCTAACCGCTCCCTCTGACTACAAATGTTTAATGGAGAACATTAAACTTATGCATGAATTTACAGAAAATATCATTATGGAACGCAGAGAGGCTTTAGAGAAAACTTTAAAAGAGAATACTCATCAACCCGACGAGGATGACCTGGGCCGAAAGAGGCGTATGGCGTTACTGGATGTGCTATTGCAATCGACCATAGATGGCGCTCCCTTGAGTAATGAAGACATACGCGAGGAGGTGGACACTTTTATGTTCGAGGGTCACGATACCACCACCAGCGGCATATCCTTCGCTTTGTACTTGATCTCACGCCACCCGGAAGTGCAACAGAAAATAATCGAAGAAATAGTTGAGGTTTTGGGTAGCGACAAAAATCGCCCGGCTTCTCTCAGAGAGTTGGGTGAGCTGAAATATTTGGAATGTGTTATAAAGGAATCGCTGCGCCTGTATCCTCCAGTACCCATAATTGGTCGTTATTTCAATGAGGATGTTGAAATACGTAAAAAGAAATGTACCAATGAAATTTTCACAAATTTGCCATTTATTATTAATTTTTTTAGGAGGTAAAAAAATTCCTGCTGGCACAAATTATACTGTGGCCATTTATGTTGCTCACCGTGATCCCCAATATTTCCCCGACCCAGATGATTTCAAGCCGGAACGTTTCCTCAACGAAAATCTTGATAACATGCATCCTTATGCTTACATACCCTTCTCTGCCGGCCCTCGTAATTGTATAGGTCAAAAGTTTGCCATTTTGGAAATGAAGAGCTCCATCAGCAAAATGTTGCGTCATTTTGAGCTATTGCCCTTGGGACCAGCAGTGCGACCCATGATGAATTTGATATTACGTTCAAGCAATGGCAATCATATAGGCTTGAAACCACGAAAGTATTAGGCTTGAAACCATTGTTGAAAGATTTTGTAAAGTTGAAAAATGTTATATTTTTCCAACGATTTTTCTAAATATGTTTCAGATATATAAATATTTTAGTTCTGTTCTACTAATAACTGAAAAGAAAAAGTAGCGAAATTCAAATATACATATAGTATTTGAAACAGTGGTTTATAGTTAGAAGTTACGCGCTGTGGTGCCTTAAACGATGGCAAAAACCAAAAATTTGACGGAGGCATTTGGTAAAATGAATAAATGCATCGGATAGAAAATTCCACACAGCTGAAGAATTCATTCATTCAAAAAACGAATAGAACGGGCGTAAAAACTTTCTAGTTTTTCAGTCCACAGGAGAAGAATTAAGTTAAACAAAAAACTATCCTCTACTAGACTGAATAGTAGGCAAACCATACAACCGATCGTTAGATTTTTGCTGTCGTTTATGTTTATTTTCAGTGAGACTCGTTTACTTTTTCAGCATGAACATTTTCTGCAGACACCCTATATTTACGTTTATATTTTTCAATACATTTTTACAAATCAGGTAGAACAGAAGGAAAAGAAGAAGATATTACCTAAAAATATTTATTATTTAGTACTCTAACTAAATAATACAACTAAAATTGTCTGCTCGATTTTGCCCATTTATGCGTAAAAACAATAAGACTATAACAGCCGCGCAATGAAAACTGGAAAACTTTGTTTCTAAAGTAATATTCCATTTTAGGCAACTTTAATGTCCATCTAATGTTTATAAACACGAATTCTTCATATCTCTCCGGTAAACAAAAAAATTTTGGCGGTATGTTGTATAATACATTTGTGAACTTTTGAAATGAAATAGTAATAAAGAAAGATATATTATCGAACACATTATGACAAAAATTTATGTTGTTCTGATTTCACTGTTGCCAACCAATTCAAAAAAGGCAAATACTGCTAAACTTTTGCACGAAGAAAGGATGTCTCGTGGAATTTTTCCTCGTAAAAAGAAAAAAAAATTGTTAAGACACATTCTTTCCTTATTAAAAATGCTGAGGCATTATGAGCTTTTTTGTATTTGTTAAAATAACAAATCGGATATCTTTTTTATTACTATAAGTTGACTTTTTACTCGTAGTTTTTTTTTTTTAATCTAATAAAACACTCAAATTTGCATCATATATTACAATTTTTTATTGGAATCGATAAATTGGTCTTTGCCATTTAATTTTTTAAGATAATTTCATGTAAATGCTGTCCGCGGCTCCGTCTCAAATGTCCATTCGGAAGGTCCAACTCGGAAAGTCACTTTTTCGAGCATTTCGGCCTGTATTCCACGAATAACGCGCGTTAAGTTATCCTGTAAGGCTTCAATAGTGTTCGGCTTGTCCACACAGACTAACGACTTGACATAGCCCCACAAGAAATAATCAAAAGGCGTTAAATCGCAAGATCTTAGGGGCCAACTCACAGGGCCAAATCGAGAGATAAGCTGCTCACCAAATTCATCCCTAAACATACCCATTGTTTCACGAACAGTGTTGCATGTTGCACCGTCCTGATGAAACCACATGTCAACCAAGTTCAACTCAGCCAATTGGGGCAAAAAATCGCGTATCACAACTCGATATCGTTCGCCGTTGACGGACGAAAAATGGATCGATAATGCCACCATCGCATAAACCACACCAGACTGTCGTTCTTTCGGGATACATCGGTAATTCATGTATCGACTGTAGCCGTTCATCACTCCAGATGCGGCAGTTTTGATTGTATACGAATCCGTTCAGTAAGAAATGAGCCTCATCGCTGAACACAATTTTTCGATAAAACAGCGGATTTTCATTGAGCTTTGTAAGGCCCATTCACCAAAAATTAGACGTTGTGGTAGGTCATTCGTCATTCCATGTTGAAATCACAGAGTATACTGTACACTATTCGCTTTGACAGATGACGTTTGGACGCCATTACCAACCAGTGCTGCCAACCTGAAAAAACTTAATTCTTAAAAATTACCCTATATTTCATTTCACAAGTTTACAAATGTGTCATCAAACTTATTATGACATAAAAATGTAAGTTCCTCGGATTTCAGTGTTGGAAATCAACAAGAAAGGTTATCGTTGACATTCAAGAAAATGTTCTCTGATGAAAACATTTATTTATTTAAAATTTCACGACTATTTCTTTATATGGAGTTTCACCGCAAATAGCGAGCACAATACCAGCCTGTAATCGAATAAATACCATCCATACAGTTTGCATGCCAGTCTACTACCGAAAGCGTCATCTGTTAAGAGAAAACTTTTCTTTGAATGAAATGAAACAAATGCAAAAAGCATAACTGCAATCAATAGCTTTTTTAAAAGCTTTTGGGGGATTCTCTCGCGTTAGAGCACATGTTTATTTTCGCTGCTCGAATGCATTTGTTATTCATTATTGTCATTGTCAGTGTTTACAGTGTTTGCTAGGAATCTCCCTACAATAACGATGTTGAGTTCTAAATTGTGTTCTAGAAAATTTTATGGTTTACATGAAAATATTAAATAAATTTATTAATTCTGTACCAGAAACCTTGTACTGATAACTATTAAAAAAAATAATTGTTTTATTGCTCTCATTTTCTCATTCTGTCATTCTTTTTCCCTGCTCTTGGCTTTCGTTAACTAGAGGAAATTTATCTCTTTTCTCGCATACTTTATTCAGTGTTCAAAAACCATTTGGCGGGAGATGTTTAGTGTTTGTTCTCAAAGTGTTTTGCCACTGTCAGCGTCCGCATCAAAAAGAATCGGTACAAAATACACGAGAATAATTACATGTTACATAAAATTAAGGACGTGCGAACACAAAGTCTTGGTTTATTGTATTGTGTTACATTTTACTATTTGTTATCTGTTAAAGTTGCATTGTTGATGAATATAGTGGGTGTTGTTATTGGCGTATTGTGGAAATGCGAAATGCGAAAGACGTTCATAATCGATACGGGCGAGCAATTTTGAACTGTGACATGTAAACATTGAAAACCCAGTGAAACTTTTAAGGTTATACATAAAAGACTAATGTTTTTATTGTGCTTTTGTGGAAATTGTTAGTGAAAAGCCTGGGAAGTAGCTGGTTAAATATTCGTTATAGATAATAAGAAATTTTCTAATGGACTGGACACTGAATAACCAATACAAATCTAAATGATAAAACGAGCAAAGTTCATCAATGGATAAAAATTGAAGATAAAAGCAACGAACATGAAAATATTTCTAAAATCTCTGCGACGTTAGAAAGGTAAAGGTTCAAGTTTAACGCTGTCCTAGTTAATCATCATCTAACAAATTTGATAACGCTCCTTCATTATGTTGTATTTGGCAGCAATGTACATTTCGGCTGACTGAAGAAAAGTCCCCCGCAAACCGGAGTCCTACGTCGCTAATAACTCAAATGTCACTGAATCTGTCGTCTTGAAATAATCGCTGACTGTTTGCAAATGGCCGATTTTTCGCTTGCTAACTTTATAGGAAATTTTCTGTATAAGCACTTTTTAGTGTATTCGTAAACGCTTTACAGCGCCTTCATAGGTATGTGCGTACATAATTTTTATATAGTAAAGTTTCTCCATTGGCACATTTTATACAGAAGTGTCTTTATTAGGGCGATCATTAGAGCGGCTATATTGACAGATACAGTATGCCGGGTTTTTCACAATTTCTAATAACTGGTTTTACCTGTTACCCCATGTCGGTTGAAAGATTGTTAAAAATTATGAAAATGTTTTCAGAACAAGATTATGTTGAACTAAATAAAGTTTAAAGCTCATAAAATTGATTTGAAATTGATTCTAACCTATTCAATGAAATTACAAACCAATATTGTTCCAGATGGTCATAATTACGAAATGTAGATATTGACCGTTGCGGACAGTTTAACGCTAAGTTCATGATTGCATAAATTGGCGTTGCCGCTTTTAATATAAAGTACCTATTTTCCACCAAGTTCTTTAAAAATTTTATGTTTCACACTGCTTTACGCTGTATTTTGAAAACTTGAACTATTCTTAAAAACAATTTTCATATTGAAATTCGCATTATTGTTGCAATATTGCAATTAGTGCAAACGCCATTAAAAATTGATTTTTACGATAAGTTTAAAAATTTGATTATTGGATTTTTTTAAAGTAATAACTTAAGAACTAGTTTTCTGAAGAAAATTAATGATGATTGTGGAACAGGTATAAATATATAGCGTTTGACTACCCGTACTATTATCGTAAATGTTCTTTAAACGATATTTTATAGACCTGATCAGATTACTAACCCATTATAATATGTATAAGAACAAGCTATGATTTCTTAGAATCTATTCATCAAATCACATTGAATATATATCGTCTCTCAAACATTCAATTTTTAAAATTACGTTGAGAATCACTCACCTTCCAAAATTAACATCCAAATAGGTTATATATTGTAATTTTTTCAATATCTTTCACTCGCCTGCCTCAATCCTACCGGGTTTGTTATTGAAAATAATCTATATCAAAACAACCAGTACCTGATAAATTTCCGGCTCATCCTCATAAATGTGTTTACATATAGGTTCATATATAAATCTCTGATCGTGATGAAGTTTTGGCTGGTTTCTAATTTTGCTTGGATACTGCAAGGACGGTGGAAACGTACAGACCAATTATTTTTCTCTGCTTCCAATGTTCACTCAAGATCGTAATTTTATCCCCTCCCTCTGCCTCTCTTTTCCAACGTGGAACTTTAATAGTTTACATTTTTTTTATTTCATATGCAATTGTATTCACACATTGTTAATCATTATTGATATAACCTGCAAAAATATTAACTAAAATGTATAAAGTTATGGAGTTATTGTGTAAAAAGAGTAACGAAGAGAGCGGAATCATCTTACTCTCTTGACTCTCTAATCATCTCTACTTTGTTTCCAAAGAAAAATAATTGGTCTCGCCAATTGGTTTGGTCAACTAACTTTACTTTTATGAGTTAGCAACCACCAGAACCAGCACCTGATAGATTTCTGGTTCATCCGTATGTTTACATGTAGGCTCATATACAAATCTCTGGTTATGATGAAGATTTGGCTGTCTGGGACAGGTTCTAATTTGAACTGAGCAAGCGGTTTCAACAAAATGTGGTTTTGGTACATTACAAAGAAACTGAGAAAATATTTAAAATGTGGTATCTATTAGTTTATCATAATAGAGTGCATTTTCTTAGGAGGTGTGTGTGTGGTGTTACTTTATATTTTGATCCATAGAGGAATCGGGAAATCCGGTTTTACTCGGTTTTTTCAATTACTTGAAATCCGGATTTAAAAAAAAACACCGGGTTTCTTAAGAAAGAAAAGAGGGTACATGTAGGAAAGTTTCTATATTGACGTTTTTCATCTATGACCTTTGACAGACGCCAATAATTAGGATAGCTACATGTTTCGTATCGTTTTGCAAAATTGCGTAGAAATGTATCGTTAGAGTAAATTTACGCAGGACGTGTTCGGCGGATTGCTGCACTTCATTTTTATTTTGAAAATAGTCCAAATAGAGAAAGTGAGAAAGGAAAAATTACAATTTAAAGAAAAAAAAACTGCAAAGGTCATCCTGTCTCTTGGCAAAATATCGAGTGGATTAGTTCCTTAAAAAAAGACATATATACACTATTTTATAAAAACTGACTAAATGAAAAAGCTAAACTTGGAGTACTGGATATTTCTTAAAAAGAGGAGAGCCACGACTTTTCAAAATGTACCCTTATTGAGCTTGAACTCTAGCGTAAGAGCTATAACACGTACAAACTTTAAGGATATACTCCCGCAGTTGCTGCATATAACTTCAATTGATCGCGAACATTACATGTCATCCAATCATAATAACATGACTTTAGAAACTGAAAATTAATTTCAGATTTACCTAAGAAATACTCCAAATAGGAGTTTAACTACATTTTGTATTTATTTCTTTATGATAAATAGCGCCATCTTTAATGAGGCAACTAAGTCATTAAACCACCTTTAAATATGGTTTAGTTAAACACAATTACAATTTCCCTAATTTTGAAAGTGGTCTATGTTACTTCGTACACTGAAAGTAAAAATTGCAAAACAATAAAAAATAAAAATTATGTGTAATTCACTAAAACGCAAATCTTTAAGTATTTCAAAATGGATTAAATGGCGCTGGATCACTATCATAATTGGTAGCACGTATGTCAATGGCATTCGTTCCTGTGTAGTGAACTCTTCGCTTAGCATTTATGACGACGACTGATCAATTTTATTGTCTTTTTCCTCATCTATCATTAATAACTGTATAATCATGCTAATAACTAATGACCATATCGATAATATTTATAGCTGGGCTCTTAGATATTTCATAAAAATCAAGTTTTTTTTATATTGCAATATGTTCGAGAAAGTATTGCTGAGCAAAACATTGTAGTGCAAAGTATTCTTATAAAATAATCTTTACCAATTCCTTGTCTTGAATTTCATATTGGTATTTTTACTAATCCATGTAAATTTCTAGAATCCATTGCGTGCTTCCACAGAATTTTCAGTATGAAATATATCTCTTACACTTCTCTTTTGGAAATTATTTACAACTGAGATGGTTATACATTTTATTTTTTATAAATGAATTTGTTGAACCGAATTATATTGTAGGATTATTTAATTTTTTGCACTCCAGCAGAAATGAAATAATTTGTATACGTTGTGGAAAGATAATTTGTTATTGTGAAATACTCTGCCTGCTAATCTGAAGAAGTTCATTAGTTTTAACTGAAAGTTAATGCAATATTACACTCTCCATAAGCACTAATATTTATTTTGATTTGACGATCTACGTTCACAAAAATTGTCTAAACGATTTTAATATTCTCCTCTTAGAAAAGGCGTGCGTTGCGGTTACATTTTTTTGCTAGGAAATAGACTTAAGCAATATAAATATGTAAAGGAATTTACAGAGGCGGAACGTTGTAAAAAGAAATACGTTATGAAAGATATGCCACCGAAGACTGCTGAAAAGTATAATTCCTTTTAAATGCTGTCTGTCCTTTCCCATGAAAGTGCTTTTGGAAAATATTTATTCCCAAAAATAAACAGTATTAATAGAGTAAAGAATAAAATAAAATGAATTTGTTAAAAGAGGGACAGTGAGATAATGAGATTGTAGAATACGCAAAATCTGTGTTTACGTTATATAACACATTCGAGTAATATTTTGACATAGTACTTATCCATTTCTTAACCAAAAACTACCTATTGAAAATAAGGTAAATGACAACCAACTGCGACTGTAAAATACTTGCAAAAGAATTAAAATGTTAGTTCCTTTCTTTAGATTACTCCAAACATACCTATATATTAAAAGGACATAATGCAAATTGAAAATAGAGCAATCTTGCCTTCAGCAACTCCTAGCGAAAACCGTTACGTAATAAATTTGTAGAATATATACCAATTTTAGTACATTTTGTGGTTAATTCTAAAAGGAAGAACGAACAGAACCCTTAAAAATTCATACTAAATTATTTGCATGGTCTACAAAAATGAACATTACTATACTCCATTGAAGACATGAAATCACAAAAATTAGTTCATTGCAATATATAACGATAAATATTACGCCTGAAAGAACGCAGTCGAAGTTTTTGTAGAGATCATTGGCACTGGTCTTATATAGCTGACTCAAACTTATATCAAGAAAAATCTGCTTGATAATACTAGTCGAACATTTTATCTTCTGGAACCCGGGGAGTGTTTGCTTTCCTATAATATTCTACCCCATGGTATAACCCAGAATTATGTTCTGTGTAGAGGTACAACTAATATTTTTTTTTTTTTTTTTTTGATCGTCGAGAAAGGTTGCTTAAAAACATCTGATTGTAAGTTATAGTCTTCACCAAATTCCTTGACTGACATCATTTATTTTGCTGATGGCAGAAGCAAGGTAAATGAATTCATTCACCTATCCGTAGCTACATTGTACACAGATTAATAACGTTCAGACACTTTATTTTAGAGTGAAAACTCTTTTGTGAATAACGAAAAATACGGTATTTCTGAGAGTGCTCATAATGCAGAAGAACGTCCAAAATAGAATAAATTGCACTCAATTTGAATACATTTGGACACGAATTCACATTTTTGGACACATATTCACCATACATAACATAGTATACTAACAGATTGGTCTGATAGATTTAACCCCAGTCATTTTTCATTCTTAACATTTGTCAATTTTCTCAAATAAGGTTAAATCTGTGAGACTAATCTGTTAGTGTGTCATCCACTTTACAAATCAGTTATCTAAAACATTGAACTGTTTTGCTGGTAATATTAGTTTATATCAATGCGCTTGACTCTATTTAAGTGAACCTGCTAAACAAAAACGAGCCAATTTCGAAAAGGTTTAATTGGCGTAACAAAGCTATCTAAATACGAATTTGTGGTTGTTGCAGAAATTGTAGCAAACTATATTGGGTTCTTCCACTCTGCAGTTAAAAATTTAACTTTTCAACTTTTGCCGTTGCGTTTTTAGGTTATTGTATATTAAATTCATACGATCAAAACGAAAAACGAGTGATAATTTTTATCCGTTGAGTGATTTTAGCGCCACCAATAACCGATTATCCACTTGATTTTTATCCAAAGATAACTGCTTCGCCTATATGTTCTCTTTGCCAAGCTTTTGCTGATTTCTAGCGCGGTGTCTTAATGGTACCGACAATTTCGTTTTCATCCACTCAATATATTACCTATGATGGCCTTTCGTTTTTAGTTCGAAATTGGAGCTTATCTTCTGCGCAAAACGGAACATATCTCAATATCAACTATAAGCTGGGATCCCACTATCGGCGCAATGTACCGATTTTTGTAAAATTCAATAGGCCGATAGTGGGAACGCACAACATTTGTCAAAATGGGACAATCTGTGCCGAAATCGTGCTGACTAAAAATAATGAAATACAACCCTGTTGCACCGATAATGTGAACACTCTGTACATAAAGTGGAACAATAAAATTGGTAAAAATGCGACGATTTTTATCGGCCACTTGCACACCAATCAAAGTTAACAATTAGCGCCGATTTTTAAGAACAACACTGTTTGTAAACACAAGAAAAGCGGAAGAAACACAAAAAAGAAAATTTAAACTGAATACGCGTAGTCACAAAAAAAATCATTAAAAATGTATTCAGACTACGAAATTTTAGAAGGCGAAACAAGTTTTGAAGAATTTTCTACATTGAACCCGGAAAACAAAAGGAAAAGGCCACGAGTTTCCGGATCTTGGACGAACGAGTCAACACATGACCTTATTCAGGCTGTTGAAGCCTATCCATGCATTTGGGAATACTCTTGCCCTCTTGCTTGTAAACAAAAAACATATGATTCAATTTCTCAAAAAGTGCGCTGATAGTGTGACCACGTTTTGCAGATTATGCACAAATTTTTCTTCCGGCCGACATGTACCGAAAACAAATAGCACAATATGCGATGATAATGTGACTGCTCAAAAAGTAATTGCCCAAATCCTTGTCAAACGCACCGATGTAGCACAATAAAAATCGGTACATATTGTGCTATGTGCGCCGATAGTGGGATCTAAGCTATATATATATGTATATATATATTTTTTTTTTTTCGAAACAAAATAATAAGAATGAGAGTTGGACAGTTTATTTCAAAAACTGTAGTTTAAACATTGATGTTATTAGTGCAGAATTTTCACTATATATATTCTATTCAGTCAGAAAAATGATTAAAATCTAAATTAAAGCACTAGAATATTGCATTCGGAGAAGACATCTGGTAAGATCTAAGCAGTGACGTCATCTATTTATAGCAAACTGGTGCAAACCAAACGCACACAATTTCACTTTTGTTAATAGAGTCATAAACGAGAAATAAACTTAGAAAAATAGTACTTATATGAGTGTGACGGATTATGAAATACTAAGCTTTGTACACAGTGGTAGAATCAGGCGTTCACAATGTAATAAATCTGATTGGGCAGAAACCTTGCATTTTTCTATTTAATGCTGATCACACTTGTAACATAATATATAATATGTATGAATATAATATATAATTTATAATGTATAATATACAATATATAATACATAATACAATTTTTGAAACGCCATTAAATATATATTTTTCTTTAACAAATATGCCCGATATTTTATTTGAGGCACAATAAGCGGCCTGAAATAATGTAAATATTCGGTGTTTTGTGTGGAAGTAATATTAAAATGAATGAAGGTAGAACAAAAATATAACATTTAGAGAGAAGCGTTTAAAATAAAAGTATCTTTTAACTCAAAATGTTTCAAGTGTTTTAAATAAACGACGTCCTTCCATATGGATGGGTGACTGGTTGGCTGGTTGTTTGGTTGGTTAACTGTCATAAATCATGAAACTTCATAAAATTTCTTAAAACTTGGTTCAGCGTAATACTTTGCTGGGTCTTAGACGGGGATAGTAAATGAGCTATATTGACCCAACACCTCTGGTATACATTAAGCTATTTAATTAAATTGAAATTGGGCAGCATCGGCTCGTCTCTTCTGGAACCATACAAATGGTCGGTTTTATCAAATGTTATTTGGTTCTTGTTTCTTCTATTAAGCATTTACTAGAGTCTAAGGAAAAATTAGGAAGCATTGCATTTCTGGTACTTCCCACACAAATTTGTCCTCTGCAGTTTGCAATTAACTGCTTTTTTGCTTTTTGAGAATGAAACTGGAAAAAAACCGCAACCAGGTAATCGCAGCCATTCTGGTACATTGCATAAAAGTTACCTATTTAAGGCACTTATTATTGACTTCATGCCTTTCAATCAGCTGTACTGATTGTATTCAAATTTACGTATGATAAACTTTGTTCTTTCCATACAATTTGACCAATTTATAGAAATTTTATTTTTCACTTATAATTCCTATTCCGTGGACGGTATTGATTTAGGATTTTGTCAATTGCGTTGTATTATAATATTTGGTAAAGTTTGAAAAAATCGATTGTAAAACCCGCCCCTTTTGGTAATTTATCATGTTTCACGCATTTGTCAAATGTAATCTGCAAATGAAGATGAACCATATTGCCACGCCTATTAGAGTATTACACACACAAATTCGTCAATTGAACAAAAATCCATGGCCCATGACGGAGTACTTTCGAAAGTTATAATTGCTAAGTCAGAACAACGTATGATAAAAACCGAGAGATTTACCACTCCCTTTCTTCTATTAAGCAAACTTTTCCATCAACGTAGAAGAACGTTGGGCGAAGGCATATGTAAGTCCGTTCAATTTCTATACCGGTTATTTACTTGGCTTTACTTTAGCAATTTTGTCGCTTTTGTTAAGACTGCTTATCGCGCTGCCAGAGTGCATTAGTATTATTGCAGTTTATTACGACTTCTAATTCTGCATCACACCTATACTATTGCAGCAGTTAGTAATAAATTACTCCAATGTTTAAGTTATTCTTGGTAAAAACACGTTCCAAACCACAAATCATTATCGGAATTGCAAAGTAAATAAATAAATTGGCCCCCTTTCCCCTCTTACGTTTTCGTTTGTCACGAATAGTGATCGATTTGAAATTACAGTTTCAATGTACACTTTCTTTAGTTGTAAAGTGACATCCACCTGCGAAAGTTTAATCATTAAAACAAAATTAATTTTATATAACTATGAAAACTGCATTGTTTATAAAGAATTTACGTGGGGATAATTGAGATTTGCGATTTAAATGAATATGCTCCAGTGAAATCACTAATAAAATATATAAAATATATAAAATATATTTTATTAGCCATTAAAATTAAATGTAAAACCATCAGAATTGTATAATTTATCTTCATATTAATTTTAACTCTGTTCCAGTATCTATAATTTTCAAAGGTCAAAGGTACAAAGCGATATTATGGCACTCATATTCGGGTAGATTTCGAGTGAGATATGACTTGAAAGAGTGAGTCCACACCTTCTTTTTCTGCTGTCTTTGCAAATGCACCAAATACCAAAATTACTTTATTAAACAGTTACCAGAATATTAATTCAGTTTCGTGACAACATAAAATGCCTCAAATGCTTACTTTAATCAACCCTGCATTGACCTCAAATATCGAATTTTGCGTTTGCGCATTCCGTTGAGGTCGATACTGCAAAACGGATTTCCGATTGAGTGGATTTTGTGGCTTTAAATTCGAAAATCAGTTTAGAAGTGAAAATGTACATATATACTGACAAAATATTTTTTTTGGCCGGATCATAGCCGGGAATTATGAACTGGCTTTATCGATCCATCCGTTCTGCTACCTTCCATAAAAATTGATCGGTTTTCGGAAATTCAGTTTTTTTATACAACTTAATTGTTTGCCCTTTGTATTTATTTACATTTCTTGGCAGTATTTGACAAAATGTCCGTTTCTGTACATCCTATTGACCAATATGTTCGTCGGCCCATACCTTTTGTTTAGATGCGCTAAATTTAGCCAAATTTGGTACAGGCTGAGCGTTTGGTAAAGTAGGATTACAAACGGAAAACAGAGCGCATTGCCGCTCCTCCCATACGAATTAACCGATTTTTCGAAGTTAAATCTTTCCTCTGTAGCTTCTAATTAGTAACCTTCTGTAGCCCAGATTTTTGTTCATTGTAGAGAACTCCACTTACGGGTTATAGATTCATGTTTTTACGTATTTCATATTTGGTCTTTTTTATATTTTATTATTATTTTTTTCTAATCATATTGAAACCTCGTGAATCGCACCAATTTTGCAATTGGTTCAACCGCTTCGAAGAAATGGTCACATTTAAAATTTAAGGCATTTTTTCTTAATTTAAGTTCTTTTGATTATTGGACGCTTCGTTCCTAAGTCACAGACTGAGTTTATCATCGCCCATTAGCAACCTCAGAACATTGCTCTTTTTTGGCATGGGATCATTGCATCTGCATCAATTTATTTACAATTACAATTTTTACAATTATTTTTTTCAAAATTGTTTATGTTTCAAAATGTAAGAACAAAAACTTCTATAAAAAATCTAATAAGTAGAAGTCAGGGTAATCTTGGAAACCCATTACATGTTTTTGTAGGTATGATGTAATACGCAGTTCTCGCTGATTGTTGCATATTTGTGGCCACAAGAAAAGGCAGCTTAAGTGGAGTTATTACAATTTCGAGGTTATTTGTATTTATATATTTTATTTACGTCCAATCCCCGTTCCAAAATTCGATGCAATTGTTCAGCGACTTTTGAAAAGTATTCGTAAGCGCGAATAGGCTTTCCTCTTATTATTACTAATGTCAAACCTCGTATGTTCTGAAAGTTATAACAAATACCCAAGTAGCATTTTTTTAAAAATGATTAATTCGGGTTAATTCGTGTTTTCCTTGAATACGCAGTAAACTAAATAAGTTACACTCGTATGAAGTCTTTTCGATCTTCTTTTATTAAATGCATTAATAACTGCTGCAACTATCATTTCATTTACTTCGATAGCCGGATGGAGAAAACCGCCCCAAATATATGATATTTATTTATTTACATAATATTTTATAAAGTACATTTATAAAATATAAATTAAAGACGATGGGCGACAAGGCCATTCACGTCTATTTTGTGATCACTAGTATTAGATAATTACAAATAATTACGAATACAGATTCGTTGATTATGAAAGTTAATACGAAATTATAATAATAGTAAAAATTATTTGAGGATAATGAGAATTACAAAGTTGTAGTAAATTTAGACATCACGAATTCCGTGTCTTCGGAGAGCTGCCAGCAGTTTAGGTAACATGTCGGTCGTGGAACAATTCAAGGATATATTAATAGGTTCATCAAGTTTGGAGGTTTCACATGCAGAGAGTATGTATATGATCCACCGTCAAGGGAATTTCACAATAGTCGCATGTTGAAAATAGTCTTACCAACTCTAAGACGGGCTAAGAGGATACATTCGCTTCTACTAAAGTTTGCATTGTAGTCTTTTCTAGTCACGGAGTTGTTGACACGTTTAAGAAAGGTTTGCGATTGAGCCCAAGCGTCAATTTCTCTTTCCTAAGTGAATAATACGGAGCCCTAACTGATATTGGGAAGCATGGTGGGTCAGAAAAATGAGGAAGTTCAAGTGACCTTCTAGCAGCCGCATCAGCTTTTTCGTTCCCTATGATGCCTAGATGGGAAGGGATCCAAATTATCTTGATGCAGGATGTACAGTTCCGTTCAAAAAGGCTATTATATGCGCCCTTGTGGTTTTTTGCCAGAGCTCTGATGACGCTAAGGCTATCAGAACATATTAAAAATCTGCCACTTTGATCCGCAAGGTAGGAGACGGCTTCAGAAATTGCTGCCAGCTCAGCTGTAAATATTCCCAGCCTATCCGGTAATCTTGCCTCAATGATGGTTGTATAATTGTTGTCCAAATTACATTTTACTACAGAATAAGAATTCGCGATTCCGTCAAACGAACCATCTGTGAACAAAACTGATTGAGGCATGAATTCCGAGATCTCCTCCGCCAGTAGGGATTTAAATATATCAGGATTCATGTCATTTTTACCAAATTTACTTAAGCTGTCATCAAGCATGATATTGTATAAATTGTTCGGTGCAAACTCAGGCCTAGTAGGAAGCCTAGTATTTGAATCAAACAAAAGTTTTAAAATGTGGTCAGTAGACGAATATGCTCTAATGTTGTTTTCTATGTGATTCCAGAAGATAGTATGCAGTCCATCAGAAGCCATTGTTATGGACCTAGAAGCGAGATTCACGGAAAATTTTTCCACTAAAAGTTTTAAGTCTGTATATTTGGCCTCAATTCGTAGTGCTTCAATGGGTATTGCCCTTAATAGACCGGTGGCTGTTCGAAAGCATTTATTTAATGCTGTGTTCAGTTTAGATATGTTCGTGATGGAGGTCCATCCATAGATGGTGATGATGATGATATATGATATTTGAGTGTTATTTGCTTGCTAATGCTTGCAAAAATAGCCCGGATTATGCTCCATCTACCATCATACCGCATTGAGCCTTCGAGGGTTTTTTCCGAAAATTGAATTAACGTCGCCCATTACCTCAGTATTCCCCTAATTTAGCAGCGTGTATCTTCTAATTCAACGAGATTTGGAGCATGTTCTGAAGGTCACACCGGTAGGAAACTATTTTCGAGGATTGGAAGAAAACCTCGAGATAAGTATTTTATTTGCGGGTGTTGAAGTACTTTAATAATGAAAAAGATTTCGACTAACAAATAAAGATTTGGAAAAGTAAAATCTATCCTATTTTTCGAACACGTAGCATCATGTATAAGAAGTTGTTTTTGGCAAGTCTGCTTATCTGATCAGGAGCCTATAAGTTGTCAAAAAATACTAAAAGCACTGCAAAAATTTCAGTCAATGAACTGATTTACATATACTTTCACCCGATGTCCTTTTGCATTGAACAAATGCTCGGAATGAATAAAACGTAGCAAAATTATAACTTACTGAACATATTTATTATAACCTTGTTAAAATTTACTATCTTTTGCTTAGGAGTTGTCATGGATTTTTACTAAATTGGTTAATTTGTATGTGAGATAGGGACGTGTCAACACAGATCATTTTCATTCGAAGAACTAAATTTACTAAACGATTGTCCCTACTTAATTTGTACAGAATTTAATAAAATTAACAAGAAAATATGAATTTATTAAAATATGTGTTAAACAGAGTTGTTTATTTTGGAGGTACCAGGAAGGGTATGGTCTAAGTTTTATAAAGAATTATGTTACATTAACAAACTAGTGTGAAATTGCAGAGAAAATATTATATTTTGGTAGATCGTTCAATTTGTATGGTGGGTACCAGAAAGGGCGAAGCACTCGACACTGTTTTCATTTTGAAACCGTATAGGGGCAAACTCTACACGTGTACTTTCACTCCTTCAGTTGAAGGTATAGAAAATTTCATAATTCTTGAACTAAATTCCACAGTATTTATAAAAGCTTCAGCCGACAATATTTTAAAACAAAATCCAATTTTTCTTATACGCTTTGCTGAACTGAACTGAAAGTTCGGAATTGAAAATTTTCATAATTTAATCAATATCTGTATTACGGTCATTAAAAATTATTCTCGCGATTACAACTGCATCGCCTTTGTAAAATATAACTCTAAGTTAGACCTGAAAATGGTATCCTAATGCAAGGAATAGTGTTTTCATATCTGACATTGCGCTACTAGCCGATAAATCACGATTTAAATTAATTAATTATTAATTTTCCAAGTTGTCGCTATTATTACATTCATTGATATGTGGTTTCTAATGCCATGCAATTTTTATAAAGTTTTCTATTTGTAGTTTTTTACTTGAAATGGAAAATTCGCAATTAATTAAACTGCGTGCGGCTGATTATTTTGCCGGAAGTCTGTGCAAAGCTATTGATATTCCAAATATTTGGTCAACATTTTGAAGATTGTAATGCTCTTCGAAATATTTTGCTGTCTCTTCAAATGCTTTGTAATACATTTTTCGCATTTATTGGCAAAACATAATTGGCTGGCAATTCGATTTTAAAAGTGATGAAATTGCCATAAACATATTCGGATCATTTCCGTAATGTTCTGGTAAACATTTTTGTACAACAATTTCACTTCTTTCCGTCTAAATCTCCAAAATTGTAAAACTCGTCGAAAATTTGAAACCTAAAGTATTTATAAGATCAAATAATTTCTGCCTTCACAGCAATTTTCGAAAATTGCTATCGAAAATTGAAGTTAAAGAATATGACAACAAAACAACTTCCCTTGCAATACTTGAAGAGTGTGCTTCTTACATTCTAAGAGCCCACATACACTCGTGTTTTTAGACTTACTGAAAACGACCTACCACTCATTCATTTTGTCACACAGAAAAATATCTGCATAAGATCTTTTCATACAGAATAGTATCTTTTCATCTGGAATAGTATCTATGTAGACACTTTTCATATAGTAAGATGTTTTTGTAGACACTTTGTACAGAAATGTATCTTCATATACATAGTTCACATATAGAAAAGTATCTTTGCATGATTTTTTCATAGAGAAATTTTTTTTCCTAGGAACTTTTCATGTAGTTTAGTACCTTTATAGGTATTTATAGACACTTTTCATATAAACATAGACATTCTAGCAATAGATTTTTTGAATATTTAGTTTATTTATTATATTATATTAAAACTATTTCAATTAAAATGCAACAATTTCGGTAACATGAATTGAAATCAATTAGAATTTCTGAAATAGAATTGGATGACTTTAAAATATAATATAAATATAAAAATTTCTAAAATAAGACATACAATTTAAGCAAGGGGGTACGTATTTCAAAGTGACGTACAAACTATCAGTAGAATGTCAAATTGGGACACCCGGTTTCCAGCATTTGCTAAAATTCAATCAAATGTTGATAATAAGGGGTTTCCGATTTGCAACAAATCACTCCTTAGTTGCCAAAAAAAATAAAGTACATAAATTCTCACAAAAAAATTAGTGTGAATATGAATATATGAAGTCGCAATAGTATACCCTTATTGTCTAAATTTTTTAGTTACGTGTTATTACCAAAAACTCCAGATATAACCAGAGCCACGAAGTGCTAATCCAAAGTATGGTATCTTGAATTTGGCGACGTCTTTCTGAAAAGGATCTCACATTTCCAAACAAATATCAAAAAATGTCCAAAATTTAGAGTTTTGACAAATTGTTACTCCTAAACTTAGAACATTTATTTGAAACAGATGCAGTTGTACAGTGTGTCCGTCGAGAAGGTATACTACTTTGTTTTGCCGTCATTTTGGTAAACATTAGTCTTGACAGTTCATATTTGGCAGTCGTGAAGTAGAGACGTGGCAAATTTATTATGGAAAAACATTCGATAAACCAAAGTGTTTTAATCGTTAAAAAATGTTATCAAAATCAATCATCGATTATTTTGACGATGAGAAAGCTACGTGAAATTTTTGGGAGAAACAACGTGCCAACAAGACACACTATTTATCGTGTAGTGAATGATTTCGAAGAAAGAGGGTCTGTAGCTGATAGGGCCAAGCATGGACCACAACGTACTGCAAGATCGGCTGAAAACATTACTGCTGCTCAAGAAATTGTGCAAAACAATCCATCAACCTCAATTCGACGCCGTGCTCAGGAGCTTGGTCTTCAAAGAACAACTTTGGCCACAATTTTGCACAAGGATTTTCATTTGTTTCTATTCAAGATTCAGTTGACACAAGAGCTTCTTCCGATTTTCATGAAGAAATCATAATGACGAATGGAAAAACCTTAAATTATTCATCAGTCACCTTTGCATCCATTAAAAGTGACAATCTGGTGTGCAACTTGGTCAGGTGAAATCATTGGACTTTACTTCTTTGAAACTGAAAACGGCGTAACGGTAACTGTCAATGAAATATCGTGATATGTTTGATTAACATGTGGTATCAACAAGACGGTGCCACATCGCATACAGCCAGGATTACAATGGAATTACTGCGAGACCTCTTTCCACAACAAGTTATTTCAAGAAATTGTGATGTTGATTGGCCTCCACGGCCGCCTGATTTGACTGCTCCGGGACTCTTAGGACTGTGGGGATATCTGGAAAACAAGGTTCATGCAAAGAAAAGAGAAACGCTTGAGCAACTCAGACAAAGTATTCGTGATGTGAGGCTAACAGAGGTGGACATTTATCTGATATTGTATTCCATACATAATTGCCGACATCAAATAAAACATTTATCAAAATAAAATCCATTCTCTTTCATTTAATCAAAAATTGTAAACAAACGAAGTAGTATACCTTCCCGACGGACACCCTGTATGTTTCCATTTAAACAATTAAAAGAGAACTTGTGTATTTATATTTTTGGTTGAAGTTGAGTTTTTTATTCAAAAATATCACATATTTGCATTGCAATGTCCTGGAAGACAGTTTAAACTTTAGGCTGTTCTAAATTATGGAGTTTTTCAGAATAATACAAAGATGTTATATCTTTCTGAACAAATTTTTCCGCAATCGGCAAAAGTGTGATAATACAGATGCTGCTGCATTGGTTTATTTTGCAGCTTATGCGAAGTTGTATTGCCGTTTGAAATAATTCGGTTTTCTTTTCGCTTTACATTTGGCAAAAAAGTGTAAAAAATCAGAGAAAGAAATATAAATTCCAAATCGCCCACCTCTCAAGTTGCGGGAGATAAGCGATACATGTAAGCATGTTGTTTGCGATAACGTAATAGTCATTGTAATAGGACCAGGAACGTCATTCGGCAGCACAGTAAAAATTTGTCAAACTCGACACACCGTATTTTGGATCCCCACTGTGCGGCTCTGGTTATAGCTATCATCAAAAAAGAGTAGCATAACATTTTTTCTGTTTGTTTCGTTTACTTCCACCTTACACCGGTGTAAACTTAATTCCCTCACCGTCGACTAAAATGGGTCACGTCATTAACGAAGATTTTGATTCGGCTTTGAACTATTATGCACAATAATCGGGTAATGAAACGTAATGATTTCGTTTATGTTACCCTCTTTTTGTGAAAAGTGCAGTTGAATTATGCCACTTCGTAAATGTTTTTATATTTTGACATTTTAAGTTGTTTGCACTTTGGTGAATGATCACACACTTCATGACTCACTGCGTAACATTTACTATAACTTAGTAAGCAAAATTAGTCCAAAAGTATTATATTGTTCGTTGCATGATTACTACTCAAAATATAGCCAAATAAACGCAATGAAACAATAACTGCTCAAATTAATTTCAAATAACTTGAACTTTTTTTTTAACAATAAGTAACATTATTTTAGGCCATTGATTAAAACAAAGTATGTGATGAAGTTCCCTAAAAATAAAAAATAAAAATAAATTATACCAAAAATATTAACAATGCTCTAGCATTTACAGAATCAAAAGGAAGAGCACAAGCATTACAAGTGTTAGTAAGCGTTGTTAGCTGATGGTCACAGCATCTAATTTAATGGGCGCTCTTGGACAAGTGTTGTAATATTTAGTGTAAACAAGCACAACCAGGCATCTGAGCAATAAATTTACGTAGTGAAGAGGATTTTTATTTCAAATTCAATTTTCAAGATTTGTGTACAGTACAGAACTTCCCGAACTTTTTCATTTTATTTTCCAGAAAAGCAGCAAATGTAATTAAATATCCTAAAATCCTGGAAATTAAAATTTTCTGCAATTATTCCTAACAAATTTCACTAAAAATCCACGAGAGGAATAACAATAGTAATTTCAGAGGCACCGGCCATTAAATATAAATGTTTAAATCATTTAAGAACTGTGGCGTCGGTTACTATTTAAGAATGTACTGGTATTTATATTTTGTTGCAGATACGTAGAATTTCCCAATATGCCGTAACAAGTAATATTAATAGATAATAATATATACATATAACATATATAGATATAAATATATATTTATATTTTTTTTTGGTTCACAAAATGTGCTGGGATATCCAGACAAAATTCGCGGGAAAGCGGGAAATGTGACAGCGTATTATCGTGGTGCACCAACCATGAAGTTTCCTCCCATAAATACGATGGATAGTAAATAACTTAAAGCAAAAGACGCAAAACACTGAAATAGTATTTCTTGTTTGGTATTTATCTAGTATTTTTTTTTTATTAAGTTTACTGATCCATCCGATTCATGAAATGCCAACATCATCACAAACATTCCTTTTCGATAATGTTTGTTCATCGAAGATCTTCTGAAATACTCTAAATGTTTCCGCAGCAGACATTCGATTTTGCAAATAAAAATTAATGCAATAATGCATCTGTTTTTTTGCTCAACAAAATTCATATTGGAAAAATCGGTGAAATCACGGTACGAAACCACGCGTAACTCAAACATTATTGACATTTATGCTGTCTGTCACAGTGCTACCAACTTAAAAAAGAAATATACCGACATACACACGCAAAATTTAAATTAAAAACTAGTCTTACATTTTAAATACAGTAGTAAGTGGTAGGTTTCGTTGTACAGATTGTTTTCAGAATCTGCAAAGACGGACGGACATGTTTAAATTAGCAGACAGTTCTCTAAGAGGGGTTCACTTCTATACAAGTAAAGAAAACATGATTTCCGAATTTGGTGGAATTATAAACTTCGATCAAATTCACTGCAAAGTTCGTTATAACTTTATTTGGGGTTAATATAGAAATATGAACTCCAATCAAATTCATTGAAAACTTGGTTGAAATAAATAAGAACTCATATCAAGCTCTATATAAAGCTATTTGGAGGAAATCTGAACTTTTTTTAAGTTTAAAAAAGTTTAAAACCTCTTTGCAACTCAAGTGAAGTTTATCGTAAACTAATTAGAAATAAATATTAACTCAAAGTTTATAATAAGTTTATAAAGCTACAAAATGACCTAAAATTTATAAATTTTAACTACATTTAATTATATTCCTGTTCGGATAAGTTTATAATTATATTATTATTATATATAGGAACATTTTACTCAGCGCAAGTTCACAAATGTGTGAAATTGAACTAAATTGTTGTTGAATTGATAACATTTTGAACCAATAAGAAGAAAGAAACTGAACTGAATTTAAGTAAAAATATCGTGTGAGTTGAATTTTCCTCAATTTAAGTTAATGTCAACTCAAAATTAGTTAATTTTTCGATCGTAGTATTAAATGAACATTTTTAGATGTTACAAACAGAATGACAAATAAACTAAATGAAGTGGAGCGAAAATTAATAACAACAATCTTTCCGTTTCAACTCCAATTACCCTAACTGCGATCACTTCTAATAATGTTATCAGTGTTATATTATATACTATATGCAAACCATATTAAAAACTACTTTTACAAAATTGTTTTTCTATAAATTCGCATCAAAACTAGTAAGTTATGGAAGTCCATAACTACTAAATAGTTTATAATAAGTAAATTAATGGGAGGGGACTTATAAAAGCGCGCGTTCGTAGCGGATGGATTATATTATTATTAAGAAATTCATATATATTATTTCTTCGGCTTGAGTTCATTGCTGGAAACATAGAGATTTTCTTTGTTTTTAATATTTTATTTAATATATATCGCAATATATTATTACTACATTACCAACAGGAATACTTGCCCTAACATCAGAAGTCATGGACAGTTTGTGAATTTTTGCAAAGGGTTCTTGTTATTTCCAGGTGAGAAAGTCCGAAGACCCAAACTATAATTCCTTTATATCCAAGCGTAGCTACAAGGCGGCTTGAAATTGTGGGTCTTGGCAATATACCCACCACGTGTAATCATTTCTTAAAGAAATTATCCACTCTCAAAGCAAAAATTTCAATCTTATAATCTTATCTTATATCATTGTTCTCGTCAACAAAGCAATAAAGTTTGGAAAAATATTGATTCGTAGTTATTTTATTGTATTTTTATAAAAAAAAGATCCTCAAAATGGTGTTCAATTGTCATATCTTTTCATTCGACTGAGGATCATGTTACTAACTAACAAATATCTAATTTAATGAAAAATTATCTTTACTTTTCCAACTTAATGTATTTATTTTCAACAACATCGATATTAAGTTTTCACCTATTCCTTTGTCTCCTTAAAGAAATAACTTCTTAAATTTTGCTTTCTTCTAGCTAATCCAATTTTAATCTACACAACCTTCTAATTCTGCTTTCAAAATGTTTTTGGAAATTTTTCTATTCTTGTTACTTGTTATCATAATCGACTACTTTCGCCGTTTACATCTGACACACACGATGCAGAATATTCCATTAGTGTCCCGTCTACCCTTCATAGGCTCAGCCATGGCCTTATCTTCACTGAAGCCTGATAGTAAGATTTCATACAATGATATTCAGGAAATTCTTATAGATTTCTAATATTTTGAATATCTTCCATTAGATTTAACCGAGATGTGGCACCAATATTTTCTCCGCTATGGTAAATCATATTACGCAATTGTCCTGGGCAGTGTCGTTCTCGTCACGGTTGATCATCGGATTGTGGATTGCCTGCTCAGCAGCTCGGAGAATTTGCGTAAGAGCCGTTTGTACTTAATGCTAGACAGTTGGCTGGGTAGGGGTTTACTAGTTAGCAGTGGCAAGACATGGCAAACCATGCGTAAACTCATTACGCCAACATTCCATTTTAAAGTTTTGGAAAAATTCATAGAAGTGTTTGATCGCCAAACTGATATATTTGTGAGAAAACTGGAGTCTTGGGCAGATGGACAAACGGTGGTGAACATCTTCGAGCCTATGGGTTTATTGACAATGGACATTATAGCTGGTAATTTCTAATTGATGTGAATATTAAAAAATGTCGACTTAAGTTGGATCTCTTAAACTTTTAGAATCAGCAATGGGTGTTACTGTCAATGCTCAAGTGAATTCGAAATCGGAATTTGTTCAAGCAGTTAAAAAGTGAGTTACAATGATTTCCTAAAATAGAGACTGAGCAAAATTAAATTTTAATCTTACATAGAATCCTTCGTATAGGTTATAAATTCATTCATACAATAGCGAAGGAAGATTGCCAAATTGTTCACATATTGGCTATCGACTGGCGGTTACACAGCGGTTAATACATGTGACTATATTGCATATGCTAGTGCGTTCGTCCTCTGCGATTCACATTAAATCGACAATCGACTCGAAACCACCTGTCTGGACTGCAATTTTCAGCTTAGGAGTCCAGTTCAGAAGGCCAGAGGTCACACAGCGCCAGGCAAAGTAGTGACGTGGCTTTTTTGTCTGTCCATAAATCCGAGGAGTAGCTTCAGGCAAACGACCCATAACTTTCAAATAATATTCTTTGTTGACAGTTTGACCAGGTGGAAGAAGCTCATAATGCAGCATGATCTTAGAGCAATCTCATCTTTAGCAAGATATTGACTCTATTGATTAGTTTTCCACATCATTAAACTTAAGCAACTTTCTCACTTCACTCAATAAAACCACACATTGCAAAAAAATTCCTTCTTATCTTGCTTATATACTTTGCACTGATCGCGAACCAATCATATAGATCCCACCGTCAAAGCTTTACTTTCTCGATTCCAAACCCCAAAGCATTTACTGAAATTTGATTATATTTAGTACATATTTGATGATGTTTAGTACAGGTAATACCATAATAGACTATATCAAATGGGCATATATCTGCTCATGATTTCGTATAGCTCCCATACAAATGGATCATTTGAAAACAAGACAGTTGTATATCTTAGTTACAGTTCTGCTCTGAATTTATATAAATTTTGCATATATTACTTAAAAGGTGACTGTCCTGGTAAAATTTTTGCTTGTGGACAGCAGGAAGAAAAGAATTCCAAAATATTACAGTCTCTTGCCTCCGTTCTCTAATTCATTATTGGACACCAAATAGAATTTTGGTGTTCCTCTTTTGGATCACCTACCATGTTCGTTGTGGAAAACTTTTCGTGCTAAAACAATTTGGCAACTTAAAAGTGATGAATAAGATTCATACTGCGATAGCTGCTACACACAACTGAATCCAGAAATTAAAGCATTCTATTCTGATCTCGTTTCGGTCGTTGCTAATTGCATATCGAAATCTTCCTCTTATAAATTATGTAGAAGCAATTGATTTTTTCTAAATCGAAAAGTTCTGCCAATATTAGAACATCGAACGAGATTTCAAATAGCATGTTGCGTTCGAAATTGTTATCAGTGTGATGAACGGGAAGGTTTAAGGAAAGGGACATAAATTGCAGAAAAATATGCAACTACATATACAAAATATGGAACATTCCACGCGAATCGGGCAATCAAAGTTTCTGTTATAAACAATTTTCTTTTTTGCTAAAATTCAACTCCATTCAAAGAACTCGATTTAAAATTAAAAAGTTGTATTTGAAATTGAAAATATTCAGTTGAATATAAAAATTTCTATTTGAAATTGGAAATTATAGCCTTATTTCTATTCTCAAATGGGATACTGCTTTATAATTGCCTGCAAAATTGGGAAAAATCGACCGTTCAAAAACGCCCTTTCACGCCTATCCATGCAAATGATCCATCTAGCATATACTTTCTTGGCTTCATATCCCGCAGGCACAGAACATGCGTTCAATAAATAAATAATAGAAATAACCAATTTAATCCATATATTCTTAAGTTCATATTCAAGTGCGCTACATCAATATAATTTGGTAAAGTATAGTCCGAGAATGAAGATCAGTCGCATTGTCACACAGTTCTCTTATCTCCGTACAAATTGATCTACGTTCAGAAATTCTGTTTTTCTTCTACAAATTATATTTGGCATTCCGCAGTAACCCAAATTTTTGCACATCGTATTGACTTGCAATGCTTGGTAAAACTTGAGAAAACCCGAATACGCAACCACGTCAGTTATGTTTATCCTTATACCCGTTCAATCCTTATATTCTTAGCGTTACTTCTTTCTTTCAGTTGCACTGAATTCAATTAAATTTGTCACGCGTACTGCGCTTGATAAACTTAGTTTTGCGAATAGATTATTAAAGGAATTACAAGAGGAATTGTTCATAGGTTCGTTATAATGTATTTAGCTTATGCTGCTGTCACAACGACAAGAGCAACAATAACTTCTAATTCTCCCGAAAACGTTGGCTGTCCGCTTCACATGAAATTCATCATACATGTGTTAACCTTCTTCGGTTCTTTCATATTCAGTCCTTACATTTTGATTCCCGTTAAAAATGTATACGCCCCACAAGTTAGGCTCATATCCCCTGAAAATTTCGGCGGTTGTCGGAACTCCAATATGCTCCTCCTATTTGGCGGGATTTAATGTTCTCAGGATTTCATTTTCTGGATTCCATTAGGATTTAGTATCTTAAGATCACATTCGGAGCTGATACGTAGAGATTTATATGAACCGACCGAAGGTGACAAAGTTTCTTCTATATCATCCATTGCATGCAGTAAAAACTATTTCTTAAGCGGGAAGATGCAATCCGTTCCAGAATACTGATATATGATAAAACAGAATTGAAATCGTTAACTAATCGACAAATCATTGTGGATTGAATAATCTTATATATATAAAAATGAATCGTGGTTTATTCCGATGCTTAAAACTCCAGAACGGCTGGACCGCTTTGCATAAGTTTTTGTATATGCGTCTGGGTGGTGCCCGGGATGGTTTAGATTTACAATTCGGTCCAACTGTACAAAGGGGCGTGGTACCTCCCATACAAACAAAAAATTAAAAATCAATTATTTCTGCTCCTGCTTACGGTATTTGAACAAAATTTGGTGCGTAGGTTTGGTGTACATATCTTAAGTGCTACTGCAAATATGGGCGGGATTGGACAATGGGGAGTGGTACCTCCTATACAAACCACAAATTAAAAAGCAATTATTTCTGCTCCTGCTAACGGTATTTAAACAGAATTTTGTATTTCGGTTGAGTGAACATATTTTAAGTTCTTCTGCAAATATAGGCGTTTCTTATTATAATAGACCGATTGGCATGAAACATTTCCAATAAAAATAAAATTTGAAGGCAAAGCAACGTTTGCCGGGTCGGCTAGTTTAATTGATAAATCCATAAATTTTTTGTTTAGTTTCATTGGATTTTTTGTTCATTTGATATACATATTTAATTTTCAGCCATTTCCAAACCAATAATTTAATATCTCTTTCCTTTTTAGGGTCACAGGAATCATCGCAATGAGATTTATTCGACTTCACTTGGCCATCCCGCTACTTTTCAGAATCTTGGCTCCAAACCTTTGTAAAACTCAAAAGCAGGGTATACAAATTATGCATGAATTTACCGAGAAAATCATAGCTGACAGAAGACAATCCCTTCAAAGGGCCTCCAGTAAGACAGCAACGGATGAATCTGATCCAGACAGCTATGTGGAAGGTGTAGGTATTAGAAAACATATGGCTTTATTAGATGTTCTATTACAATCCTCCAAGGATGATGGCACACCGTTGGCTGATAAGCAGATACGTGACGAAGTGAATACGTTTATGTTTGAGGGTCACGATACCACCACTTCTGCCATATCGTTTTGCCTCTATAAAATATCGCGCCACAGTGAGGTTCAGCAAAAATTGTTTGAGGAGTTACGCAATCATTTCGGTGATGATCTGGGACGTGCCGTCACATACGTGGACTTGCAACAATTAAATTATCTGAATTGTGTCATAAAGGAATCTCTGCGCTTATATCCTCCCGTGCCAGCAATTGGTCGCTGGTTGAAAACGGATTTAGAAATTGGTGGGGGAACTTTACATTCACGTTTATATATAAATGTATATATGTTTCATTACGTGTATTCCAGATGATTGCGTTATACCAGCTGGTACAAATATACTCATACCTCTATACGAAATGATGCGTGATCCGGATATCATAGAAGATCCTCTGGTGTTCAAGCCGGAACGCTTTTTAGATGCCAGTGCAAAACTTGATGCATATAGTAATATACCTTTCAGTGCCGGACCACGAAATTGTGTCGGTCAACGATTCGCATTGTTCGAGATGCGCACTGTTATAACTAAGGTCTTACGAAATTTTGAACTTTTACCTTTGGGCGAGGAGGTACAACTGTCGGTTACAATAGTATTACGTTCTAGAAATGGGGTCAACCTTGGCCTCAGGCCGCGCAGTTATACTTAAGCAATTCCAAACATGTGATATAGATATTATACATAAGTTTTTCAAAGGACCGCAAATAAGCGTTATTTCTGAAATATCAGCTAAACAAATTAACGATAATAATGTTCTGATTACATACATATATGTTAGCCTTCTGTGACGTACCAATGGTCCTTAATTTTTATTTTAAAACTCAGTAATAACGACTATTTATTAGGTTTTATTTGTTACTTGTAGAATAATGATAATTTCTTGACTTTTTTTGTTCCGAAAATACAACTTTTGCTCGAGTTTAATTTTTCAAAAAAAAACACGATTATTTTTTTAGTCTTATTTTTCAATCAAAAAATAATATTTTTTTTTGCTCGAAATGTAATAAATAGCTTTTGTTAAGTTTTATAATATTAATAAATAAAATTTGATGCAACTTCTTTGATCCATTTTTTTTTTTTCGAAAATTGCCGCACACGCAAAACACTTGTCTTTTTATGCCTCTCACAAACAAACTAAACAAGCATAAACAATATAGATAAAACCGTCAAAATATCTTTGAGACGAGTGTACCAACATAAATAAAATAATAATCGAAAGTCGAATGTACGAGTATGTACCACGCGAAATTTGAAAATTCACCTTATTTTTTGATCACACCTCGTACTTATGCCTAGAAAGAGTTATTATTTATAATTTTTTAAAGTTTTAGCTTAGTTTTTTTTTCTTAAACCCAGTTTTTCCAAAGAAAAAAATTAAAAAGGCCCTCTAAATTGCGAATGAGCACATTTGAATGTCCCAGCAAGCAGTCCTTGTTTAGAAAAACCTCAATGCATTGCCTTTTTAAATTTCTGCACCATCGATCTGCACTTTTGGTGATTGACTACACGCTCCTATAGTAATTTTTTTCACAGAGGAATCATCCACGCCACTATCTAATCAAATTTTGGACTATAATATAGCACTATTAAATATTTTGTCGATTGCTTGGAATAGAAACGATTAAACACTTTTCGCTTTGAAGCTTTATTGCTTTATCGTTTTCGATTTGCAATATAAAAGCATAAAATTTCACATAAGTTTTCTAATTTAGAAAAATTATCAAATTTTATAAATGACTATTATATTTCGGGAAAAATAATAAAACTCGAAAATAATCATTATATTATGATTGACAAATGAAACTCATGAAATAATCTTTATTTTTGAATTGAAAGATTGAACTCAAAAATAAACATTAATTTTCCAGGGAAAACATTAAAATAAAAAATGAATTCTATTTTTTGATTAAAAAATAAAACTCAAGAAATAAGTTTTATTTTTAAAAATAAAATCTTCTGATTTTTGTGTACTATTTGTATGTATGTGAACCAAAGAAATGAAACGAGAGTAGAGTTAAGATATGTTAAGTTTAATATAACCAAAGGTGAGGCACACTCGTTAAACGACTGGTTCAAGAACAATTAAACAACGTTTGTAGTTTTTTTTTTCTTTTCACGCTTTACAGAACATAAATGTCGCAGAGCGCTGTGCCAACTAGCGCCATTGGCTAAATAATCAAACCTCAGGTGATACCTGATAAAACACTACTACACCACGCTTCCAATTTTAGCGTAACAGGACATAGTATTCGGTAGGGCTAACTCGCGAAACGCCCTCAAGCCTCACAACATAAGTCGCGCAGCCGGAACCTAACATGACATATAATATACCTATATTGATATAACTCGTTTTTTTATTTATCATTACGTTATTTGTATGAACTGTTTACTATTTCCAGAGATTACAGCCCCTCGTACCTGAATCAAGATGTGATCGGTGCATTCCGATTCTGCAAGAGCCAAATTAGGTAGAAGTTAAGTCATGTTTGAAGGCGAGCTTTGGCTGAGAAGTTTAAAGACGGCAGCGAGAGAGATTAGGTTACCTGCCGAATCGTTTTTGTAAGAATCGCTAAAAGTCCTCGCTGACATGCCGTAAACCTGCTCAGGAGGCAAAAGCTGCCTGCTTATGATACGTGCGGGAGTTATTACCACCGATGTATAACTTTTAGACATGGAGCTGCATAAGAGTTTTGGATAGACGTGAACTCAATACAAGGATACATCTATTCCTACCATAAATTAGATGCGTTGGAATTCTGCTTTTCTGAAATACTGAATCAACTCACGGTTTATTTGAACGATACGTGAAAATTAAGTTTTAAAAATGTAATAAAAGAGTGAACATTATGGAAAGTATTAATGTGAGGAAGCCAGATAGGGAACTTGTTCCTAACAGAGAGTGCGTGGAGACAGAATTACACTTACAAAAGAAATGAAATTGGGAGAATCACAAACGATTGCATTTACTCATGTCAGTTGATATTTAGTTCCGCCAATCTGATCAGATTCCTAACATTTATTTATTACCTGTTTGCATCCATCAATACTTGCCGTATATTATCAGTAGTAGTAGTAGTAGCTTTTTTCCAAACGTGGATTTAATGTACAAGTCGAACAACAAGACCGAAACAGAAACAAAACGCTATTTTTATTATATAAAATTTTTTCAGTGTTTCTTCTTTTTCTTCCAGTGCATTAAATTTATGTAATTTTCACATTTGTAAGGAAATACAGCGGTATTTTCTAAATATGTAGAAATATATTAATACATACATATGTATAAATCTATGTACATACATATCTATCACCGTGCTAATAAAATTTGATATGCGTCAGGAAATAGGGAGTGCATTGTACTTTCTTTTGTTCACTCGGAATTTGGTGTTTTCTGGGATTTAAAGTTGTGACTTTTGATGTTTTTATTTTTAATTATGTTTTTTATCACATAAAGACAGTGTTTTTAGCAAATCGATTCTACTTGATACTTTTGTGTTTAACTCTTTTAAGTCGGAACTAAGGAAACATACTTTTGTGTTTTCAATGAATTTAATAAGCTCAACTTTTTTTTGGTTTATCCCCAATTGTTCTAATCGGACTATTTATTTTCATGATTTTCTGCTCTAAGACAAACACCGCCCACGTACTTTCTCTTGGATACTCCCTTTTCTATTAATATTTGCTTACCTATCAATATTCTAATAACTTTTTTTTGTTTCGTTGAAAAAACTATCACAATTTTTATTTCACTGAATAGCACAATTTTAAAGTTTCACTGTGAAGTGAAAAACATTTTTTAAAACTTTTTCAAATAAATTAATTTAAGTTACCACAAAGAAAAAAATACCCAAAAGCAAAAAATTTATATCTAATTTTATTCAGAATGAGTCAAACTATGGGAAAAATATGAAAAGTCGTGTAAGTAATATGCCCTCTGATGCAGATAAGCGGGCTATTTTGCGAGTCCTCGACTGGAAGGCGCCATTCCAAAACTTGTTGATTGATTTGCCTGTCAGACTTATAGACCTCGTTTTTTCGTTTCATTTATTGAACAGTCTTGTAATTTAAAGCCTTTTGGCCAATATTTAGCAAATTACAAAACGCATAAAATGAATACTACTGGAAGTGAAAAGCAAAAACAAAATATAACTTCGAATATAACATCAAATTAACTAGTAACTATTTACCTATAACCCTCAAGTTAAAGTGCACCAAAAAGTAGGCGATATGGAGGGAAATAAAAATAATGAGAAAATATTAAATATATACATAGATCAGCCCAAATTGCAAGTTTTTTTTAATCAAGTTAACAATTTTACAGTTCCAAACTGCGCCAAAGTAAATGTAAAAATGTATATAAAATAAAAATTGATCACCTAAAATCATATATTTAATATGAACCAATAAATAAACCAATAATTAACAAATATCACTCGTAAATGCAGGCATTAAGATGTAAAAGAATATTCACTTACATACGTCAACTGCATATGATAGATAAGTCTATTACGAAATATTGCGTGTGATGCATTTAAATTTCTAAGCTCATTTGGCAATGCATTACCGTGCTGTGAGATGGCAAAGTTTGGGAATAAACAATTGTCTTCTACGAACGGAGTGACAAAATTTAAAAGTTTCATATTGGAAGCGCGGACATTGGTTAGAAGATATTTTATAAAAACATAACAACAAACAATCCCAGAAATTTAATCACGAAAGGTGTTATATGTACACGTCTCTTGAGGGAGAAGATGTATCGAACAGCTCTTTTCAAAAATAATTGAAGGAGTTTCATATATTTTTGACTAGTAGCAGAGTATATCTCTAAGCAGTACATAATACTTGGCATAACTAGCGCATGAACCAGTTGCTTTTTCACATACAGTGGAAGCGACAAATTGGTTGTGTATAATTGCCTCAATGTATAATTAACACTTAAAACAACGTGATTAATGTGCCTTTCAAAACGCAGCTTATCATCTAATAAGACTCCCAAACATTTCATGTCATGTACAAACTGTAAATTAGAACCATTATAAACTACTCGCTACTACGTTTTATCACAAGTTACAACGCGTTGTGTGCATATGGAGACGAAGTTGACTTATTCTGGTCTTCAGTGACGGTTTCGAGATTAGCTTTTTGTAAAAAATTCAGCTCTTCCGGAAATAGTCGAGATGCAACGCGTTTCAAACCTATACAAACGTACGAAATGGTACCAACTGATTTAAGAGACACAAAAAGTTCAAACTTAAGTGGTCATTTTCAAAAAAAGTATCTATAAATTAGTCACCCTATAATTTATTATATGAAAACATTCATCGCCGTTCGATCATCTGCCAAAGGTCTCAGCTTCTCTATAAATACATCCCTTTGGCGATCGAATATTTCAACAAATTTTTCCAGAATTTTGAAATGAAACGTGAGCGTAATAATTTTGCGCATTGTCTGTCATGTTCTGCCGCTGCTAACCAGTAAACCACTGCCCAGCCAGTCGTCAAGCTGTATATACAGCGTACTCTTGCGCAAATTCACCGAGCTGCTGAACAGGCAGTCCACAATGGGATGGTCCGTAGAGACGACAAATAAATGAGTGAAGAAGATAGCGCAGTACATATGTCTTACCATAATGCATAGCATATTCGTGACATACGAGTATCTCAAAGAAATCTGTAAGAAAAAGTTGAGTTATCAAAAAAAAATCATATATAAATCATAAATCGGGTCTCAGGGTGTGCAAACACATGAGATACCAAAGGAATGCTCCCAATTGTGCCTGCAAGATAAAGGCGTCTCAAGTAATTCATTATCAGCAAAATCAACAAAAATATCAAAATTTTAAACATGTTAAAAGTCGTCCGGGTTCTATTTGGATTGACTAAAAAATAAATTATAATTTAAAACTTTCAAAATATTTTAATTAAATGGTTCCTAATAATTGTTTACCGTGTGAAAATTTGTTTTCCTTCCAGTTGGTCTACAATTAAAGTAAATAATTTTAAATTTAGAAATTCAGTTTGCAGTTTCGTTTTCGTACGATGGCAGTTAAGATAACTGCGGTTACTGCGATAATTTCTTTATGTAGAATCAACAAACATAAATCAAAACAAACTTCTCGTTATTGGGCCTAATGAATTTGATGAAAGTTTGGATTAAAAATGCTAACAATCCCCAATACCATAATAGAGAACGAATAATTACACATTTACCAATAAAGATTAATTTAGACCTTCTGGAAAAACAGAGTTTTGCCACAACGAATGGCCTTCATTCAAAACGATGAAGATGTATGTATATCATTTGATATGGCAGAAATACGCCCAAGTGGACGTTTAAAATTCCGAGTATATTTTGACCTAATCCGATGTCCCCTGTACAAGCTGATCAGTTCAAATAAATTGAATACTTACTCTGTATAATGCTTAGTAAAATGTAGAAAAGAAAAGTGTGCTTATTGAAAAGCTCTCTTCTGGCACCTATCACATTAGTGATTCGAGCATTCATATCTTCATGTACATATTAAAAGTAAACTTCTGGTATCTAACATACAAATTGACCGATTTTCCGAAATTCAATTACCTCCATAATTCATAATTCCTGGTAAAATCTTAAAAAATCGACCCATTAACCTTCAGATACTTCCCACACAAATGACGGTTTAAACCATATATAGGTATTCTTGTTTTCAAATCGTCGTTTTTCAATGTACATCGGAATGTATCTCTCCATTATGATACCTCCCACACAAACGTACTGATTATTTTAATTTCATTCAATTCGCTAATTTAATTATAATAATGATGATTTAATTTCCAATTATTCGGTTGTTAAAATACTCTACAATATCGGAGAAAAATCAATTAATTACCCCCACCCCTTCTAGTACCACCCATACAAATTAACTGATTTTCCGAAATTCCTTCTTGCAGTAACCTGCAGTCCATTGCGTTGTTTTATGTTTGATAAATTAAAAAAAAAATAAAGCGGTTAACCATAATCCCCCTGCTGCCTTCCATACAAATTAAGTATTTAACCCATATGTTCCTAGGTTCATATCTTTAATGTAGTTGCTCTAAATTTAATTAAATTCCATCCAATCACGTCCAGGCTTTGGTATAGTATTATTTCAGACAGAAAATGAACCACATTGCAGAACCATTCCGGTATCTGGTGTCTCTCTAATTTCTAACTAGTGGGCTGTAATAGTCTAGGGTTTTGTTCATTACATTGCTTTGTAATTTTCTATAAAACTGGAAAAAACCTAATCAAATAAAAACGCCTCTTCTAGCATCTGCCCTACAAATGGTCGATATAGCCAACATATTCTTACTTCCACATCTTTCAATTAGGTGTAACAAACTCGGCCGAATTTGGCACATGCCTTGCGTTTGGTAAACTTATTTCAAGGAATTACTGTGGGCGACGCTACCACGCTCATTCTAGTACCTCCCACAGAAATTGACCGACTTATCGAAATGTAATTTTCTACTGTAATCCATAATTTGTAGCTTGAAGTTAATTGAATTCTCTCTCCGGTACTTTCAATACAAATTGCCTTATTTATCTTTCATTCAATTCGCATTTTTCATTCAGTTGCGCTCTAAACAGTACAAATGAGCACTGATCAAGCACTGCGAATGAAAGTACACCCAAGGATACCGCACATACAAATTAACCGATTTAGCAAAAACCGGTGGTTCCCCTACTTTAATTTAATTCCGAGTCTTTTTTAATGAAGGTGTATAGAATTTAATGAGAACAAAACAATTAACCACGCTCCTTGTGGCATCACTCACACTTCTGCAGCAACGCAAAACAACGCTGGGTAAATCTGTGTGGAAGTCAGTTGATCTGACTAAGATTTCTGTACTGGTTTGTTTGGATTAATTTGTCGATTCAATGATAATTAGGCACGTATACATTTTTACAAATCAGTAAGTTAGCATAAAAACATTAACATTTTTCAAATGTATTGAATATAATTTAGAAATAAGTGGAAAATATGGATCAGTTTTTTAATAAGTTGAGTGCGAAAAATAAAATATATTTAATCGTCGCCGAAACATAATCAATTCCAAAAATATATAGTTTCAACTCCTGAAATCCAAATTGAAAATATACACAATTTTAATTTTGTTTTCCACAACCGAATCGAAATCAAAAGCCAACATCAAAACGAAATTACAAACAATTTTGATCTGATCCAGATTAAGAAACGAAACTTCAAAAGCTATAATTTGGTTTCAGATTCTCAAACCAAAATATCTATTTCACTACGTTTTGGTGGAGAAACAGAATCAGTGTAGGTTTCTAACTTCGTTTCAGGCAAAAAACACATCAATATAACTTCGTATATTGTTGTCGTTTCAAATATAAATCCGACTAAAATTTCTAAAAAAATTTGTAATACTTCAAATAAATTTACAATAACACAATAATAAAAGCACGAAAAGGAAATCCATAATTTTGCACGATACTGAAGACTTTATTTAGTCAAGCTAGAAGGATCTGATTTAGGTCAAATATACGTCGTCTTGTTCGATATTTTTTTACTAACTTTTCATTATGTCTCTTTCATGTAAACCCCCATAACTTTTTGGCATATAACTGGGACAGTAGATTTTCACAAGCTTCCCTTGAGGCAAATTTCTGACCAGCAAATTCACACGTAGAAAGGAACAGGTGGCAATCAGTTGGTGCTAGGTTCAGACTATGCATAAGAAATCTTTTAATATGCTTGAGGAGTCTCTAGCATGGCTTTGGCCACTTTATTGGTGGCCAAAGCTCGCCGCTTCTGGGCGATCACTTGGTTCTGACGGTCCAATTGTTGGCAGCACAGGTACGAATTAATAACTTGGCTAAAGAGAAGCAGTTCATAGTAGATGATTCTCTGCCAATCCCACCAAACGCATAGCAAACATTCCGGACCGTTACTCCTGCCTTGATCACAGTTTTCGTCCGGCCTACCATGATTCGATCACGACCACTTTCACTTGACGTTATTGTAAGTGAACAACTTTTCAATGGGACGATTTTGGTGGGATTCAGTAGCGATTCGCAGATGGAAATTCGTTTTTTTTTTGCGTTATATCGTAAGGCACACAAACATGCAGCTTCTTTTCTATCCAGCCTAATTCAACTGGTTCCAAACGATTTTTATGCAACGCTTAGCTCCTGGACAATCGAAACTGTACCTATATGACTGAAGGAATTCACGATTTTAATTAATTTTTCGCTATTTTCGACAATTGATTTGATGATAATTTTGACATTAAAATTACTGGAACGGAAGCGTTGAAATCAAAATTGCGCATGATTGATAATAATATCAGGATTATAAACACTGTTTACACTTTTAGCCGCCTGCCTTGCGTTTTCGCCTCTATCGAACGAAAACTGTACAATTTGTGTACTCTCTATTACGGAAATCTGTTATAACTGTCGAAATAAACGACATTTTAAAATCGTGGTTAGACGAGCATATATGTCTTAAGGAAATAAATAACAGCATAGTTAACGAATAAACACGACTTTGTCCTGACTTCTGTATATGTAATATATCCAAATAATTGGTACCGTAGAAAACTACACAGAGATTTTTCGCTGGCTATACAATTTCTATCCTTTGGCGGGATATTTTGAATTTAGAAGTCCCATTTATAACTAAATAACCGGTTTTTTGTTTGAGGTCCATGAATGTATGTCATTCAAATCCTCGGTACGTGTTTAAATTATATATACAAAACGCAAATTCGCCTGCATTCTGTGCATGAGATATTGGAGATGTTCTCAAATTCAGTCAGCATACACGTATTCTATTTTTAGATGAGATTTACAGTTTAACGACGATTCCGAAAATCAGTTTGAGAAGCATTTACTTAGCTTGTCGACTAGTTAACGTGTTTGTCAGACACATCGTATCGTGGCCCGAACCCACGATCATACATATATGCATGACAGTCTTGTGTTCTAACCAGGGAAGATCATTTGTACACGTAATATCGGAGATTTTAGATGGGAGTCATGCGGAATTAAACCGTAGAGCAACAAAGAAATCTATTTGTTTTTGTTTCTTTCAACGACGATATCAAGCGCGATTGCTTAACTTTCTGTCCAAAATAAGGTATTAAATGCTTTCGATTCGTCTAAGAGCAGCAAGAATAAAATTTAACATTATTTATTTCCCTTCTTATATATTTTTTTGTTTCTATATCACCTAAGATTAAAAGCAGCTGAGCAGCTATTCCTGCCACGAAATCCGTTTACTTTTCACTAAGCAACTCATCAAAAGTCTTTTAACAAATTTAATTACAAATTACAAAATAGAAATTGATCTATATATAGCGTAATATTTAAAAGTCGGAACAATTTTAACATGCTCCCATTTTATTGGAAAACGACTAGAAAAAATTAGTTTATTAGAAATATGCTACTAATTGGGGCAAAATACTTTGACAAATTTCTCATGGATTTTGTTTATAACAACAAAATCAATCATTTATAATAAAATTTGTTATATCTCATTTTCGTTCGCTCCAGCAAAAGAAAAACTATAATGTTTGGTTTCATACATACACTATTAAGAACCTGGTTAATGAAAAGGTTAGTATAAGTTTTTCTTACGTGATTGCCAGATTTTTTACATGATGGACTATCGCCTATGTAAGGCTTAATTTAGTACAGAATATCTCAGAAAGAACTTTCAAATGAAAAAAAAAAACAAATCTTCCGCGAATGAAAGCTGAAAACAACTAAAAAATCCAGGAAAAAATCTATTTTTTTAAGGAAAGTTGCTGTAGTTTGAACTCAGGTATATTAATAGCACTTGCGTTTTAAGAATTATAAATAAGCACCATCTTCATCAAGTCAACACCATTTTAATTATTTTGTTGATATTGGGCCCAATTACTTTAGGAAACAAGTCTGAACCTTACTGCTTTCAAAGTATTCAAGCCGCTAAAACCGTTTTTTGTTGCCAGAGATCGTACGCCCCTTTTTTCTAAAGCGTGTTTTTTTGATTAACAGCTTATTTACTTCTGATAACATATTTAAAACCTCGAATAGCTTAATCATATTTGCGGAATAATTCTATTTTTTAAATAAAAAACAAAAAAAAAAAAACAAGAATTATATTCTGAGTCGTTGTATCGAATATCTTCTATATATCAAGTAGAATAATCGGTGATATAGCTTTGCATGAAAAATACACAAATGGCTTAAATTTTCTTAACCAAAACAATCATTCGACACTTACATTTCACTAAGGGATTGGAATTTTTGCGGACTTTTTTATACATAAGTATGACATTTAAACATTATTATGCACGAAAATAAAGATAACATTACAAATTTTAAAAAATAATTGATTTTTTTGCAATTGTATAATAAAACAATCAGACAGTGAAAAGCATCGTTTTAATTAGTATCGCAAAAAAAGAAACTTCAAATAAGAAATGTTTGTTTTTCATGATGAATACATTTCATCAACCTTTCCTTACGATTCGATTATGTATGGATTTCAAAGTGCGTCTGGTGGCAAACTTTATTAAAATATTAATCTAACCTGAGTTCAATATGAAATTTTGCCCCAAAACATTGATCAAAAAGGATGAGCTGATTTTCTTAGTAATGTTAATATTTTATTAGTCATTGTATTAATTTTTCATCAATTTTTACTTAGTGGGGGGACATTTAAGGATAAACGAAGCCTGATCATATAATTTGATTTTCTGCACCAACTAGACTATAGTCAGTCGTTTTATATTTTTTATACATTTTTCTCTGATTAATAATAAAATTGGACTTTAGTTCATACGGAGGCATTGAATTATTAATATTTCTGCAAAAAAAAAAAAATTAAATGTTTCAAGCTTATATTTTGTAAAAATATCTCTAAGCTGTTTCACAGTAATATAAAAAGGTTTTGGCCTACTTCCGCGGGTTCGGTTAGGCCTCAACTTGAAAGCCAGGTTGCTGAGAATGCTTTTCCATAATTTTTAGATTCCTTAATCCACTTGCGAACTATTCTTCCAACGCCACAAGAACTTTCCATTATCACAATAAACTGCAATAACATACTTTGCCAAATGAAAAAAAAAACTTAAAGCTAAAACCAAATTTTGCCCGCTGAACAAATTGAAAAAAATATAAATTCACTCAAAAAATATAAATTTAACCCAACGTTCATGTCTTTTATTAAATTCCAACAAATTCTGCCAAATTGGGCAAGCATCAAACATGCTATAAAGTGTGAGTTCTGAGAAAGAAAAAGGATAGGGCTGGGCAGGCCTTTCTTAAATTACTCTTTTGCAAACAAATATTTTTTACGCTTACGACTTAAGAACGTATAAAATAAATCAGGGTTATCCACTTAGTGGTTTAAAAATGCTGGTCTGGCAAGGCTGTCAGCTGTTAAATACCAGTCATCTGAAGTGTTGTTAATTTAGTGAACGGTTTGCCATTTACGAATATGGATCATGCAATTTGACGCCGCTAAACTTTTTTTGTTTGGTTACGTCAATGACCGTGTTTTCGCGAAAAATCTCCAAACGTACCGCCCGTATTGTGCGAAAAAGTGGTCAAAAACTATCTGAAAAGAATTCACTGCTGCAACCAATCCATAGGCTGTCATTTAAATGACAGTGTATTTCGTAATGGCAATGTCCGAAAAATGGGCAACCCTGATTTGGATGAATCAATCAATCAATTTACCTCTAATATATATAAAGTAACCAAGCAAATGCTTTCCACATTGTTCTTAGAAAACATGACATAACAACTTTTTTGCGCTACATAAGAAACAATAATTGCGTGCATAATTATTTTTTTTTTTTGTTTTTATTAAACTTGAATAGCTTAAGGCTCGCCAATACTTCAAACTATGTATTTGTGAAATTTTAATATAATTATTCAAATTGGATCACACATTTAAAAGTAGCAGATGTCTTATCTTATAGCTTGTCCGGTGCTGTACCGGTTTCAGCCTTTTCTCTGCGACAACAATTTATTTTTTGTTATCACTTAACTTCTGAATGCTGCATATAATAAAATATGACCGACCATATTTTCCATCACGTAGAAACATTGAATTAACCACTTGACGCGTTCTCACGCTCATCACAGTAGACCTATGAACCCATAATATTGTTATTTATTATTATTTCTTCATTTGTTATTTAAGAATACTGCTTATTCTCTGTGGAGTAAAAATTTTTTTTGATTATTGTCAATGACTCCATAAAATTTGCCAGATGTTGATACGGATTAACTAAAGCCAAAAGCTATCGTCGCAATTTCAAGAGGTTTACGCAGGGGCTTTTATTAGTTTATTATTTATTATTGAGAGTGTTAAATGCTTGTACGTATTTTTTTTTTAATCAAATTGAGCAAAAAAATTTACCGTAATCTCGATTTGTCATAACATAGTCTTCATATCTCGGCCGCTTCCTTCATATAACAGGCCCAACAAAATTGATTGTGTTTTGATGTGCTAAAGAACGCCGATAATAAAGCTGATACTACTCATAAAAGTGCCTAAACTCTCCCTAAAGTAGAACTATTGCTAAGGTCGACACTTATCATGTTTATGACAGCTTTCATCAGTATCAGCTTCTTATGTTGAAAAGATTATTCGATAGGCTATAAAAGGCCTGGTTTGGTATGATATTGTTCAATAGTGCTAGCGATTTATAAAGGCGTATTCTTTGGAAGAATTTGCGGAATACATGGTTATATCTACATATATATCTTTGTATTATCGCAATCTGTAATTTTCTCAACTGAAGCTTCTTCTGTTTAAATAAAAGGTTTGCTTATCTTCTCCTCTTTTTGTAAAGCACAACGAAAAAGAGACCGGAAAATATTGCGCCACTCCTTAGCAGATTCGCCGATTTTGATGACATTTCATACGGACTCTTTTGAAGTATTGGGAAGGTTATTTTCGGTGATTCCGCTTTCCAGGTATAACCAGAGCCGCACAGCGGGGGTTCAAAGTATGGTCTCAATTAAAAATTTGGGAAAAATATCATACTGTTGTAACAATTTGGGCAACAGTGCTATCGCTCTTTTGCCGATTGTCGAAAACGTTGTTTAGCAATGTAAGACATCTTTAGATTATTCGGAAACAGAATTTACAACTCTTTAAAGGTTAAACTGTCTTCCTACTACTACAGCTAAATATGTGGTATTTTGTTTTAATAAACCAACTTTCATAAAAAATGTATTTAAATACACAACTTATTTTTCGATTATGATATTTAAGTGCAAATTTACAACTGCAATTATGTAAAATAAGTTTCCCCTGCTTGGCTTCCAGTTGCCTTATCGATGTTGTGTTTGTCAAAGCATTGATAACTTTGCCATCAAACATTATTAGGAAAGAATTAAAAGCGTTAAAAACTATCAAGTAATTTTCAATTTTTATAGCGATTTGTTGTAAAACTTTATTCCGTTCCGCATATACGCTGCCAATTTCCATGTTCTAGTTGTTAACCCCTCCGTATGCCCAAAGTATCGTATATCGGTCTACAAAATGCTTTCGATCCAAGTATCGCATTTACCAATATGTCCTCGCGTGTTTTAGCACTATTGCTTGATGTCGATGGTTCCTGTTCTGAGGAAGAAACGAACCTTAAGGCCGCAAATGACACCATGCATATGCTTTTACTGATAAAGGTTGACTTCCATTAGTCTGTATATCAAAGCAGATTGGATCATCCAACAAAACCCCACTTGCGTACAAGTAAAACACTGCAGTTATTTAATTTATCCATTTCGCCAATAAAAAAAAATCTGATACAATTCTGCATAATGTGTTGTAGAACTCTGTAATAAATTTTACAGTTGTTACTGTTGTTTCGTTACATCAATTGGACTTGGTAACATGTTCTGTTTTTGTTTTTGTATTGCATCATATAAAGGTAAAATTTTCCATTCTTTATCGATTAAAGCCTTTCGTAAGACTGAATATTATATTTATTGCGACTTATTCCTAGTTCAAACCTTGGGGTCATCGCCTCTTTCACCATAAAACCTACTAACGACTTTGGTATTGTGGCGCTGTCGTTATAGTACGCTTTATCCGATTGAGTGAAAGTTGGAAGAATGGCGTTAGATATTGCAGTGTTCCGATTATCTGTTTGATATCCTTTGTTTTCTTCGATTTATGACAAAAGCCATCATTTGTTTTTGGGTTGTTCCACTGTAAGTTTGGTGACAGTTATTATAAATATTTCTGAGTCCATTCACTTATAAAACTTTGAATATAAACGTTGGTGCTCATAACCAACTGACTTTCGTAAAGTTTTACGAAATTATCAACTTTAACAGTTTCCGATACGTCAACTTGAATTTTATCAATTTGATGTATTCTTAACTTTTTTCGCTGGAATAAAATGTTCATGATTTCTCAAAAGAAAAATTGTTCGTGTTTCAATGTTAATGCCATGTTTTATTGAGCAGTACTGTTTTCAAATTTTGAAGAGGTGTGTTCAAAATATGTAATTATTTGGCTTGTAGAATTTTGGCGTACCTTATATCGTTTTTTCTGCAAATGACGTAAGTTTGAAGCAACGTTGCAAAGTTAATTACCTGTAGAATAACAAATCTTAAGAAAACGAATGATTCAGAACACACAGAGAAATATTTGTGGTAGAGAAAACTCAAGGGTGTAAAATATTTATTTATGCGTTGAGTGCAATGAAATTTAAGCGGTAAGATGATCTAATCGTAGGTATTGTAAAACACTAAAATATTTTTAAATGTTTCTTAAAAGAATTTTGTAATTCCCAAACAATGGGATTATTGATTAATTACTTTGTATCTTCGCAACTTATGGATAACTGTTGGTCCAACCTTTATTTTAAACAAATATTTATTATTGTTTAAGCAACCATTTATTTTAAACAAAGGCAGTTTTAAATTTACATTCAAACAATTGAAAGAGAAATTGTGCATTCAATATTTTTCGTCGATTTTTCTTTTATAGTTCATGTGTTTAAGTGACATAATTCGCGTTTTCCGACATAATCCTGACTTCTATTTACTTTTCAATTGGCAATAAACTGTAAAAACTCAGAGGAAAAATAATTTACAAAATAAAGTCGAAAATCGCGTACTTTCCAAGCTGTATGAGATAGCCGGGACATGTAAATAATGATGCGCAAACTATTGTAATCAAATTAGAAACTTAATATTGGCAGAGTAATAATAACTAGTCAAATATATAAAGCAAACAGGCAGGCTTTCGCCCTCGTCGTAACTACGTAGTATATCGAACAAATACCTTATGCATAGTAATTGAGCAATATGTCATATAGGAAGCTTTAAGGGTAAAGCTTCAGCTTTAAGGGTAAAGAATCAGTGAAACGTTCTCGACAACAGACAATCATATTCAAATAGAGAGTCAATAAATAAAGTACGTCAAGCCGTTTTGCTATTTGGGGACAATGATGTCGAAAATGGCGTACAGGAAGAGGTTTCAACTAGACTTAAAAAAGCTAGAGTTGCATTTGGGCGACTTAACAGAACAACACAACACTCAACACAGCTTACAAAAACTACAAGAATACGAATATTTAATGCTTGTGTTAAATCCACGCTTCTATATGGAAGCGAAACTTGGATGATGTCACACAACATATCACAGAAACTGCAAATTTTTATAAACAAATGCCTGCGTATGTAGTGGATGACAAACGAAGAGCTAATAACACACCAAATTACAAGAAGGAAGTGGACCTGAGTAGTTCACACACTAGGAAAACATACAGAGCATGTCAAGGAAATCTCTACAATGGAATCCACAGAATAGTCGACGTCCCGGATGCCTAATGAATAATTGGCGAAGAACGATAGTGAAGGAGTTAAGAACAAATCATAAAACGTTTGATGGAATTAAATTGTTGTTAAACATAACATACAAATCTCTTTTAGAAGCCCTATGTTCCCAAGCGGAATAAATAAAGCAAAAAAAAAAAATAATAATTAGCCACACCCAGTGATGAGTCTCCGAACATAAGTTCTTCAACACTTCTAAAATGTGTATGTTAAAATCTTTAAGGAGCGAGTACTTCTCCGTTTTCTTTTCGTTTACCCTCACTGTGCATCGGGTGGGGATATTGGTCGTTATAAGATACAAATTCCACCTTGCATCCTTAAGGTACACTGATCGAATTTTCGACATGGAAATGCAATGTATTTCATTTATTATTATTTTTTTATTGTATAGAAAATTCAATTTTATTTTATATAACTAATTAGTTTTGAAGATGATAGACCTTAAATGACTTCCATGCTCATTCAAGTATATGCGGCACCTGATCAGAAAACTATTCACCGCGGCCTGAAGGGTTGATGTCGGGATCGCCTCAATTATTGTTTTAATGGAATGCTTCAATTCGGTCAAATTCCTTGGTTTTGTTTTATATACCTCTTGCTTGGCATAACCCCTTAAAAAAAGTCTAGTGCAATCAGGTCAGGGGACAGCGGAAAGTATAGTTTCTAGATATTAATTTGTTTGGGAATTTTCGTTGAAGCTCTGGCCACAACCGGTCTGGCTATGTGTGCAGTTGCTCCATCTTGCTGGATCTACGCTTACACAGTTTTCTTCAAACAAGTACGGCCCCACAATGCACGTCGAAAAAGTTGCGCACCACACAGTGGCTGGTTCTGGATATAGTTCTGTCTGGTGGACGGAATCTTCTGGATTAGATTCATTATATATACATATATGGCAATTTTGCTTGTTCACATTGCCGTTTAGATCAAAATGGATCTCATCAGACATAAACAAACAATTTATCAAGTTGTTGTCTTCTTCGGCCATTTTTGGCAAATTTCCAGGCGAATAAGCAAATCAAGTGGGTTTAACCTGCTTGTAATTTGGACTTTGTACAGAAGCACGTTTAAGTCATCATTGAATTTGGAGCAAATTGCGCTGAGAAATTTCGAGTGAAAACGCTTGGATTTGCCAGAGTTGACGATGCTGTAGCCGCGCTTGTTTTGAACCCGAACATAGGGGTAGATGGCCTCATAATGGTCCATCTACACGGGAAAGTGCCGAAAAACTCCCGCATCAATTCGCTTTTTGCGGAAATGAAGAACTGCAAAGCATGGTACCTCTGTATTGGATAGTATTCTCTTTTCGATATCCCAAGCCTTCATTTTAATAAACCTGAATAGTAGCCTGCCAAATAAAAAAAAAAAAAATAACGCGATTACTAATGTCTCAAATAATACTGTAAAATTCCAATTTGAAATTGAGAAACCACAAACTGACCTTGGAAAATAGTAATTTATATTCAAGACACAGTACAGAGATTTCAGTCAGATGACGTGTGAGCCAAGTAAGTGATTTCCTCAAGTATTATAAACATATAATTTTATTGATAATAAATCGTCAACAAATATTTACACCTTCACATCACAGAATAAATATTGGCATCATTTCGTGCGGCAAAAAAAAGAAGGATGTGCCAAGGATCTTTTAACTTTTTATGTCGACTGAACGATGTCCGCCTGTCAAGCCGACTGTCTGGCTAGTAGATACGATAGCTGCCATAAGCCTTTGTGGAAATTCTTTAAACTTAGCACAGCTTAATATTTTGTCAAATCAAGGTCCAGTCCTTCCCGTATCTTCCATGTAAAATGACCTATGTTCCGAAATTTATTTGGTTCCCTTTAAATTCTTATTCATACTCTGCACTAACTTGGATTATTGTCCATTGTATTTGTATGTAATGCTTTAAAAATTTTGGCAAAATCGACCTACTAACCAAAAAATCGAACTACTTAACCCATATGCTTTAATATTGATATATCTTATTAGGTTTCAATAAATTCCATGAAATTTAGCACACACTAAGTTTTTGCTAAACTAAGTTCTCAGAATGAAAAGGTACGGCATGGATACACCTCTTTTGATATCTCCCAAAGAAATTGACGACTTTTTGAAAATGCAGTTCTCCTCTATAATTTCTAAATAGTAGACTGTAGCAGCCTATGTTTGTGCACATTGTAGTGGTTTATAACTGTCTGCAAAACCCTAGAATAATCGACCACGTATACATCTGGTACCTTCCATACAAACTACCAATTTAATTCATATATTCTTAGCTTTACACCTTTCAAGCAGTTGTATCGAATTCAGTCTTGCATTTTTTGAACTACGTTTGGGAATCGAAAATGATTACTTACTTAAATCGTTGCCAAATTTACCGCATTGTAGCTTATGGTAAAATTTGAAGAAGTCGACCGAATAACCAAGCCTTCTTCGTTAAGTACCATATAAGTTACCTTATGTAACCCATATACAGGGTGTCCGTCGGGAAGGTATACTTTGTACTACTTTGTTTGATTAAATGAAAGAGAATGGATCTTATATTGATAAATGTTTTATTTAATGTCCGCAATTATGTATGGAATATAACATCAGATAAATGTCCGCCTCTGTTAGCCTCACAAATGCGAGCCCTTATGACACATTTTTCACATTTTTCATTACATTCTCACACATTTCACGCGGTATTTCTTTATTTTCATCACGAATATTTTGTTTAAGTCTCTCAAGCGTTTCTGGTTTGTTTGCATAAACCTTGCTTTTCAGATATCCCCACAAAAAGAAATCCGGAGCAATCAAATTAGGCGACCATGGAGGTCAATCAACATCAATATTTCTTGAAATAGCTTGTTGTGGAAAGAGGTCTCGCAGTAATTCCATTGTAATCCTGGCTGTATGCGATGTGGCACCGTCTTGTTGATACCACATGCTAATCAATCCTATCACGATATTCCATTGATAGTTACCGTTACGCCGTTTTCAGTTTCAAAGAAGTAAAGTCCAATGATTTCTCCTGACCAAGTTGCACACCAGACTGTCACTTTTAATAGATGCAAAGGTGACTGATGAATAATTTAAGGTTTTTCCATTGCCCAGAACCGACTATTATATCCATTTAAATGGAAATGTGCCTCGTCACTCATTATGATTTTTTCATAAAAATCGGGGTTGTCATGGGAGAGCTGTAACATCCTATTGGCATACGTATGTATGGCGGCGTAAGTGCTCTTGTGTCAACTGAATCTTAAATTGCAACAAATGCAAATTCTTGTGCAAAATTATGGTCAAAGTTGTTCTTTGACGACCAAACTCCTGAGCACGGTGTCGAATTGAGGTAGATGGATTGTTTTGAACACTTTCTTGAGCAGCAGTAATATTTTCAGCCGATCTTGCAGTACGTTGTGATCCATGCTTGGCCCTATCAGCTACAAACCCTCTTTCTTCGAAATCATTCACTACACGATAAAGAGTGTGTCTTGTTGGCACGTCGTTTCTACCAAAAATTTCACGTAACTTTCTCATCGTCACAGTAATCGATGATTGATTTTGATAAAATGTTTCAACGGTTAAAAGATATTGGTTTATCGAATATTTTTCTGTAATAAATTTGCCACGTCTCTACTTCACGACTGCCAAATATGAACTGTCAAGACTAATGTTTACCAAAATGACGGCAAAACAAAGTAGTATACCTTCCCGACGGACACCCTGTATTCCTAATCACGTATTTTATTCAATTGCACTAAATTCTATATAGTTTTGCACCTATTGGGCATTTGGTACTGCAGACGAAAATGAATTGCATTGACAGGTCTCTTTCTGTGCCACACATATTCATTGGCTGCGTTTGATTTTAGAAATTTACAACTTTACTTCTTTTGTAGAACTTTTATTTGATAAGAACTTAACAATTTACCATACCTATCACCATCGGGTGAAGATACGTAAATCAGTTTATCTGACTGGCATTTCTAAACTGGTCAATAATTACGAGTATTTGATTTTTATTTCAACTTTTTTAATACATTTAATATACACCGAAAAAACTTCCTATTAAAATTCCAACTATATCATAGGTGATGTATATCTCTAACTAACGCGCAATTGATGCTAATTAGTAAATGTTCACTAATTATACACAATTCAATTAAATTGATTATTACAATTCAATTACCTTCCCATATTATCTTCTTACCAAATGGCACAGGATGACTGTCAACATGTGTGAGGTTTTGGAAGGCGATTTTTGAACATATGAATTCCTTGGAGGCATTTATCATCATACAGAAAAATTAATTGGAAAACAGTTTTTTATATGGAAAAGTGTCTTAGGAGGATTTGCTTTTACAGTAAAAGTATCTTTGATCACATTATTAGTATAGAACGTTATATGAAACACCATTTTACACATAGACAATAATTTTGGAAAACGTTTCCCTAATGAAAACGAACTTCTACGCAATGCATTTTCCATACAGGTACCCTCATGGGCTACACATTTCATATAGAAAAATATCATGGAATACCCTTTACATTAAATGAAAAGTGTCATGGAAATAATTTTTCATATAGAAAAGTGCCATGAAAGATAATTTTCTTATACAAATGTGTCATTCATATAGGAGGGTATCGAGGAATATATTTTACAGATAGAAATGTGTCAAGGAAGATGCTTTTAATTTAGAAAAGTCACATAAATGTTACTCTTCGTTTAAAATAGTTATAGAAGACAATTTTCGTAGAAAGTAAAATTGTTTACAATAGATGTTGGAAGACATGTTTTATACAGAAACGCAATATTCATAAAAAAGTGTTTTTGAAGACACTTTTCATACAGAAAATTATTTTGGAGTACGGTTTTAATTTAGATTAGTATCTCACAACACTGTTTTTAAATACTGAACTGACTTAGAAGTCACTTTTAATGTGGAAAACTGTTTTTCCTTATGAAAAGTGTCTTCCGAGAAGATTCTTCATGCAAAAAACGTCTTTCAAAGCACTTCTTTATAGAAAAGGCACTTCTTCATATGAAAAGAGTTAAGTCATCATAGAATTTAATCTTGGCTCAGCTGATGCATTACAAGAAATACAATTTTGTTAAAGACTCTATTTCATATCATAAATATTATCGCTTACCTTCAAAAAGTTGACGTTTGAAATGATTTGTTATTTTTTCATCATGGCAATTTCAAAACTAAATTTTTTGACAATCCCTTCGCTAAAAAACACGACAGCAACTAACATAATTTAAGATATTGGAATTTTCCAACTACGCAACTACGAAATTTGTCAGTATAAGCCAATATTTTGATTTATTTGAACTTGAAACAATCTTTGTATTTGAATTTGAAAACATTGAATTATTTTTGGCCCACCTATTTAACTTGTGATGTCATATGACGACAGCTTTTTTAACAAATTGTCATCGTAACCCCAGGTATTAAGATAATTTTTGGGATTTTTTTTATTTTTTAACTCTATTCGGATTGAGAGAGATTAAAACCCTGCCTCGAATTTCAAAAAAATTTCGATTCAATCATAACCATCAGTTCGTCCGCATTTCAGTTGACAGCAAGTTAGGGTCCATATGAGTTGGGCGGCTCAAATTTATTTCGATCATTTATTTATTTATTTCTTCAATGTCTTATAATCTTAAACAAAATCGGTCCAGTATAATCGGTTTCCATATCTAGAAATGCGAACATATTTGTATTTTAAAGAACATATCATGGTTATTGACAACTACGGAAACGAACTGTGCCAATTCATACAATTTTATTAGAGGCTTTCGCAATAATGAGAGTAATTATTCGAAATGAAATTAGCAGAGTCGTTTTTTATGCAAGCTAAGACATATTTAACAATAAGTCGGTAAACATTCTATGACATTGTTGATTACAAGCGTCGCAAGTGGGCAAAATTGGTCTAGTAGGAAAACATTTTATCATACAGGGATTAAACCAGGCGTCTTTTTTTTAATATTTACCTAACATTTTTACCATTTTTCCCTTTATTGCAAAACGCAGAGTGGGAGTAAGTATTATCCCACTCCTTATCGGTTTGTCCGTTGTTGTTAGAACTCTCAGCTTAATCAGTTGCTCACAGGAAGAAGGCACTACGTGCAACGCAAAGAACGTCACAGTGTCATTAATTGGCTGCCAAGACCGTGTGATTTGACTCCGCCAGGCATTTTCATATGAGGTTTACTGAAATCGCAGGTTCATGCTCATAAACTGCAATAGACCGACGACCAGACCACCGCTCAAACTCATTCGGATCTATGCAGCAGAGTCATTGAAAATCGGATCCGTGACTAAACATTAGATTTCATTTCAGCATGGAGCGTGGAAATAGGATCTTCTTTGGATAGAGCTGGATTGGAAAGGCTTATAGAGTTCGATTTCCTGCGAACCAGTTCTCAGTCTTGGGAATACTGCAGTTACTCTGATTCCTGCAAGACTGGACGTTTTGGCTTTCACTATTAGACGGCAAAACCAGAAAAATAATTAGAAACCAAGTCAAGAAGCACATTTAATTTGTTCATTCATTAACTTATTTTTCTTTTTTCTTCTACAACATATTTCTAAATTCTGCTCAACCGAAATACTTGATAAAAATAATAAAACCTAAATAAATTACGACTATGGTGTTTCGCCTTAGTTAATCCATAACACTTTGTGTGCCAAATATAATCGGGGCCATTAACTCCAGCCCCTCCGCTAGAGTGCAGTCAATATTTTTATTTTTATAATTTTTATGGTCGAATAATAATGAATGTCTTATGGAACTTATCGCAAGACAGAAAGAATCGACGGGCAGATGGCAATAAAAATGCCACCATTTCAGAAGTTTGCAGTTTGCGAATATCGGCGGCGATATCAGGTGGTAGTGCGGAATTTTGTTAATTAGTTGAAAAAAGAAAAAAAAAACTAACAAAATATCTAACAAATATATGGATACTTCTCTACTCCTAATGCTCTAAAAGCATTTCATCTGACATATATAACGTTTCTTATAAACTGCCTTCTGACCAACCTAAGTGTGCTTAAAGTGTTTATGAAATCCCGTTTTAAAATGCTTTTGGAAATTTCACTTTTCTTCGGGCTTATTATTTTTATCGACTATCTTCGCCGTTCATATATGACACGAACTATTCGGAATATACCTTTGGTTTCCCGTCTCCCCTTCATCGGCTCTTTTCTTGCCTTATCTGACGCAAGGCCCGATAGTAAGTATTTAAAAATCCTTAAAATATATTTAAAATATTACAGCTATTCAGATCTGTTGCAAATATGGCGGAAGTTCATTCTCCGCCATGGCAAGTCATTTCATAGTCCGTGCTTGGGAAGGCTAGTTATCGTCACAGCTGATCATCGCATTGTGAACCCCCTGCTCAACAACTCTGTGAATTTACGTAAGAATCAATTCTACAACTTTCTTAACGTTTGGTTGGGCAGTGGTCTATTAATTAGCAGCGGCAAGCTATGGCAGACCATGCGTAAAATTATTACCCCCACATTCCATTTCAAGATTCTGGAAGATTTTGTTGAAGTCTTTGATCGCCAAAGTGAAATATTTATAAGAAAATTAAAAACTTCGGCAGATGGACAAACCGTAGTGGATATTTCTATGCCTATGGGCTTGTTGGCATTGGACATTATAGCGGGTAAATGTTGGATAATATAAAACTGAAAAAACGTAGATTAAATTGCAAGCGGTATCTTTCAGAATCGGCTATGGGTGTCACGCTTAATGTCCAACTGGATTCGAAATCGGAATTTGTTGAAGCCGTTAACGAGTAAGTTTCAAAAAAAAAAAAATTTTATACAATGAAGTCATTCATAGGAATGATTACTGTGTAAACGGCAATATCATAACTAAGAATTGAAATTTATTTTTGATTAGCCTTACCAATCGGCAAGCGTAATTGAAAATCCTTCTTTACGGTTACTCAGTTCTCTCGATTTCAGATTGAAAAATATGACGGTTCATTTGACATTCTCATTTAATTTGTAATGTTAAATATCTAATATAAATAATAACAAAAGTTTTAATTTTGAATTTAATTTTATAAGCATCCAGCGCTGAGCACTGGGATCCAAGCTCATAAAAAATTAGTTTTGATGTACCCAAATGTCATGGGTTCAGCTAGTATGCTTCGTCAGAAATCCTATATGAGTTAGTGAAGGTTAAGGGAAATGGATAGCAACCAAAAAGGCAAGGCAAGAAGGCCGACAGAATCCGCACTGGTGAGCCGGCCATGGGAATAGATGGTGGTGGTTTGTCTATATATTACGGATCGGTTTGGAACTTCGTACCTGAAATTCTATACGATTTAGTGAAAACTAAAGATAGAGAACATTCAAGAAAGTTTTCCTATAAAAAAGCGATAGAATCAGCGGTGGTGAGCCAGCTATGAGAATAGTTGGCGATAGTTCGTCTATATATTGCCGGTCGGTTTGGAACCTCATACCTGAAATTTTATACAATTTAGTGAAAACTAAAATCAAAAAACATTTAAGAAGGCTTTCTCATAAAAAAGCATTAGAATAGTTGGCCATTAGAAATCCATTAAAATAGCTGGTTGTGGTTCGTCTAAATATAAATATCGATTTGGAACTTTGTAGCCCAACCAATGGAACGGACTTGGCAATTCCAACACGTGGATAAATTTATTTGACCTTTAGGTAGCCTTCGCACCTGAAATTCTATGCGATATAGAGAAGACTAAGGAAGACAGCCGATAGAATTGGCGCCGGTGAGTCAACAACAAAAATAGTGGTCTGAATATTGAAATTGCAACACCTGAGCAAGATCTTTCGACCGTCAGATGTACTTCATGTTAGAAATTTCACATGTGTTAATAAAGACTAAGGCACACACAGGACGTACAAGAAGACCTTCTCATAGACAGACGACAGAATTGTCGACGGTAGCGTCTCTGTATATGATGAGTTCTTGTTCTTGAGACCTCTGAGTATGCTTCTGATACAAATTCTAAATGATTTGCAGAGACTATATGATATGATATATGATGATGATGATATGAAGTGTATATTATACTTAAAGAAGAATGCCATAATCTAACATAAGAAACAACTCAATGATCTTTCAGGAATTAGCCAATATATTAATTTAAGTTCTTAAAGGAATTAAATATAAAAAGCAATTTCATTTAATGGAAGAAATTGTGCGATACCTGTATTCAAAGTTACTGAACAAGACAGAGAGCTAACCGTCACCACTAAAAAGTAATCTAAAAATATTATGACTTAAGTCACTTCCCTTATTTTTATTGCCAAATGTGTACCAATCATATAATAATAACAATTGTTAAAAATTATCATCATAATGCAATAGCAAAGATCCAATTGCAAAGCATAGACTCAATTAGAACAAATGTTTATGTCTTCCTATCAATAAACTTTCCAATCCTCAGTATAAGTATGTCAAGGAATACAGCACATATGGAAAGTAAAAGAGTTCTTATGTGACAGGACGGGTTAGTTAAACTTGAAAAACAAACTGCCGCAGTGACCAAGAGGGCTAAGAAGTAGCGCTTAAGAGAAATTTAGTCAAATAGAAAACGCGTTCGGTGGAGATGGATGTTTATTCCATGCTGAAGTAATTTTTCCCCAATTTGTTTCTATACATACATACATATATTAAATAGAAAAATAAATATTTGATAGCTCAAAAGCGTAAGGAACGAAACAAACAAAAATACTGGGGAAAAGAAAGGAATGGAATCCCTCAGATGTTGTCGATGCTCTCGAGCATTGTAAGGACCACTATTTAAACATATGCACACAGGATGCATGAACTCTTCCCGGCGAAATTGTCTTTATCTGAGATGCGTATTTTATCGACAAATATAAGGGAAAGGGAGATATAAGGAAATGAAATGGGACTTAAGAAGCATTGTTGAATGCCTAGAGGAAACATACGACCTCTGGCCGCTACCTTCAAATTTTTCAGCGTTCATTTCATTTTTATATTGTGCTGCCTTGCAGAACTAGTAACTTATAGATGTCTTCTCTCTATAATTACAGCATACTCGATCATTCCATAATTTTTGCTTTTTACCTTTTAGCAGAATCTTCCACTCTATATCCTCCCTTTTTGCTCTTTCCACAACCGTTGCTTTCACTCAAAAAGACGGTCTATCTCTCTTCCATTATCATTACAGTATTACCACACAGCAGGCGTTTCAGTTGAATGTAGCGTTCCCATGTATGCATCATTTTTTCTTTCTCAGGCAAGGCTTGTCAGAGTGCAGATTTTCATACCCAAGTACATTTTGCGGGAGGTATCATCGAATACACATTGGGTTATTTCTGATTGTCAGGAACGTCAGCATTTGAAGCGTTTTGTCCTATAATAGCAATTGGTCTTTGTACTTGCACCCAAGCAGCTAGCAGTCTATTTCAGCACCACGGATAACACGCACATCCATGATGATGGAGATGATGGTCGTGCCTTCCGCCTATTACCACATTATCAATCTGGCTACACGCAATATGATCAGATGATGCCTTGGACATTTTTGTGCAGGAATATACTATCATGTTGTGCACCGCCGGAGGTTGTGCCACATATACTGTTTTCGGATCGCATGTTTTTTGTAGGCACTTATGAAAATCGGAAGGAAGACAAAGGGGAGGAAAGCAAGCCTACTCTTTGTCTTCCTTCGGGTTGCACGCAGGAATTAGGGAGGTAAAAAATTCCTCACCTTCATACGGTCACTTACAGGCCTAAACCGCGAGCACAGGTAAGAAAATGTCTTACTCACTACAAATCCATAAGCAATTTCATGCCTTTCTACAAGACAAGAGTAGTAGATTTCACGACTCTTGTCTTATTGATCGCATACTCTCGATGACAATGATGTCGGCTTTATATTAATCAAGGACATCCACTATTCCCATAATAGCATCTTAGCCGTAAAAGGTGTATAAACCATTTCTTTATTTTGTTTTCATTTGTTCATACCAATTTCATGTAAGGCGGGCGATCAATTGGTCCACCGTATTTAATTCTAGCAATCTGGTAAGAGTGGTAACAAACGTTTCCTATTTATGTTAGTCGCCACCTTTGACCGAAGTTGGGAAGTTTTAAGCTATTTGGGAAATTCTATAAATAGTCCTAGTCACCATTCTCCCCTATCTCAAATAATACGTCATATACAAAATACATACGACATATGTAGAACGGGGGAAACCCCGAATACCTCCATAATTATGACGATCTCGTAAAAAGCTATGTTAATTGGAATGAATTTCTCCCGTACTAAAAAGACCAGTGTTTATTGTTCGAAGTGAGAAACGCGGCACCCTCTTGCCATTAGCTTTATCACTTCCAATCACTTTACCACGCGACATGCAAACTTATAACTTAACTTATAACTTTTTTGTTTCCCCTCTTTTCTTTCCAGCGTTACGGAAGTTGTTGCAAATCGATTTACAAAACCCTATTTGGCATTTCCAACTCTTTTTAAAATCTTGTATCCAGAATATTATAAAATTCAAATGAAAGGTGTACACGTAATGCACAAATTTACTGAAAAGATTATAGCAGACAGAAAAAAGGCCATACAAACGACTTCCAGTAATTCTGCCGTGGACGACACGAACGACCTAGGTATTAAAAAACGCATGGCTTTATTGGACGTCTTGTTGCAATCTACTATGGACGATGGCAAACCATTGCCAGATAAACAAATACGCGACGAAGTTAACACATTTATGTTTGAGGGTCACGATACCACCACAGTGGCTACATCATTTTGCCTGTACGCTCTATCACGCCATGTGAAGATACAGCAAAAGCTATTCGAGGAAATACGCAACCATTTTGGTGACGATTTGGAACGTCCAATTACGTATGCTGACTTACAACAGTTGAACTATTTGAACTGTGTCATAAAGGAATCTTTGCGTTTATATCCTCCCATTCCAGCTATTGGACGCTGGTTAGAACATGATATAAAACTTGGTAAGAAGTCATCCAAAAGAACCCATCCGAAGTAATTTAAATTCTATATCACACTTCTTTTTCCAGATGAGTGCATTTTACCCGCTGGTGCTAACATCATAATGCTTCTATACGAAATGATGCGTGATCCTGATATCTTTAAGGATCCTTCACAGTTTAGGCCAGAACGCCATTTGGAGACCAGTTCGAAAGCTAATTCCTACAGCAATATACCATTTAGTGCTGGACCAAGGAATTGCGTGGGTCAAAGATTTGCCTTGTTCGAGATGCGGACAGTTATAGTCAAGATGTTACGACATTATGAACTTTTACCTTTGGGAGATGAAATGCGTCTAGTGGTAACAGTTGTATTACGCTCCAGTAATGGGGTGAACCTTGGGCTGAAGCCACGTAATTACAACCAAGTAGCATTAAATATGTAGAAAATAGATAGAATAGTTATTGGAAATTGCAAAACAAATTCTACAAATAAAAGAAGGGGGTGCAAAATCCTATGTTTTGTATGATGCAGAGACATCATATATGGACGGCTATAGTTTCCGGGATATTAAGCAAAGAAAATTAGAAATGATAAATTCTGGTGCTTTATTTGAGCTAATTTCGACTATCTCGACATTATTTCAAGTTGCAATTAAGAAAATATGAAACCATACTGAAAAAGTAGAAATTGAAACTGATTTTGGAAAATACTTATTGGTATTCTGAAAGCAATACACAAATTTCAGTAAGGCTTGTATAAACATAGTGTTTACACTCATTTTTTATTGTCAAATTTTATGTTAAAAATGAACTTGCAAAAGTTTTATGAACGTACCTACTGTTGCATAGAACCAAATTCACTTATTGTGAATTGTTAATAAGATAAGTGTCAGATCATATTTAACGATTGCCGCAAATTTGTATTTGTAACTGCCGTAAAACGAAAGCCAAAAATGTATTACTTAGCACAGATCAAGTGGTAAGCACCACAGCTTCCCCAAATAAACTTACCTTGCATTGAAATTAATCACTTTCTTAATTGCTTTCATTTCAAACTGCAAGCAAATAATTTCTCATACCTTCTGAGAAATTATCTCATTCACGGTATATCATCAAAATTCATCATCAGGTCAATTTGTCTTCGCAGTGATACAAGAAGATTGCTTCAATCCTAGAATGCAATCCACAACCTACTCTACAAATTTCCAGCAGGAAGTTACTGCAGCATTCTCAATGCTTGGGAAATACTATTTGATATTGAGAAACCAGTACAGAAATATCAGTCAGGTGAACTGACTTACTGCTATTTGATATAAATATGAGACGATTTTGAGAAATTCACATTGGTGTTGGAATAACCAAACTGATATAATGGTCCTTCTAATTGGGTTTCAGCTTATTTTATTTTCATACAATCACATAAATTGCTCTAGTCAACGCATTCGCTATACATATTCTGATACACTTGATTATGACAATATCATACCTCCTACAATCATGACTAATATGATGCCCGATACTATCCGTTAATGATTATGAATTCATGTATTTCTCGGAACAAAATCATTCCCTCGTATCATAACCCAGGATTCTATGCTGTACAGCAAGACAAATAGGACTAGTGTTTGGCACAGGTGGAATTTTATTCGTAGAAAGGTAGCATCTGTTTGAAACAACATTTCTTTTACTGACAATGGAGACGTGGTAGATGATATCATCCACCAAGATATAGTTGACAACATTCAAGAAACAAATAAATTGATTATGTCCATTTTTGCAAATGTAATCAATTTTATTTACTCTTTTTCAATGATTGTGAGGGCTGAAGTAACATCCCGCGATTTTCGTTCATAATTACTTCTCACAAAAATCTCAGAAATTGATGTAAATAGTTAGAGTACATAATAAAAAGAATATAATGCGGAAAACCCATGAAAACCGAAACTTTATTCAAAAATCCCAAATAATTAGAATAAGCTGTGGTTGTCACTGCCACATTCTGGAACGACAAAATTGTCCTCATCACGTTCTTCGATACGTTTCGCCATCTTCCAAAGAACTGACAATTTAAGCTGTTTTGTTTGCAAATTTCAGATAGAAAAGCTTTTTAATGATTAAGTTTAAGTTTAATTTTTATTTATTGAGTATTTTGGAAATAACTTGAGTGCATAATATAACGATGGAATAATACGTAAGACCATAATGTAATATCTGGAGGAACTGATTCTTATATAGCACTACCTTTTGACATTATTAATTCTATTTTGTTAAAATTAAAATATCGCCCTTGCTTCCGAGGATTCTTCTGGTCATGGAACTAAACTCTTAAACATTGACTTAAAACTAAATAAATATTAATACCAAATATTTGTGTATTCATGTAAATGAATATTTATGTAAGTAAATATCAAATATGAGACTGAAAATGCAATCCGTTAACCTTTGTGAGTACCCAAAAAAGCTTTGTTGTAAAACCGATGGCGAAGATCAACAAAATAATCAGGTATAGTTTCATTAACTTAACCAGTTGACGTCCAATTCCATTAGCATTTTAAAATGTATGTTTCAAAGAAATTAGTATTTCTATTAGCTTTATTATTGACAAAAAATGTGAAGCATTGGGGGAAAACAAAAATGTTTCTAAAGCACATTTTCTTTAAGCTCTAAGAAATAGCCTACATAAGCACGCATATTATTTGTAGCCTATTAAAAAAAACTGATCATATAAAATGATTTATTTAACAATGCAAAAATGCAATTTTATCTAAACGACAACATTTTCTATGGCATCCCGAGTCATATGTAAATATAGGTCACTTCAATTGCCAAAGTTTTAACCTTTACGAAAGATCCACAAAACTTTCGGAAATTAAAAATATCTTCAAATAATGCTCGCTAGATGTCACTGGTGCTAGTGAGACTTGGTTAAAACCGTCTGTACCATTTAGCAAAATATCTATCTCTGGATATTCTTTTTGTCGGAATAATCGTTCCGGACAAAGAGGTGGCGGAGTTACATTGTATCTTTCAAACTCCGTTAAATATAAAGTAGTTTTTAGAAATGACAACTATGGTGTACTTGAATGCTTGTTTGTAGAATTGTTGTTTGGTAGAAGAAAAGTATTAATTTGAGTTTTTTATCTACCGCATGGTTATTTTGAACTATTTGATAACTATATTTCCGACTTGCTGGTTCAGTACTCAGATGTTATTATAATGGGTGATTTTAGTTGTAATTTGTTTGATATTGTGAAATCGCATGGTGTTAGAGAAGCAGACAGGAGGATGAATATGGTGGTGACACAATTCTTTGCCTACACATTTTAATATGTCTTATAAATCTACTTCCCAAGCATTTCTAACCATGCTTGTATTTTTATTTCCATTGGCATAGCTGTTAGAAAGTAGGAATATTTTTGTGAGTTTGCTGACTACAAAGCTGTAAATTCGGATACCTTGCGTGATTTCATAAGTTCCATAGATTTTTCACGCTACAAACAATGTTGATTATATTTCTTGCCTTTCATCGATACATCCTATTTTCGCACTTAAAAGAAAAATTATTCTTACTTTTAAGGACAACTGGATTAAATCCCCAAATTTGGCATATGGCGATGTGGCTTATAAAGCATATTTGATTTGAAGATAAAACTGATATTAATTGGAAAATATTTTGCAAGGCAAGGAATAAGGCTAAATCTGTGATCAGAAAGGGAATTGATGCACTTTTCAGTGTACTTAGGTATAAATCAACGAAAGAATTATGGAAGTTCTTAACAAGTTATTTCTTCAGACAAATCTTTTCCGAGTGACGTGAATGTTAATGAACTTAATGAAACATTTGTAAGCTATCAATCAACCAATATTATCAAAACTATCAATCAATGCCCCAGCGGGAGAGTGGTTTTTCCTTTCAATGTGTTGAGCTATGATACCTGGAGAAAGTGTTTTAAATGATCAAGTCTTATGCAGCCGGCTGTGACGGATTTTCTTTGAAATTTTTACAATTAGTATTCCCTTATATTTCAACTCACATGCTATACATTGTGAACACCATCTTGATTACATCTAAATATCCATCAGCATGGAAATTAGCAAAAATAGTCCCTGTGGTAAAAAAGGACTCAACATGGTCTGTGCCCAGTTATAGGCCCATTTCAATTTTGCCAATTTTGTCAGAGATAGTGGAGCATGTTTTGAAGATCCAATTAACCAAATATCTTGAGGTTAGGTCTTTTTTGAATGATTGTCAATGCGGCTTCAGAAAGGATAGAAACACTACTTCTTTGCTAATAGATCTGACTATAGTATTCGGGAAAATTTCAATGGGAGCAAATTATGCATACTGATGTCATTGGACCTGGAAAAAGCACTTGATCGAGTGGATCATACATTTTTGATTTATAAGTTACATGATTTTTACAGTTTTGCAAACAATGCTTGTAGTTTAATTTACTTCTATCTTTCAAGAAAAAAGCAGCAAGTTTGCGTCAATGGTAGATATAGTAATGTGCTCAGCGTAAAGAGTGGGGTGCCGCAAGGTTCAGTCTTGGGCCCAAATCTCTTCATTCTTTACATCAACGATCTTTTTTCAAAGTTTGATACTCCGTGTAAAACGTATGTCTTTGCTAATACCATTAGCTACCAGTTACTATTTAAAGGGGATTACCAGTTTCTTGACGTTCTTCAGAAGAAAATTAATTATGTGCTTCATAGGTTACATGATTAGATGTCGAAGAACAGACTTTGTGTTAATTCTTCTAAGTCCAAAACTATGCTTTATTCGAACCGAACTGAAGGGGATTTGCGAGTAGTTTACAATGACCCTAATTTACAGTTTGTGCATGACATGAAATGTTTAAGAGTCTTATTAGCTGATAAGCTGTGCTTTAAGAATCACATTAATCACGCTGTTTTAAGTGTTAACTATGCATTGAGACAATCATACGCTACTACAATTATACACTACTACTCGCTCCCACTGTATGTGAAATAGCAACTGGTTCATTCTCTAGTTATGCCAAATATTATGTACTGCTTAGAGGTATACTCTGCTACTAGTCAAAAATATATGAAACTCCTTCAATTATCTTTGAACAGAGCTGTTCGCTACATCTTTTCCTCAAGAGACGCGTACATATAACTCCTTTTGTGATTACATTTCTGGGATTGTTTGTTGTTATGTTTTTATAAAATATATTCTAACCAATGTCCGCGCTTCCAATATGAAACTTTTAAATTTTGTCACTCCGTTCGTAGAAGACAATTGTTTATTCCCAAACTTTACCATCTTACAGCACGATTTTTTAATGCAAGAGTAGCTCGTAGCTAGCAATAGCTCGTAATAAACTTATCTGTCATATGCAGTTGACATAGGTGAATATTCCTTTACATCTTAGGCCTGCATTTATGAGTGATAGTTGCTAATTTTTACTGGTTCATCTTAAATATATGATTTTGTGTAATTAATTTTTATTTTATATAAATTTTTACATTTACTTTGGAGTAGTATTTATTTTAATTTATGCACAATGTGATTTACTTAATAGTTTCGAACTGTAAAATTGTCAAATTAATTAATTATAATGCTTTAACTTCTACAATAAAAAAAAAAACTTTGCAATTTGAACTGACCTATATAATTCAATATTCCATTTTTTTCTCATTATTTTCATTTTCATTCATTTCGCATATTTTTAGTGCACTTTTTGAGCGTTATAAGTTAATAGTTACTAGTTAATTTGATGTTATGTTCTAAGTTATATTTGTTTTTAATTGCAGTATTATTTATTTTATGCATTTTGTAATTTACTTGATATTGGCTAAGGGCTTTAAATTGCATGATTGTTAAATAAACGACATGAAAAATTCCACTGTGCAGCCCCCACCACATCCCGAGAATCCTCTCACATTAACAACTTATCAGTATTTGAGGTATGTCTGTATGATATTTTGTCACAGAAGGAGCATATGGGCTATTTAATGTTTTTTACGATAATACATTTTTATAGCAATTTTTTCAGTAACATATCCGCCATTTATGGTATTAATTTCAAAGTATCTCATGAACTGATTTTTTAAAAACTCACTGATTTTATTCACTCCTTTTATTTATTTATTTGTTTTTTTTTTCATTTTTTTTTTTTTTTTTTTGATTCATTGGTATACAAATTCTCTTGCATTCCATGAATGAGACGTGGAAGAGTTTCTCACATTCAGTGAGCTTACATGCGTTCTATTTTCTTGTCGATAACTCGACTACTCGAACTCGATTCGAAGACACATCCAGGTGACCTCCGCTCAAACAATGATAGGTGGTTGTATGCGGGATTGAACCCGTGATCATGCATACGATAGTCGCATGCAATAACCATCGCCCCACGGTCGGGAATTTCATTTAGGCATTTAGTGCTTGAGGGATGTAAAAGAAAAACCCATATACATATTTCAGTCGCATACATTCTCTCAACTGCCTTTTCTGTTGTTGCGAAAAATATTCCCTCCTTTCGGGATTATTGTTAAGCCGGCCAACTTGTATGTGTGGAGCGTGGCTGTGCAATATTTTTTCATTGGCATCACCAAATGGAAATGGAAATAGGAATGAATGTATAAGTTAAATAATGTAACTCGTATGGGAGATACCAGAAAGGGCGTCGTCGTTCTGCCAATCTTTTTCACATTTTACGTATTATTATAACGAAATTCAATTAACGGAAACTTTAGTAGCTTCAGGCTACCAATTAGGGTGCGTGGTTACATGATCGATTGGAAAAGACTACAGGCTGACTAAATATAAATTAGAGGATTGATCGAATTTCGAAAAATTACCCAATTTGGATGAGGGGTACCTGAGTGGGCGTGGCAATATATTCCGTTTTCATTCGTTCATTCATTCATTAATGTAACCGATTGAAATACATCAAGCCCAAAATATATGGTTTAGATCGGTCGTTTGTATGTAACAGAAAAGGTGGTGGATTTTTAAAATTTTACCAGAAATTATGAAATAATACAACGGGAAAAAATTTGGGTTGCTGCAAGTTATGGGTGAGGAGCTCATTTACAATCTCTTGGTTCGATTCTTATTTTTTTTTATTTTATTTTATTCTGTACCAAGTTTTAAGAAATTCCAGAAACATTTATGACAGTCATGGTGTCCACCAGACAGCCAGCTAGCTAACCAGCCAACTAGACAGACGAACGGACATCGTTTAATCGACTTGTAAATTAATGAAACACATTTGGTCAAAAAATACTTGGTATTTTAAACGCTTCCTTCTGGATGTTACATATTTGCCGCATCAAATGAAATATACCTTCATACTTCCAGATGAAGGTATGTTGACAGGCGCAAAGTACGGCAAGTGCCAAATAGTGCGTTGGATGATATATCGGTTGGTTGCAGGATAAATAGACGTGGCAAAAACGTCCTTTTCTCCTGAACAATTTCTAGTCTCCATTGAATAATTACACCCCCAATTACCTAACGATCACGCGAATTAGAAAACAGTCTTTTCTTGAATATAAAAAATATTTTATTCGACTTGATGCGCCTTTCTTTATTGAGTTAAAGAATAATTCTTCAACACTATGTGTTGTTGCACTGATTATTCTTGACTGCCTTCCAATTTTATTTTGCTGTTCTTAAATACAAAATTTGCATCTTAAACTATTTTCCTAGACAAACATATTTAAAGTAAACATGATAATGATACACATATTTTCACAAAACACATTTACGAATTCATCCCTAATCCGGATGTTTATGAATTCCTATCTCAGACTAGTTGTCTGTCTTAATAGTTCTTGATCTACGGAGTAAATATATTTCTTATCCTCTAAGCATTTATTTTAGATTGTTTATAATAATACAATTTCTTATTCTGAGTCGTAAATTACTTAACATGGGTCTAGATACTTTCTTATCATCTATTGGAAGTTACTCTATGGAGAATTACTTATAAAATGAGTTCGTTAGTGTTGTTTGTTTATTGGTATTACAAATAGAGATAAGGTTTATGCATGAGCAACGCTAACTGAGCGTCGCTAACTCGCGAGAAAGTAACTGGCTTCGAAAACCAGGTGTAAGTCGCACGATTAGTTACACATGTTGATTTTGTGAACATGTTTGTTGCTTTTAAGTTTTTCGAAATTGCACTTGAACGGATGGCTTCTGTGTAGATGTGGGTGGTATCGTTAAAAATTGTACGAATTGCAATAGGTTCTTCCTACATATATCTATTTGCATCACGTCGAGTTTGTTCATCCCGGAACAACTTTGATACTTACGGTGCACTGGAAAGTGGTCGATATACCGATTAATCGTCAGGTAAATGGGCGGTTTATAAAACGGCTTTATCTCCTATATAATGCAATCATTTCTCTTATTTTTCATGTGAAAAATATTTAATTTTCGCCAAGTTTCAGTCTTTGTAATAGTGCTTAGGTGATATTACAGTGTAGAGATTTATTATAGGACGAACGGGAATTTATTATTATAGTTTCCTTAAATGAATCAGGTCTAACTTTGACATAATAAAAACAATCATAATATGGAAAGTTGTAAAGTATTGCATTGCAACTTAAGGACATATGAGCTCACCAGAAGGCGACGACTGAATTACTCCAATATCACAAATTATATTAATTCACATTACGCTTTGACAAATTATACTTACATATATGTAGTTTACTAGTTCCAAATTAATCATGTGAAAGTGGGGGAGGCATGGCAAATACCAGAATGGGTGTGTTGACCACTTTCAATCTCACGACTTGATGTTCCCGTATTGGTAGAAGTGCAGTGAAAATTTGTGCATTTCAGTACTTTTGGTTATAACCGGGCCCATAATTGGAGCGGTCCCTCAAAAACCGTGCGAACTGGGATAGCTATTTACCGCACCTATCCACTAATATATATTTTTATTATTAATATTGTTGGAAAAAACACAAAGTGTCCGTTTTTATTTGTTGTATACGTAAGATCTTTATTACTACATCGTCTCTGACTAAATTCTCATTGAAATTTCAGCCTCCTCAACTAAAGCGGTTCTTTCGATATTATCTCTAGCGGTTTGGGCTCACTGGTGATAAATTTGTCAGTCGCTTTATGAAATCTCTTACTACTCGAAAATCTATTATTAGGTGAAATATATAGTTCTGCAACAGGAATCTACAAAAACGATCGAAATGTCCACTACGAAACGAAGTTGATGTCTAATTTTCAACAATTTAGCTTGTCGCAAAAAAAATCTTTCTGAGATAATTTCATTTCTTAAATAGGTGGCAACATTCTCTATGCAAATGTTACGATAGCCGCAGAGAAGAATTATAAACAGAGGATGGATTTGTCTATGTAGCAAATTTTGTTAAGTCTGAACGTCGTCACACTACGTGATCTATCTGATTTCTCGTATTATGACCAGGAGATAACCACGTTGTCTTGTGGATGTCTTTCGGAAGTGTTACCATGTAGACTAAATTTTCCGACTGCTAGATTAAGAACATCTTCCCTTCCTACTTTAGCATTAAAATCTTCCAGAACAATTTTAAAGTCGTGACCAGAGCAGCAGGAATAGGCTTCTTCTAGGCACTTTCAGAATGTATCTTAGGTGTACTTCTTTTTGTCTTCCGTAAGGCATGTGCATAGATTATCGTGATGAAAAATATTTCGTATTGGTGCGGATAGTGGCTATACGTATATTTCGTATTAGTGCGGATACGGGCCCCACAAAAAATCCACATCTGAATTTATGCTTTTCTGAGTGGCAAGTAGTAGATGTCACATGTTTTACTCCGAGAGCATTATTGTCCCATCCATCGCATTTTCTGAATGGCGGTGATGTCAACTTTATATTTATCAAGGACATCCACCAGTCGGATAAGGACATCTTCTCTATTAAGAGTGCAGATATTCCAGATAAAAAAGACAAATTTCTTTGCATCCCACGAATGAGATATCGAATAGCTTCTCACTTTCAATGAGATTACACGTTTTATACTTCTAGACGGTTCCAAACGTTACAATTTGGCTTGTCTTCCGTCAGACACATCAAGATGACCGCCACTCAAATAATGATAGGTGGCTGTATGAGGAATTGATTGAGTTTCCGTAACAGATGTTACTCGCTGTCCTAAGATGCATCGGCGGCGTTACTACGTTTTTCAGGTGTCTCAACTAGTCGCCTTCTCGCTTTAGTCTTCTATGGTATTGCCAGGGAGTACTTGCCCGAAGGTCGGAATTCGTTAGCTGCTAGGGAAATTCTGTAAAGAGTTACTTCCAAATTAGAAATTTCCCCGTTCCCTCCATAAAATAGTGAACCAAACATTGGTTCGAGTTTGTCTCCAATATTTACTTCAAACAATCCTCTATCCCTGTATTCCATTTGCGGGATATTTTGTTTACAGTATTCGTATGCATTTTGTATGAAAAAGAGGATTCTGTTTGTGGCCCAAATCCGCCTTTATACAGAAAGGAGAAAATGACATACGAAATAAAGCTGACAGTGACAAATAAAACATAGTTGGTGTTACGCGAGCGAAAATTTTTTCAAGTTCCACCAGAAATGAATATAATTCACAAACTTCGAATCCTGAACTGAGCTCTCTAAGAAAAATTCCTTTTAAGTATTTCAAGCGGGAAATCGATTAAAGTTTGTACCAGACATGTTAAATTGCAATTAGCATTAGCAATTGATGCAATTGGTTTATATTGTCTAATTCATGAAACAATTAGAAATAGTTCAACTAATTCCCATTAGATAATTGAAATTTTTATTCTAATTGTAAAACTAATTGCAATTAGTTGACATTACCAAAAAAAATTGGTTTACTTTTACAATTAGAAATCTAATTGACTTCTACTAATGCAATTACATATTCAATTAGCTCGAATTAGAATCAATTATTTTATATATGCAATGAAAACTGTTTTCTAGCTGGAAAATATTGCTCATTTTATGAAGAAAAATTTGAATTGCAAAAACGTTTTAAATGCCGTATCGACTCAGCATTTTATTGCGAAACATTTTCACGTAAACGATATTATTACAAGGCGAGAGGGATAACGCCTCTGTACCTAATCAATTCCTTCTTTGCCCTTACAGTGGCGACATCTTCCGGCAATGATGATAGATCAATTAAATGACAGGGTTGTTCTTTTCAATCCTGTCCCTTCGTTTCTAACACTGGTCAATTTTCTACAATCTCAACGTTGCCTAAGATAGTACTGTGTACTACCTATTTATCAAACGCTGCCGCTGCTAATGCTAGTCTCTTTTTTCTTTACCTTAGTACCATTTTTCGCTTGGCACGCGCGAGTTATATTGAAATTCCTTTTTAGAAGAGAAAAACCACAGGAAAACTAGAAAACAGCTTAATTAACAAACAATTTGTGTTAATGAAAAGCTAAAATCATAGAAAAGGCAACAACAAACAAAATAAGAATACATTTTAATTTGTTACCAATGTACGTATCGGATTAATCGCAGCACACAGACCTGTAAAATTTCATTCCGTTCTGGGCTGATTGTTGGTTGGTGTGTGTTTTGTGTAAAAAGTGTAGAAACAAAAAAGGAATGTGATAGAACTGAAAAAGTGGATTTTTTGGGAAATTGGACGGTTTGAAGGGAGAAAACGGATTTGTATGTAGTGTCTGTTGATGGTACAGAACTGCTGATGCCACTGCTGTTGATGGTGGCGGCTTCAGCAGCAAACGATACAAATTTGTGCCCAGAGTGTTGTTGTTGCTGCAGACGGCTAGCTTGTGCGAGGGTGGCTGAAACAAAAGTGCATAAAATAAATCAATTTTTCTTTAACATGCAGAAAAGCAGTATATAATTTAGCAGAAATCAACACACCTACGGATATATTTGTTTTCTTCATTTCAATTCTGATAAGAAATTAAGCTGCCATGCCGCAGTGCACAGTTAATAGAAAAGTAGTGAAGAAATGGTCACAAGAGGGCAACTCGTGTGTGCATGACCCTTGGTGCAATTGTGTGCGTGTGTGTATGTGTTTAGCTTGGTTCCCTTGTGTGAACTCTGAGCTTCAGTAATTCGTCGTTGGCTGTTTTTTTTTTGTATCGTCTGATGGCCCAGTCGAGTCAGTCTTCCCAAAAGTCGCCGTCCTCTTGAAGTTTGGGTGTATGTGTGTCTGTGCAAATTGTGTGTGATTATACGTTTTGTTTTCTTATTGTCTTTTCTCCGTTTGTTCCCCGATTTGTGTTCGCTCTCTTTTGTTATTGTTCTTTTTATCCACTTTTGTTAACCAACGCATACTAATAATGGTAACTCAATTTTGTGTTAATTTCATTAACGAGTTCTGTTAAGCTCCCAAGATTTCCTGTTCGACCTTTTTCAATAAATTGCGTACAGTGCCGGCTTGTCTTGATGTTTCTTTTTGTTGCTGTTTTGCGCTATGGCGATCTCAACAGGGTTGCCAAAACAGTCAACTTTGCACTTGCGATAATGTCAGGGATGGTACTACAACTTGGTACTGCAAATTTTTGTTTGCCCTCCCTATTCCTATTCGTCTATATACGTAAAATAATTTTTGAAGGCTCCATTTATAAAAAATAAAAAAAAGTTCTAAATGTCAGAAACAAATTATTTTCGAAATAATAAATATTTCTGTAGGCAACGATTAATAAAACATCTAAAAAAAACCTTTAAAAATTGGGAAGTAAAAGCAAAAATGTTTGCATTCTGTGTCACAGACAATCCCGTAACACCATTCTCAAATTTAATTTCGTTTGGGCTAACTACTAGCCTTAAACGAAAATAGGTCACAATTTTCAGATCCCGAAACCTCCGGTATTCTTTATTGCAAACGGACTGATTTGAACGGATTTAAACTGCAGATTTTCCGTTTTTGTATCGAACTTATAAAATATAACAAGGTTTATCCAAGATAATGGTAGACGGAGCTGTCATCGACACAGCGATCAACCTATTTGGAGTCTATGGCACAAATTTTGCATTACATATGGTCTGGTCTGACAGGAGGCGTGAAAAATTTTTCCAACGTATTTAATATACTTTTTTTATATATGAATTAAGATTTGGGAGACTTTTCGGCGGAATTCTAAATTGGTTTTTCGCAAGTCTATATGGATTACGATGGGTAGACATTTATTCACAATTCCCCAGCCAGCTTTCTGCACGGAAAATTATATTTATAGACATTTGGTGAGGGATTGTGTTAAAAAGCTGTTGTATAAAAAAGTGTGTTCAAAGGCAGGTTTTTTTTTTGTCCAAACGGTCTTCGAGGAGATTTTCTGTGGAAATAAGATTCTCGCAGAACACATTTTGAAAGTAACGTTTGATGTGGAAAAACTTTTCGTAATGCTTTATGCTCGGGAATAAACTTTTGGAAAAAACTGTTTGGAAGCCACTTACTAATGGAATTCCTGATAAGCATAGATTGCGTATCGATTTACCATACAATTCTTTTTAACAAAAATACCTTTAAAAAAATGTTACTAATTTTTGCTTCGGTTTGCTAAAGGAAAATATATTGGCGTCTTTTTTACGAATAACAAACTTGTGATTTTTTTCTTTAGGCGGATAAGAGAATCGATTTCTGACTAAAATTGGAAACGTTTTACTAAACATTGCCTTATGAGCCAGGACTGTATGAAAATCATCTGACCTGCATCCGACCATTCCAAACGTTAAGTTTATGTAATTTCTCTTAAATGTGAGTCTATACAAACCCCATAATTAAGCTTGTTATCGAGGTTCACGTGGCTCTTATAAGTCTAAAAATATAGGCTCTTTTTGGATGTAATCCTTGTGGGTTTACGATAACAAAAGCCCTTATATATCCAACGATGTAATTCGTTGGTACCAGAAAGATTTTTGTGATAACTTTTGCAAAATGCTAAGTTGTTAATCCCGAATTCTTCCTCAAATGGGTTGCTACGCTTTTTTTCTTACAAAGTGAAATCGGCTTTAAAGAAAAATGGAAGTCTGGACAAAATTGAAAGCAAAAAACATAGAGTATGAATATCAAAACCAGGTTTGCAGCATGGCAAAAAGTCTATGGCGCCAAATCGTTACCAAAATGCTGCAACTTTATCAATTTTGTTTTCTATCGAAAAACTGAAATGTGTCGCAAATATTTCAAATTTTCAGAAAAATATTTTATTTTACGATGTAGCCGCCTTTAGCACGTAATTTGTCCGGGAAGACTTGATACGCAGCACTAATACGGCCTGGTGGTACTTTGTCCCATTCTCGGCGAAGAATAAGGCGTTGGCGTAAGGCGTTGACCGTCACATATTTTTTAGTTGTTACCTTGGATTTCAGAATATGCTATATGAAAAAATCCGATGGGTTTAAGTCCGGGGAATATTGTAAAATCGTTTAAAATCTTTTCAAGGCAGATCTGTAAATTCAGGCTCGGTTCAGCGAAAACGAGTTTTGAGCGGTGGAGCTTGCTTTCGCAGAGAAATTCGCTGGTCTAAATTGCCTTTTGATTTGCACTAAAACCGTCTTCTCATTTGTTTACATATTGCTAAACAGTAAAAATTTCTTGTCAGAAAAGACCAACTTTTCAGTTTGCTCCAATGTGCAAGACTTTTGCTTTTGGCGGATTGCTTTTTCTGCAAGTGTTAAATACATCAATTGTGGTTAGTGGTTTAGTGTACGCCTCTTGCTACGAGCAGGCACATTAAAGTTTTTAACCAATTGCACTGCGATTTGTCGTGGATTTCGAGTCATTTGTGGATGTTGTGTGTTTTTGGAGGCGTTTTCTAATAGTACCGACATCATTGCAACGATACACGATTCTCATTGGCTCTCTTCAATCGCCTCGAAATGGAGATCTTTTTCGACCTTTTGATTTTGGCCAACAATTTGAATTAAAACACCATGTGGCTTCTGCGAATTGAAAATCCTCCCAGAAAACAGCTCAAGAGTATGTATTTTGTGTAATGAACGGGCATTTTTCACTAGAAATGAAATCACCATTAGCCGGAATATTATTCGGGTTGCTTCGGATCATGGGTCCTATTGCTGGGAACGCTTAAAAATTGTTTCATAACAAAGTCATTCGAATCGTACGAAAGAAAACAATATGCAAACATCGTCTAAAGTTTCCTCTGCCCATTTATTTCATGTAAAACAAAGGCGACTATTTTCAAATTAGCTATTTTGCTAAACGCTAAATCAACGCGATCATTTATCACTAGGATTTAGTTGTGATTTATGGTTTGTGGACCGTTTTTACGAAAACTATGGAATTCTCCATTTTCATTAATCTTCGTCTGATAGTCCTTTTGTTTATTGGCTTACTCTGTGCCAAGTTTCCCCTTTCATATTTTGAATAATTTCGAAATTCCTGTATCTTTCTTCTATTAATTTGATCCTTTTTTTTTCTTTTTTTTTCTCTTATGATTTTCAGTTACATTTTAATTTAAACAATGTACGGTCAAAACATACGAAGTGCTTCTTACGCCCCCTATGGTTATAACGGTTATAGACAAAGGTATTTGAATTTATATTATTATTTATACTGCTTAATTGGTTGACCTATATGTGTTTTGATAGCTCTTTGATTAGAAATTTAACTTAATTAAACAATATGCCAAAACCGGTTACCTTATGCTATTTGTTGTTCCGTGTTTTATAATCAATTTTCATACATTTTCGATGTTTCAAGATTACATCTAAAACTTCGGTCAACAAGTCCCAAGACTGAGAAAGAAAATACTTGTATTTTTTAGAAAATGTGTTAATCAGTAGTCTAGCCAACGATGACTTGATAATTGGACACAAATCATTGTTTTGAGATCTACAAAAAACTGGAGGTCTCTGCTGGCCATGTGTGATATTGCGTTGTCTTGATTTCCTCCTTCAAACCACCCAAAATTCTCATACGATATTTGGTATTGACTATTCTTTTTTTTTCAAGGTAATCAATGAGAAGACTACCACGCGCCTTCCGAAATACGCAGGCCATAACTTTACGCGCTAACTGTTACGTTTTGGTCATTTTAAGCCTTTCATAAGGCCTTTTGCTTTCATTGCATTTCTGATTTGATTCAGAAGTGCAATTATTGGCCCAAGCTTCATCCATTGCTATATATTTCATGAAAAACAAGGTTTTTATCATTTTTAGACTGCCCCAAGAAGCGCTTCACATCAGTAAGGCCTTGATCTATTTATTCTGCCATTAGCAAATGTGATGTGTAGAATAAATAGATCACAATGTGTGTGTAACTCAAACACAGATAACGAAATGACATAAAATTTGAAAGACATTATTTGCCAGTTATTACCTTAAAGAGTGAAACGAGGTTTGTGTTCCAACCTTGCGACTTCTTGACCTATTCGTTCATGTAGAAAATGTGGACCGGCATTATTGCTGATTTTCAGAAGGCTTGAAGAAGGATTAATTTAATTAAGTTCAAAGTTTTGGAAACGATTGTACTTGTTTGGGTGATCCATTTTTATGAGTCTATAAAAAAACATGGACCCATATTAGGGTTCGCCTTACAAAATGTAACTAAATGTCAAAATAAACTGCAAGAGATAAAGCCAAGCTGTATCGTACCATTTGTATGGCGACTACTTCGAAACAGCTACTAAATCGAATTAGAAAGTGTTTTGGGGTAGATGGTTGTAGATTTTGTTGGATGTACCACTTATTTTTTTCTGAGCTGCACTCAGCGGCATTAAATCTTGCGCTACATGTGGTTTAGGGTGTAAATGCGTTTTAGAGAAAACCTTAAATTTTTCAAATGTGTGTGATCATTCTTGTAACAATCGCATTGTCACAGTTGCGTTTAAATCTCTGCACTATTCTCAGCCATGGACTGGGCTTCAAGGATGATTTTTCGATCTCTATACAATATCTTTAAATTTATGTTGCTGTCTTTGTATCATTACATTATTTAAGTTTTGTTTTTTATAGTTCAAAGGCCGGGTTTCTTTATAGTTTTATGGGATTGTGTCAGGATAAAGTATACTTTTATAAAGGTGTAGAAACAGTGCACAAACAGTACTTAAATGATGGTCGGACTTGATGATTGCCTTTGTTCTGTCCACATTTTTGACAATTGGCCTTCCAGAAATCCAAAATATGGAAATTGGCTTTCCAAAAATATGGAAACGAAAGCGATGAAACTAAAATTGCGCATGATTGCCTGTTACAGTATCAGGACCCCAAACACCATTCACATTTTCAGTTGCTTGGCTGGTGTTTTACTCTTTATAGAAGAAAAACTGTGGACATGTTATATTTTCTCTTTGTTGGTGTTCATTTTCGACGCGCGCCCAAGAAGTGATGAGTCAAACAACAATGCTATTTGATTGTTTTCTATGAAATCTTATCATTCTAATGTCATCTATCGTAACCTGATCGCATTTATACAACGCGAGATACTGATTACTGAAACCATCAGTTGAAAATATAATGGAGTTATTTTTGCTATACGTTGTATATTTGGCCACTACACTCCAGCAGCTTTAAACCAATATATGGTTTTGGATATAAAGATGATTTTGACAAAAGCTCAGATTTTCCCAATATCATGAATATATGTTACAGTTTTCTCCTTAACATCAAATTGCTGTAGGTAACTTTAAATACCTACGGTATTATTAGCCAGTTCATTAGCCATAATAAACATTTTAATACTTATATTACCTCCCTTGTTCTGTAACTCGAAAACAAAATTTCTGTTTATAGTGAGAATTAACAATAAACTACTTTCTGATGTTATCGGTTTATGTCAGGGATGAAATATTATATATAATATTATTACTATTATTGCAAAAAAAAAAAAATTTTAATTCCTCAAGAAAATTCTAAAAATTTAGTATGTTCAGTTTTATGCGGCTTGATATCCACCGCAAATGTTGGCGGATTGGTCGTTACTTAGCTTGTTAATTCTTTTTTCGTATTCACATACCAATTCATAACTGGAGTATGAAAACTGAACACAAAATATTTACAACCTTCATGCGAAAGAATGTTTTCAATTTTATCGCCTATCATTCTGTGGCATGTGCTGCTCCATCATAAGAATGCAAATATGGCAATTAACATTTTCGATTGTAAATCCCAATAATTCTCTGTTAAGAAATGCAATTACCCTATAGTTGGCAAGTAGAACCTAACAAATCAAACCGCTACTGTACACTAACAGGAAGTCAGGGACAAAGTAGTTTCAACGTCAGTATGAGTTTAGACGAATAAAGAAATGTCGTTCGAAAGATATATCTCAAGTGTCATTTTAAGTGATAAGTTCCAAGTTTGGCATTTTGAAAGAGCAACTTAGAACGTAATTGTGCTTAATCTTTTCGAAATCTATTTATATATAATTTTTTTAATTTTAGACCTGCTAGCTAGCACCCTGCTTTAACAAGTAGGGTCATTTGCAGCGGCCACTTATGCAACCAACCAATTAATATTTTTCTACTTACTCTCTGATTTGCTGGTCAGTCCCTTTCGTTCGCCTCCTTGGCAAATCCCATATCATTAACAAGTCTCCCCCTAATGAGTTCTACGACAAGAAAAGAACTAATATGGAGCGAACACCATTCAAACACATTTGACCACATTCGCATATACATATATTAGTAAATTTGTACCTCAACGGCAGCCATATGAACAGAAATTATAAAATGCCTGTAGGCTTGCTTTATTATTTGAATGCAAAAAGGGACGATGCAGGAGGGAAAAAACTGGACGAAATTGTAAGAAAAATCATTAAAAGCACTAATAATGGTTATAACAAAGAACAAAAGTTGAAATATGTCTAAACATGCAATGCGAATATAAATATGAAAAAGCTAGCATTGCCCTCTAAGCACAGTGGGATACGCAAGAATGTGTCAGTTAGTTTCGTGCAAGAAAGGAGGCTCTAAGATACGTATAAAAGAGGGGGGAACGGAACATTTTGACAAAAAAAGCAAAAAAAATCTCCGAAAGTTTATTGAATATTTCCTCCGTAGAGAATATTTTCCTTACCAAAATCTTACCTGCCTTCAAGTAATTTATTATCTCTTAAGGCAGTTGTACTTTAAATACCTTCGATATAGGAACATTTTCATATAGAGAAATGTTACCAAGAGTGTTAAGTGTTAAGGTTAGAAAGAGGTAAATGCATTCGAAAATCTGACGATTTTAAGTGTCAAAGTTCTGATCATATTAAAAATATCTCCTTCTCAGATACTTTTCGTAGAAGGAAGTCCCATGTAAAAACTCCATTCCATTCTTTCATCATGGGCCTGAAAATAGCAGATGCAAGACGATTAAGTTAATAGTAATGTGTCGGAAAATCTGCATCGTATTTTCTATTTCGAAATTTTCTAAGGAGACATATTTTTTATACAAAAAACATCTGAGGAGTCATGTTTTCTATACGAAAAGCATCTGAGCAGACATCTTTTCTATACGAAAAGCATCTGAGCAGACATCTTTTCTATATGAAAAGCGTCTAAGCAGACATTTTTTTCTATACGAAAAGCGTCTGAGCAGACATCTTTTCTGTACGAAAAGCGTCTGAGCAGACATCTTTTCTATACGAAAAGCGTCTG